>BSBK01000050.1:0-600000 GCA_027943335.1 Chamaecyparis obtusa
TACATATGTATATATAGATATACATATATATGTATATATATATACATATATATGTATATATATATATACATATATATGTATATATATATGTATATATAAATATGTATACATATATATGTATATATACATATGTATACATATATATGTATATATACATACATATATATATATATATACATATATATATACATATACATTATATATACATATATATATATATATATATATATTATATATATAGATACACACACACACATATATATATATACACACATATATATATATATACATATATATATATATACATACATATATATATATATATATACATATACATATATATACATATATATAGATATACATATATAATATATATATATATATACATATACATATATATATATATATATATATATACAATATATATATATATATACATATACACATATATATATATATATATATATATATATATGTATATATATATATATATATATGTATATGTATATATATATATATATATATGTATATGTATATATATATATATATATATATATATATATATATATATATATATATATATAAAATTATTAGAGCCTAAGAAAAGCCACTAAACACAACAATTGGGATCAAGAGGTTGAATTAGTGACTTTATTAATCTCCTATAACTAAAGAATTAGTAATGTACATATTACTATAAAGATATAAGGATTAGGTTATGGAACCATGAGATTTTCAAGAAATAAATGAAACTAAAGGAAATTCACTGAGTTGAGAGTTTTATAGATTATCACGACAATTTTAAGAAATTGAGATAGTTTTAGCTATCTTTTTTGCAATGAATTTTCTAGAGGGTAATATTCACCAATTAGCTAATATTTGTAAATTAGGAATCAATATTTGGCTATTGTTTCAAAGTTTTAAGGTGACCTAAATTGCCACATTTTTACACAAAAAATATTTTGGCGTAATTTAAATCTCTAGAATATTTATTGAATAATTTTTTTAACTCAATATTTTCTACAATATTAGATTTATAATTAGATCAAATTTACTTAAATTCTATAATTTATTGTAGAAAAATAAATGAACTCATTAATAAAATATCATAATTGTCAATTAATCTTGATGTATGTCACCATATTTATTTAGGCTTATGTAGAAGATATTTTTGGTGAAATGATTACCCTTTTAAAAATTATGGCCTTAGTTGCAACCCATCTGTGTGGAACTTACTTAGGGCCTTTGGCCTTACCATAGTATACAACCCTTCTTACAAGATCAAGAAAACATTTTTATAAGTTTACTAGAAAAGACACACGACCTAAAATACCACATTCAATCTTTCGCCAATGTGTGCAATATTCTTGGTATTTTTGAAGATATTTTTGTTTGCTTGTTTGTTGAATGTTTTACTAGTGCCACTATAGTTTGGTTCCAAACTTTAGATAATGGATGCATTAAAAATTGGGCTACATTCAAAGATGATTTTTTAGCCAAATTCAAGCCAATAGTCAATGTGGGCACTCTATATGTAACTTAATCAAAGTTCTAAAGGGAGGGGGTGAATGCATGTGAAATTTTATGGACTGGTACAATCAATCATTGGGCCAAATTCCATATGTCGATCATCCTAGCCAAGAAACATATCTATATATCTTTTTTGAAGTTTTGTATACATAGGTCAAATTCTACTTGAGAAAAGAAAGGTAAGTGATATTGAAATTGAAAAGCAAGAAGCAATTAGAATAGAAGATAATTTTTTGTTATATAGTTGGTGTGACCAAGATCATATTTCAAAATATAAAAAATATTTCTAAGAGTAATAAAAAATGTGTTAGGATTGAGTAATACTGAGAGGGGGGGTGAATTAGTATTACAAAACTTTACTTTCAACTTTATACAATTATAAGTAATCCAAAGTAATGCGGAAATGAAAATAACATATAAGCATAACACATTACTCATAACACCATGATTTGTTCTCGAGGAAACCTTGATTAAAGGGAAAACCCCGGTGGGGATGGTACCCACAAATATGTACTAAAGTATAATGTCCCTGTTAAGAGATCTAGCCTTGTTAGGAGCTGATTGTTACATAGTACATTTCCTTGCTAGAGGATTACAAAAACCTCGTTAGGGGTATACAAAACACCTGGTTAAAGGTGGTGATCACATTGCTTTTACAATCAATACTATCCCAAAAATAGTTCACAAAAGGGAACAATACAAGCAGTTATCTTGCTAGATGGTTCCAGTTATAGCTCTACCTCCTACTGATCTCGCATCTAACTTCTGCACTCTTTTTTGTAATCACATCTTTTCCTTCTACTACAAAAGTAATATGTATTTATACAAAACTAGCCTTCCAGTCAGCTCCACAAAAATGTCATACTTGACATAGCAAAAACTTGTGCAAATGATATATATGGAGTCGACACTCTATATTACCAAAGATTCAACACTAAAATTTATTTACATGACTTAGCATGTTATCATATTCATCATGCTTTCCTTAATCACCACAACTATTCCTGTACCTTGATATGCTATTTTACTATCTTTGCATACCTTCCGAACACTGTATATCATATACCAGCTATCCAAAACTTATGCGATCTTAGCTGAAGCATTTACATGTACCAAAATACCTCCAGTTAATTTTGCAAGCCAGAATACCTTGTATGTTTTCATCGCTAACCAAAACTGTGGCACTATACCCTATTTTCTTGATTTTGGACTTAGTCATTTTCATGACTGTGAATCCAATGGCAATCTCCACAACATGTGATCATAACTACATAAGTGTTGCCATAAATGACAACCCTTAGAGGATTTCCAGTACTCCAAAACATCAAATGCCAACAACCTCTCCCTTTGGCATTGATGGAAACACTTAGAAAAATGACTAAGTGTCACAAAGTACTTCTCTTCTTTTCCTTCTCTTTTTCTTCCTCTCCCTTTGACATCAATGGCAAAGGTAAATCTCAAAATTTAAAAATTGAAGCATAGGCAATCTAGTTTTTCTTACCAAATTTAAGACATCATGGAAGGATGTTTCCAAGGTCTTAATCTCCTCAACCCATGAACTCATTAGTATCTTACTGACATGGATTAACCAATTCAGTGCATATGATGCTATCTCTGCTACCTTAAGCTCAGTGAGAGTAGATGCTGTCATTGAACTTTCAACCTTTATCATCTCAGAGAGATGAGTCTCCAACATTGAGAGCTTGGGAGTTAATAGGTGTCTTAGCACACCAAATCTACTAGCAACTCTTCCTTTCTCCATTTAAAGTACCCTTATGTTTTCTAGTAATCTGGATGTTTATTTGTCAATTTCTTCCACATTTTTTGAGGATGACTCACAACTGTCCATTATTCTGTCAAGACTAACCTTGTCTTTTTCTATGGCTTCCTCTTCATTTTTCAAGTATCTACAGGGATTTATGCAATGGCTATAAAGTTTTCTACCTTGTGTCACATAGCTCTTGGCTTTAAGAGTGGTAGCATTAAGAATGTCTAAGTCCCATGAGATGGACTTATGAACTTCGCTTATCTTCTTTTCCAAGAAATTTCTTTCAGCCTTTTCCTCTGCTATTTTTAGCAATGAGTCAAAGTGACTGTCAAAGCTATCTAGTATTGTACTTAGATTCTTAGTTTCATCCTTGTCTCTTAGAATGAGTGGAGAGGGTAGCATCATATGTATTGTTTCTACTACCCTACCCATTATCTTGGTTCTTTTGTCTCCTTTCTAAGTTGATCTCTCCTTAGCTTTAGCAAATGCCATGAATGAGAGTCTCATTAGTTCATCTTCATCCATGCTGTCCACATCAAAACTTACTAGTTTGGAAACACTTGCCAACAATAGGGGTGAATCAAGTCTAATTCTAGTGGTCTCTACCTTCGGTTGATTTTCTTGATGTTCTTCTTGGTGAAACTCTTTCTCTTGTACTTTTTCTTCTTGTTTTTCCTTTGATTCCCTCTCTTCTGTCTGTTCATGATCTTTGAATTCCATCGCATTGTCCATCTCATGCATAGATGGATCATTTATATCTTGTGAATTGTCAAGGCTAACAGGCACACCAGTGACAAAGAAGTCTGGTTGCAAGTTAACTTGAGCACTTATATCCACTAATTATGAACTCTCTCCTAAACCCAAGGACATAGGTTTAGCCATCTTAGGAGGTGACACCCTTTTAGGTAAGGTATTCATTAGAACTTGACCTAGTCCCTTTTGAGTATCATCAATTACCTCATCATATTTTCTAGCCATGATCTTGACTAGCCTGGTCTTTGTTCTTAGAAGAGGCTTTAGTGCCTTTATGATTCTTTCTCTTTCTTGAATGGATACTGTTGGTTCCTGGATAGGATTTTAAACTCCATGAGATACCAATATGCCTATGATGGATGTTAAGGATTGGTTAGTTCCAAATGTGATAAATCTATAAGCAATTGGACCAACTATAGGGATAAAACTACCCTCTTCTACTTCTGGCTCTACAAAACCAAGACGGGTGCACCCGATCCAATAATATTAACTCTAATAGTTTTAACTCTACCCCTTATTTGAATATTGGATCCTACAATAGATAACAGTGAGAAAGTACTAAACAACAACCTATTGTTCATTGACTCTAAATCACTAGATAGGACAACACTTAAATGTAAATAAAAGTAAAAGACTGGTAATGATTTAATGTTTTGGGATTACAAAGTTTGAATCACTCTTCTCAACACAAAGATAGGAAAACACAAGCCAGTGCCTTATCCATTGGGTGAAATATCAGAGAATAGGATGAATACAATGGTGTCTAAAAAAAAAGAATGGCCTCTAGACATAAACACAAATATCCCAACTCTTTCCTACTTATGAGAATCCTTCATATAAATTCCATGAACACATATTCCACTTTGAGAAATATTTAATCTAACCCTAGGTTGGAACTCAAAGCACCAATACATACATATAAACCTTATGAAAAGATTTAAGGATTCAAGGAATAAAGCAAAGGAGAGACAAAGATCTGAGATTTGTATTAAGTATAACCTTTCACCAAGTGCATACAGTAAACCCTGAATAGCAAGCTTGCAAGATAAGAACAACCTGTACTTCTTCTCTATTGTTTGATAAAAATGATACCAAAAATTACAATCCTTGACTGAAAGCTTGGGTTTCAAAAATCCTATCATTTTAACACCTAAACTCCCAATCCCCTAGAATGATCATGAAAAGTCCCTTTATACAAGGAAATGCAACAAGCAACCGATCATTCTAGGGTTTACAAAAATTAACCTCAAAAGCTTTTCAACAACCCCAAAAGGTTTACAATAACTACACCACTGAAATAGATGAGATATTTCATAGATGAGCCATCTGCACTTTAGTCTTCAATGCTATCCTTGGCTCCTTTTCAATAAATCTAATTTTATACCTTGCTGTCAATCTGTAATGAATGCCCTTCTGCAATTTATTCAACCTTGAAACTCAACTGGCACGACATCATCAGAAACATAATCAGATTCTCACCGCAATTCAAACCTTCTACTATCTTCCCCAACTACAAAATGTACTAATGAAATCAATTCCTTGCCACTGCTTTGTCTTATATGACTTACTGGCTCAAAATCTTGCAGGAAAATTTGAATTTGAACGAAAATGGTCACCGGCTGAAAATTAAAATGTGACTGTTGATCTATTTTATTCTTGGCAGATCGGGCGGCTTGCAATTATCCTTCAACAGTCAACAAAACCCTTTTTTTTATCCTTCACCACCTCATTAATCCCTCAACCAATGAAATTCAAGCATGTCGACAATGGATCAACAAGCTTGGACCCACTCTGCATAGGCTTTAGATCAGACGGTGGTCTTATAATCTTATAGCTTTGATAGACCCTATGAGATCTTACGCCATCCATTAGATCATCCATACTGGCATCTCACTTGAATCTTTTAGGCCCACTGACATGTCCTTATCCCCTTCCAGCTCGGCCAACTAAAATAAAACACCTTAGCAACACAATGGCAGATGGTCCTACTTGTTCTTGGAAAACATTTAACCTTTGTTACTCCGTGAATACGAGACTAAAGGGAAACTCTAAGTCACTGAGAAATTTAGGGCTCCACAAATTTATTCTAAGATTCTGTGAATACACAAATTTGCCCATTCATAGAATCATTTAGAACCCCACCAAATATTATGAGAAATAAGTGACCAAAGGGGACTTTAGACCTCCACCAAAATTTATCAAAACCGCCAAACTTTAGAAAATACATAGCCACCAATTTATTGAAATATTTCACAACCTTGGGCCCGCCTAGTGCCACTTGTCAACCATTCATTTGCTGCTACTACTCATTCACCTCTGACAAGGACCCACTACCCACTAGCATCTAATCAGATGGTGGGTGTAAGATTGCATGGGGGAAGAATATTCCATGCAAACATGCACCGACCGTTGATCAAAATCTCTGACATTAGGTTCTTCTGACAAGCTCCAACTCATTATCATGTGGACCATTTAAAGACCACCATCTGTGTACACGTAGCAGTGGACCTGCTTCATTGAAAAGCTATGTCATAAAGGAAAATCAATGGCCATCTCAAGATCGCATGCCTCTGACACACTCTATAAGAACATACGCCCACTGTTAGATTGAGATGGTGTCAGAGAGTCTGGGCCCCGGAAAAATACAAAGGCTAAAAACATTAGGAGAATTTAAGCACTGGGACTTAGGAAAATGTAAAGGGAAGACCTCTGCGGGGTGATAAAAAATTTAAAACACATGCTTTATAAGATTTTTAAGTGGCCCAAAAAGTAACAAAAAAATAGATTTAAAACCAGGGCACACTAGGGTTTTCAACTCAAACGACTAGATTTTTTGAAATTTTGCTTAGGGTTTAGCCAAAAAAATGGAAAAATAATTGCAGAGGCACAAGAAACATGATGTAACCATGAAATTTTTACTTGTGCTAATAGATACAACTGGCAACATATCATCAATTGTCTTGTTTCTTATGTTCTCATCTTCTGAATGTGCTAACTCTTTTCTTATTTCTAGTCTGCTGCAGAGAAATCTGGGAACACTTGCTTCAATTTCCAATAAATTTTTCTTGAAAACTAATAGGTCTCTATGATACTATCTTCAATTATTTCCTAATCTTCAGGACTTTATCTCTCATAATATCTATTTATAGTTGATAGATTTCCATCTTTGATGGCTCTCTTCTGAAGTGCTTTCATATCAGGTTTCCACAAGATTTGTGGTTTCTTTTAAGTAACCTTCTCTTCCTCCTTTTTTGTTGTCTTCTCTTCCTTTTTCTTCCTCTCTTCTTCTATTTATTTCTTACTCGGACTTATCTGTTTACCTGTCTTTGTAGATTTTCTAGGGACAATTTCAAGCATAACCTTTTGAGTCTCATCTTTTTGTGTATCAACAATAGTAACAATAGGAATTGCTGATTTCTCAAATGGATTAGGTGCATCAATAGCTATGCTAGAAGATGCCTCTATTTTGGTTCTTATATTCTTCAACTGTTCCTAAGTGATTCCCACCTTCACAGTAATGTCTTCAACAATTTTTCCAACCTTCCTTTTTCTTGTTACCTTTTCTTGTTCTTCTCTTACTTTCTCATACTTTTCTTTGTAGGTGCCCCATCTTTCTTGAGTAGTGTCTTTTTCTACTGCAAGTACATACTCTACTTGCATGGTTAGTACTTCAGCACTTACCTCATATCCCATGGGATAGCACCACTTGGTTTTGGGTTCAACTACCTCAAAATATACACAATCTATTTCAACCATGAAACATATGGTATCTTCATACTTTTCCACTAACTCTTCTGGTATCCTGTACCTTTCTTTCATTTGTCTTTGTAGTATTTTTTTCATAGCAAACAATTCACCATCTACCCAGTCCTTTTTTTTTTCTTTTATAGCTTTCTGATATTTGAATTCTATTAGGTACATCACTCTTCCATGCTCTGGGATGCATGCCAAGAAAGTTATGAACCACATGAATATACATGTGAACTAGTAGTGATCCAAATCTAAATTCTTTGGTTTTGTCTTTCTTAATATTTTTGATGTTATCCAGAAATTGTTGTGCCAATATTTCACAAATATTGTATTGCTTGTTTTCCTTGATCATTCTATAGGCCATCATGATGACTCCAACAGAAATAGAGTTTGATCTGTTGCTATGAAAGACCTTGTATCCTAGCAACATTTCCACTAATCTAACATCTTGTAAGTATATGTCATAAACTGTCATTTCCCTCTTATCCCATTTAGAATGAGTTAGGGTTTCCACCTATTTCTTTAGGTTCTTCTCTGCCATAGGTAGGGCTCCTTCATTGTCAAGACCTATGATCTCATGAATCATTTGTGAACAAATTTTTGTAGGTTGCTCACAAATCCACAAAAAATAATCATGAATTCTATTGAGAATGATTTTAAACCATTCGACCTTTGAGAATTCCGCTAGACGGGTTAATTTAAAAATTGATTGATCTTTTAGATGTTTAAATTATTCTGCAAAGGATCCGTCAGCTTCTATCATTTTTTCTAACTCACTATAGATGTTAACATTCCCAATCATCTCATATTTGTAGTGAATGTATGACCTAATGTCTTCTACATGCAATACACCTATGGGGGTTTGAGAAAATGCCCCTTCCGGATCATCCTCACAGGATTTGTATGGGTGCCTTTTGAACTTATACCTAGGTCTATCTACCACATCGTAGATTACTGGTGCATCCATGAATTTTAGAGAGATTAGGTCTAAATACCTTAAATGAATGCAAATCCAATGCTTGTATTTACATGAGCACCAAATCTCCTTTCTAGATTACTACTTTGCCTTCACAGTTCTTCTCTCCTTAGTCATCGATGAAAAAATGGTGGAGAAATGAAGTCTTTTAAGTCTTTTATTCATCACAAGTTGAGTGTGTGCATTAAACATAGGTAGCTCAACTTCGCATACCATCCAGTCAATGTAAAACTCATGAACATAGAAGATGAATCTTCAAGTTCTATGATCTCATCCACAAATTCATGAACATCTATACATATCATACATAAGCTTGCATGAGCTTATTCCACTCATACAGGGGCTGGATATTTTTTTTTGTCTTCATCCACTGAACCCCATGAGGCCTTCTAGGCTAATGCCTCAAAGAATTCATAATGTGAGGATACAACATCACAAGCTGTCTCTCCCTAAACCACAACCTTATTTAGAACTTTTACTTGCCATATCTTTTCATTTTCTGATTTCTTGTTTTCACTTATGTAATCATTTAAGCTTTTACCACTCTCACTAATATTTTTCTTTATGATTATAGGTGGTGGTGTTTTTGGTTCATTGAATCTTCTTGGTCCTCTTCTATTGTTATCTCCATTGTATCTACAGAACTTCACAATGTGACGTGGATTATTGCATTTGTAATAGATGGGTGGTCCTCTTCTGTCTTGACTGGTCTGTAGCTTATAGTACGTTGCTGTGTGTCCAAAGTTATTGCACTTCTGACATATAATTTTGGTTGTAGTTTCTTCTCTAATATAGTCTTGCTTATACCTGGATTGATCAAGTTTTCTACAATTTTCCTTTTTGTGTCCACACTCATAGCAATTAAAATAGTAGCTAGTAAAGGGTTTAGAATTACCATTATTCCTGCAATCTCTTTTCATGTGACCAACTTTGTTGCATCCAAAACATCTACCTCTGAAGGGTATGAATTGTTCTCTATAATCTTCATTTGTAGGTCTTTCTTTTGGAATAGATTTTTCCTCATTCCTGGCTTCATTTGGTTCTTCTTGAGTTCTTGAACTTCTACCTTCGTTTGGTCCACTTATGTTACCTTTAGTTCTTTTATCATTGTTCTTGTCATTTATTATGTGTAACTCCTCAATAAGTAGTCTGGCTTGGGTGAGTTCACCTTTGATGATCTGATTATAATTATCCAATTCTTGATATTTATCTTTGTAATGCTCAAGTTTAGTCTTCATATTATCTATCTGAAGGTTGGCTTATTTTAGTGACTCTTCAACTTTATTTCTTTCATCTTTCTCATTCTGAATCTCCTTGATCATCAAAAGATTGATCTGTTCTTTTTCTTGCTCCATCGTCTTTACTTTGTCTGATGTGTCATTGCCAGAGCTTTCTTTGATTTTCTCCATAAGGTTTTATCTCTAATCTTTCATAGTCACAAGTTGTTCTTTGAGTTTCCTCATGAAACCTTCTGCTCTTCTTAATTTGAATTTGGTTCACCATTTTCAGCTTTCATCTTATCCATATCTTCAAGTGTAGTTTCAAAGTTTACTTGAAAGTCTTCTGAATCCATTCTAATCTCCCTTAAGCTATTAAGATTTCTCTCAAAGGGCCAATAGCTCTGATACCAATTGTTAGGATTGAGTAATACTGAGAGGGGGGGGGGGGGGGGGTGGGGGTTGAATCAATATTACAAAACTTTACTTTTAACTTTATATAATTATAAGTAATCCAAAGTAGTGCAGAAATGAAAAGAACATATAAGCATAACACATTACTCATAACACCATGATTTGTTCTCGAGGAAACCCCGATTAAAGGGAAAACCCCAGTGGGGATGGTACCCACAACTATACACTAAAGTATAATGTCCCTGTTAAGAGATCTAGCCCTGTTAGGAGCTGATTATTACATAGTACATTTCCTTGCTAGAGGATTAAAAAAACCCTATTAGGGGTATACAAAAAACCTAGTTAAAGGTGGTGAGCACATTTCTCTTATGATCAAAACTATCCCAAAAATAGTTCACAAAAGGGAACAATACAAGCACTTATCTTTCTTAGATGGTTCCAATTATAGCTCTACCTCCTACTGATTTTGCATCTGACTTCTGCACTCTTTTTCACAATCACATCTTTTCCTTCTACTACAAAAGTAATATGTATTTATACAAAACTAGCCTTCTAGTCGGCTCCACAAAATGTCATACTTGACATAGCAAAATCTTGTGCAAATGATATATATGGAGTTGGTGCTCTTATATTAGCAAAGAGTCAGCACTAAAATTTATTTACATGACTTAGCACGTTATCATATTCATCATGCTTTCCTTAATCATTGCAAGTATTCCTGTACCCTGATATGCTATTTTACTATCTTCGCATACCTTCCGAACACTGTATCTAATACACCAGCTATCCAAAACTTATGCGATCTTAGATGAAGCATTTACATGTACCAAAATACCTCCAATTAACTTTGCAATCCATAATACCTTGTATGTCTTCATCGCTAACCAAAACTGTGGCACTATACCCTGTTTTCCTGATTCTGGACTTAGTCATTTTCATGACTGTGAATCTAGTGGCCATCTCCACAACATTCAATCATACTTACATAAGTGTTTCCATAAATGAAAACCCTTAGAGGATTTCTAGTACTCTAAAACATCACATTCCAACAAAATGTACTTACATTATCTTGTATTGTTGAATGCTCTAATCTTATATTTTTGAGCAAGCATAGCTTCAAAATAACAAAGTGAGAAACCAAGAAGAAAGGTCTATTATGTAACAATATTTTCAACCCTTATCAATTATAATAAATACAAACCAAAAATACAATCTCATTTAGAAGTCAATGCTGCTTCACTATTCTCCAAAACTATTCCTCTGCTACAATGAGAGAAAATAATAATTTAACTACTATCCAAATATTAC
Organism: Chamaecyparis obtusa; assembly: GCA_027943335.1. Taxonomy (NCBI): domain Eukaryota; kingdom Viridiplantae; phylum Streptophyta; class Pinopsida; order Cupressales; family Cupressaceae; genus Chamaecyparis; species Chamaecyparis obtusa. The sequence goes on from BSBK01000050.1 coordinate 11,717, forward strand.
CCTTTTTTCGTAGATGTTCACAAAATTAGTTTTAAAAATCTCTAGTTGTTTAGAGTTAACCTAGATAAAATCACCCATCAAATCTCTAAGAAACTACACGCATAAAAAGAAAGCTACTGAAAAAAAAAAAGGAAAATCTTGAAAAAAAAGTAAAAGCTAATTTTGAGGCCTTATATGGTGGAATTTGACTCCAAAAATATGGAAAGATTTGATCCAATGGAATGAGATTGATTGGCATATCCATGAACTTTGGAAGACAGATCTTCCTATAAAATTTTATCCCAAATAGACAACCAAGTCAATATTTATGACTATCAAAAATCCTTTCATTAGTCTATTGTGGTTGAAATACACAATTTTAATTATGAAGAAGATATAGATGATTTTGATAGTTCAAGTGATCAAGAGTATGATGAATCTAACATACCAAAAATAAATTCATTGATGTATTTTTCTTTATCAAGTGAAATTGTAAGTAAACCATTAGATGATGCAACTCCCTTTTTATCCAAAAAGATCGAAGCATTCAATTTTTAAGATATCAATGAACCAATGCAAAACATTACAGTAGTTAACAAGACTGAAGAACAACCAAGATTGAAGGTATTCACCATAGAAATAGTGAAGAATATTATAGTTTCAACTTCTATTTCTCCTACTGGCATGGATGATCAAGACATAGACATAATTTCAAACCTTGAAGTTTAGTGATGGAAGCAACGAAAACAAAACATGCCTAAAGGAGGTAATCATTCATTCAAATATAGAATCTTTCTATCTTGAAGATGATGACTTTCAAGTTCCATATTTCCATTTTGAATCCTACCATGACCTATCATATAAGATATATAATGAAAAGGAAAACACTAAAATGATGGATAAGTTGATAATTGAAGCAGATGAACTTGATGGTACATATATTAGAAAATGTTCATATGATACAGGTTCAGAGATAAACATCTCCACAATTGATCTTAAGGATATTTGTCATTCTAAAAACTCTTATGAAGGGTGCTATATTTGGGGTTTAATTTGTTCCCATAGTAAAGGTGACAATATGTTTCATGATGATTCTAATCAATATACACAACACAATCCTCATGCATTTCAACCAGTTTTAGAAGTATATAATGTAGAGTGGTATTCTGGGCTCCTTATCTTGCAAAGCTTCACTATTGGATATCTTCCCATAATAGTTGGAAAGTAATAGTTTATTTCACTGGCATATCTTAGTCACTATCCATTATTCCAAAAAGGATCATATTTCTCTCAACCTATCAATGAGTTTACTTGCACATCATTCAAACATCCTCTTAAGGTAGGGTCTCTTGTCCATGTACATTTGTAAATAAGATTTTGGTTTGATTTTTTTTCCTATTTTTGTCTTTGTCCTTTTTTGGTTTTTGCCTAGTATCACTTCCACCCTTATGCCAAGCAATGCCCTATCTTTCTATTATGTCTTTTGAATCTTTTTTGCAATGGACTTAAAGCACTGGTCCCAACTTAATATTCTAGAGTTCTTTGCTTTATCTCAAAGATAATATTCCTATTTAGAAGCAATTGTTACATCCTTTATTTCATGATCTAAATATTACATATTATGTTTTAAGCCATTTTAATACCCAATAAAAACCCATTAAGCCTTCTATCCACTCAAAAAGTATCGATAATTATCCATTTTTACTCATGTTGGTACTTTTGTAAGTTTTTAGTAACCAAGTCACTAATTGAAAAAGTTTGTCTAACTTTTTTTTACCCAAAGTCTTTATATTCCTCTCTCTTGGTTGGTATTCTAGTCTAAATTTCTAAGTTCCCATGTTTGTAATTTTGAGAGTTAAATCAAATTTTAGGCTTTTTTTCGCCAGTCTTTATTTGTATGTTGGTAACTTCAACTTAGGTTTCACTAACCATTCAAACCTTGAAAGTATTTATTTTCTAGCACATTTCCTATTATGATAATAATAATGAAAGTTTTTGGAATGACCAAAATGTCAACAAAATTCACATGGAAGGAAAAGGTTTCAATAAAGGAGAAAAGTTTGAGGATTGAAAACTATAAAGTAAATATCAGTAACTTGTGAGGTTTGCAAAATTAATATAGCCTTCGACAAGGTTAATGAAAGGGAACACTTTACCAACAATGGATTGGATCAAAATTTGAACAAAGTGAACTTCATCAGGTGTTGGATGAATTCTTAAAGCTCATGGATATGTTGGAAAATATTGAAGGAGAATCTTAAGTGGCAATAAGGAAGAGTTTAAGATAAACAAAGGCTAAGAGATAAGAGATGAAGTTTTGTAAAATACCTTGAACTCCCAAAAAAGTTATTAAAAAACATCAAATCACTAAAAAGAAGAAAAAAAATTAGGAACTTTGAAGGAAGAGGAAGTGGAAAATGAGGAAGTTGAAAAAACTTACCATACTACCAATGTAGTTTTAAAAGGTATTCAAATGCCAAAAAAGGAAAAAAAATCTTAAAGCTTTAAAGAAAAGAAAGAGTTAAATGAGTAGGTTTCTAAAACCTAAAGAATCACCGACATAGATCAAGAAATGATGTAGGAGCATCTTGTTGGAAAGTTGAATATACTAAAGTATATGACTATATTTAGTGTTTTCATTATGGTAACAAAGTCATATGAAGTTTTGGAGTCCACAAATATTGAAGAAGATCAGAAATATGGCCAAGTATGGAAGACTAGACATATAGCAGAGCACCAGGTGATCAGAGCATCAGTGCACATATGTATGACAAATTTATGACATGCACCCTTGAAGTTAAGCTTCTAAGTATGTATTCATGCTAATTCTAAGAGTGCATGATGATATGAGTTAGTATGAGGAAGTTACAGTCAAATGAAGTGGCATAGACAGTAAGCGACAGAACATGACAGAACATGGAGCTGTCTGTTTGCATTTTGATTAGCGCTTATAATTTTGTTTTATAAAGGATATGTGACTATTGTATTTAGGTCATAGACATGTTAAGTTAATTGTATGTAAACATGCTTGAGCCAATTCATTTGGAAGCATTGTATGTAATAGGTTAAAGGGCCGACCTAGTAAATAATTTTGTATGCGCATATAAATAAGACATGTGCCCTTGTAATTTGGTATGGTATGAGATAGAGAGTTCACATAAGTAGAGAAGAAGTATGTGAAGAGTAGAAATAATGTGTTAGAGCTTTACAAGAGGCTAAAGCATTAACGCACCAAAGGAACTAATTATAAAAGTAGTGTCACTACACCATTTCACCTTATAGATATAGTGTGTATCTGATATCCAAAAGGTTATAGCCTTCACCACTTGAGCAGTGAGCTATAGGATAGTGTGTCCCCAACCCTAACAAGGTTAATTGTAAAAGACTCCTAACATGGTTTGACCCTTGAACAGGTCACTGTACTAAATCATTGTAAAGATCAACTCCTAATAGGGTTGCAAGATCTTCTAACAAGGATCATAAAACACTAGTACAGTTCTTAGTGGGTGTCAATTCCCACCAGGGATTTTACCTATTTGGGTTTCCACATAATCATATTTGGTGTCATGTGTTATGAATTCTTATCTTATTTACATTGATGTTCATTTCAGTATCTAAGAAATTAAGTAAAGTTTCAAAGTATCAGAAAAAGTAATTAAGTACAGAACATTGATTCACCTCCCCTCTCAGTGTTCCCAATCCTAAAAATTGGTATCAGAGCTCTGGTCCTCTGAAGATAAGTTTAAAAACTTGAGGAGATCATGGATAAGGGAGAAATGAAACATTTGAAAAAGAATCTTGAAGCAGCTCTTGAAAACCTTGACAGATTTGAAAAAGAAATTGAAGAACTAAAAGAAAAGGTTAGTGATTCTCATGCAGTCATTAAAAAATTAAGAAAAGATTTGAAAGACTGTTTTACAAGTGATTTGGGAAAAATGGTCAAAAAGATAAATGAGGAAAACACATATCTGAATGATCAGATTGAAGAGTTGGATGAAAAATTACCCAACAATCAAGAAGCCTATGAAGAACAAGTCAAAGAGAACAAGCAGTTAGATGAAGAACTAAGACAAGCAAACATGAAAATCTTGGATTTAGAGAACATCAAGAAATAGATAGAATCTGAATTGACTAAGGGAAAGAACCATATCGACAAATTTCACATAAGAAAGGATCTTATAGAGTCACAATTATATGTACAGAAGATTAAAGGAGATACCTGGGGTATTGTGTTCAATGAAGCACAAAATTAGATCAATGACATGTGACTAGGAAAGAAAGCATTAGAAGAATCTACAGAAGCCAAGAAGATAGGAAATCATACAGAAGCTATAATTGAACCACCCAAGGATGAGTGCAAGCTGGTAAAAAAGACTTGGTATGCCTATAACAAGCATGGTCACATAGCAAGAAATTGTAAAGAGGCAAGACCTTTTAATGGTTGCTGTTATTCATGCAATAAGTTTGGTCATAGAGCTATGAATTATAGATCAAATCAAAGAAATAAGAATCAGAAAATTTAGAGAAGTCATCCTCAGTAGAATGTAAGAAACTCTCAGAACATTACATGTCAAATATGCAATTATGTTGGTCACATAGCCAGACAGTGCATTATGGTAACCCACATGAATGCATCGAGGAATAGCAGACCTCTAGTCATTTTTTGCTCATGTAACAAGGATGGACACATCTTTAGGTTTTGTAGAACTAGAGTGCAAAGACATGAAAGCCCTAAAAATTTAGAAACATCAATATTAGAAGAAGGGAGAGAAGTCAAGTTTGTACAAGCTTCAGATGATGCAAGCTTGATTTGGAAGGAAGAAAAGAAGGATAATGTTGATGAACCAATAAAGGAAGCATCCACAATGGACACACCTCCTATTTATGGTTATATGACCTTCAGGGTCATAGGGGGATCTAGATTAGCTCTAGACCCCTGCATGACTGGTATACTCACTGTCAGAGTATGCACCTTGGATTAAAACTAGTTGGAGACTATATGATACAGTATGCAAGAGCGCACTACCAGATTGTCAGTGGAGAAGAAGAATGACATTCACAGTTGAACTCTATGTTTATGCGACAAGCATTAATGGTAGAAAAAGTTACTTTATAGCCATCAGAGCTTCACTATTCACACATTTCATTCTAAGTTGAGCATTTAGAGAGCACTAAAGATCCAATAGTTAAAGTTGTGAAGCATTACAGTAAATTTATCAATAAAGAAAGAAGTTTGATTGTTGGAAGCCCTAGATCAACGTGACATCTTGGAAACCCTTTGAAACCTTTTAGAAGCATCTAAACAAGTAAGTCATGAATACTCCAGTTGTATTTGATATCGCTAAATGAAATAGATACATGTTTAAGAGACATCCATTCAAATCCACCTTAGATGACTTAGAAGGTGCATTTTCAAGAACCCCTATAAGAGTCACGCATGTAGAAGATATACTCACCTATATATATTGCAAAAAGGAACTAGTTGGCTTAGATAGAACCTAGATTCCATGATGAATCTAGACAAATCATTCACTGAAGAGTTGGGGCACCTAGATAATCACCCCATTATTGAATATGATATTGCATGTGAGTTCTATGAGTCAGATTGGATTAAGATTTTGTTAAGTAGGATCCATGATGACCTATTTTGGATAGGTGAAGTGCCAGTCATAATCATAGTAGATTTCATTCATGAGATGATAGGTTTATCTAGGACAGGCACCATTCTTTCAGTTGGGAAGGATGTCAAGAAATTGGTTGAACAAGCCTAGAAATCCTAGAGTGACAAGCGTGGGATGACTATTGAGCCAATTGAGGAGAAGGACATCAAATTGATGTGTATGATTCTTGGTCATAGATTTTAGCATGCCAAAAGGGTCAAAAGTGTGTTCTTAACCACTATTCTTGTAGCCATAAGGATAGTAAGAAAAAATGGTGAATTCAACTTGTGTGAAATCTTGTGCACACAATTGATGGATAGCATAAGGGAAATCAAGCATGATAAGACCAAAATATTTAGGTTTGGGTCTTTGATAATCTATATGTTCTTTCATATAGTTGGGAAGGTATTAGACTTATACTTAGATAAAAGTCTACCTACAATGCCTCAAATATCTCTCAAGGCATCATTTGAGAGCACACTAAGAGACTACATGGAGTTAGAGTTGAAAACCTTTAGAATAAAGATGCACATGATGTATATGATACCTGAAAGCATTGTTGAAAAATACAAGGACAATATTTGTTTTATGGTAGAAACTGACATTACTTGTATGGAGGTTGTTGAGCCTAGAACTAAGTGGATTCATCCACTTGGCTATGAAGTGTAAGAGCAAGTCTTGGAAGCCTATGCACAAGTTTTACTATCAGTGCCCAAGGATCCTAATGAGCCTAGATGGGGAACTTATGAAGAAAAGACCAGATAGGTAGATGCAGTCCAAAATAGTACTGCAACCAAGAGAAAAGCCACTAAAATTACATTTGAAATATTGAAGATCCTTGGTGTGACCCAAGTAGACTTGGATAAAGCTAGAGAAGCAAAAATAGTTATGCAAATTAAGAGCACATCTTGTGTGGAAGCTAAGAAAGAGAAGATAGATGATCCCAGATGAAGAAGGTAAAAATTGAGAAAATTGATGACAAAAAGGAAGAAGAAAGTAAAATAGATAATATTAGTCCTGTGCCCATAGATTCAGTTGATGTGGAGTCTACTGAAGCATCTCCCAAGATGCCTAAGAGGAAGAAGCAAACTACCACAAGCCACCCTTCACCAAGATCCACAAGAAGTAGAGGTAGAAATGTACAACCACCTCCTGAGGTAGGATTCCTACCAAGTCTTGAAGTATTAAGGACTAGAGTGGTAGAGGAAGGAAAGTTAGACTAGATATCTAAGTTCTATGATAGATATCATGAAATTGACATGTCTGAGATCCATGAGATGCTGATCAAACATATGATCAAGTTCAAGAAGATAGTTATAGAACTGAAGTTAGAGATTCCAAATAAAGTTTGGGAAATTTTGGATTCCTTGAAAAGACAAGAAACAGAGGAAGACTTCAGAATCAAAGAGAAAATACTGGGTTGTTGGAAATATAGATGCAGTAACTAAGAGGGGGGGTGAATCAGTTAACCAAAAAAATATTACCACTGATCCCTTAAATATCTTAACAAATTATTTACTGTGCAACTCGGTAAATATACAGAGAAATGCTGAAAACTTGATCCTTGAAATGTGTAATAATTAAATTGTTCTTAAGCATTCATCACTGATTAAATTACATGAATAAATAAAATAACATGAACACAAGTGACACCAGATTTACTGTGGAAACCCAATATGGGAAAAACCACCAATGTAACTAGTTACTATTTTTCACTCTTCTGAAGTGATGCTCGGTTAGAAGCCAACCTGGTAAAAGGTTACAAAACACACTGTTAGGTGTGACCTTGTTAGAGGATTTAATCACCCTGCTAGGAGTGGCCTTGTAAGAGGTCTTGAAACAATTCAATAGAACTGTTACCTTGTTAGAGGATTTACAAAATGGTTTTTAAACCAACTCGGTTAAGAGATTTTGATATCACTGCTACAATTGCTAGAGAGTAACAATGAAATAACCTGCAACTGAATTGTTGAATATAGATCTCTGTTCTATTTCACTAGATCCTTACTAATCAATTAAATCTTTGCTACTCCTCTAGGATATCTGACCATCCTTCAAAATTTGCACACACCTTTCTTCAAAATGATTTCTGCATGCTGTAGTGTCTCTTATTCACCATTTGACCTTCTATATATATATGCCATTTCATAATCATTTAGATTGACAAGTCGACACTAATAATTATTATAATAGTCAGCTGGGATAAAAAAAATGTAATAACAAAATTCTTTGAAAGGGCTGACCTTGCTCGGTAAAAATTAATCCTAAAAAGATTTCCTTCGGTGATCGAGAGAACTCGGTAACCACAGCAAATTCTACAACATCCTTTAGAGACCGAGAGAGCTCGATAACCACTAATTTTCCTTTGATAACTGAGGAGGCTCGGTTAACACTGATATCCTATCAAGTTTTCTTTAGACACCTGAGAGAACTCGGTAGACACTTAAAAACTGCCTAGTTGACCGACTGAGCTTGGTAGATACTGAGAACCACCTAGCTGACCGACTGAACTCGATAGATACTGAGAACTACTTAGCTGACCGACTGAACTCAGTAGATACTAAGAACAATAATTGATATGACATTTGTGTGACATCAAAGACAACACATAGCTAATCCAACAATGTCCTTCAGACAATTGTATCTAACAATCTCCCTCTTTGGCATTGATGGCAACACAACATGTCATAGCACAATGAAATTTCATAGATAAACCAAGAGTAAGAAACATATACTTAGCTTCATTCTGATTCCCATCATCTTCAACCTTCTTTCTCTGACTGAGAACTCTCCCTCTTAACTTCTCAAATTATTCTTCTTAGAAATTTCTTGAAATGACAGCAAACTCTCCCTCTTTGACAACACATGCCAAAGATAATTAACACAGTTTTGGTAAATATCAATGTACCTTATGTACTAATTCATATGCAATGATTTCCTGACTATGCTGCATCAACTGATTGATCTTCAACATGTTCTGGTTGATGCATCACTCAAACTTTATTTAGTGAACCTCGGATAGGGGAGTGACCCCTAACTTGCCTCTTAGATACAAGAATGCATCCTTAGGTAGTGGTTTGGTGAGGATATCTACAATTTGTTCTTTTGTATAAATATATTCCAATCTGATTTCCTTGTCTTGCACCAATTCTCTGACAAAGTGATATTTAATTGCAATGTGCTTAGTTTTGGAATGCATTACTAGATTCTTTGAAATATTTATTGCACTTGTATTATCACAAAACATAACAATTGGTTCTTTGATCTCAACCTTCATGCCTTCCAAAAGCTATTTAAACCATATAATATTAGAGCAGTTTACTGCTGCAGCAAAATATTTTGCTTCTACTGTGGATTGGGATGTGTAGTTTTTCTTTTTACTAGTCCAAGATACTAACCTCTTGCCAAGAAAGAATGCACCACCACTTGTACTCTTTCTATCATCAATGTTTCCAGCCCAATCAGCATCAGTAAACACTTTTAAATCTAGATTGCCTCCAAATTTATACCACAAGCCATAATCTTCAGTTCCCCTTAAATACCTCAAGATTCTTTTGATTGCCATCATGTGATTTTCTCTGGGTTTAGCCGAGAATCTTGCCACTATTCCAACTGCTAAGGCAATATCAGGCCTTGTGTGTACTACATACTGTAATTTTCCAATCATTGATCTGTATAAGGTCTGATCTACTTCTTTTGAATCATCATCTTTGGTAAGCTTCAGTCTAGTATACATGGGTGTACCAACTGGTTTTGAATCTTCCATACCAAATTTCTTAAGTATTTCCCTAATATATTTAGACTGAGTAATGTAGATACCATTTTTGTTCTGCTGAATCTGAAGTCCAACAAAGAATTTTATCTGATCAAACATAGACATTTCAAATTCTTTGTTCATAAGCTTTGAAAATTCTTTGCACTGATCATCATTTCCTGTAAACACAGTATCTTCCACAAATATTTTTGCCAAAACAATTTTGTTATCTGATCCTTCTTTGATGTATAAATTGCTGTTGTCATTAGCCCTTTTGAAATTAATTTGAGTAAGATAGCTATGTAATCTTTCATACCATGCTCTAGGAGCTTGTTTCAGACCATATAATGCTTTGTGTAATTTGCAGACCATATCCCTTTTGTCTGGATCTATAAAACCTTCAGGTTGCTCAATGTAGACTTCTTCCTCAAGAATACCATTGAGAAAAGCAGATTTGATATCCATCTGATATACCTTAAATCCTTTATGTGCTGCATATGCAAGTAAAGTCCTCACACCTTCTAATCTTGCAACAGGAGCAAAATTCTCTCCATAATCTATTCCTTCTCCTTGAGAATATCCTTTACATACCAATCTTGCTTTGTTTCTTGATACTTGACCATCTTCATTCAACTTATTTCTGAATACCCATTTTGTCCCAATTATATTTTTATCTTTAGGCCTAGGTACAAGAGTCCATGTCTTATTTTTCTCTATTTTCTCTATTTCTTCATTCATAGCCTCAATCCAACTTTCATTTTCTAATGCATCTTTGACATTTTTAGATTCAAAATCAGCCAATAAACATGTACCTTTTAGTTTACTTCTTGTCATAGTACCATCTGATTTGTTTCCAATAATCTGATCTGGTTTATGATGCTTTCTAACATACTTGGCTAATATAGGTTCCTTGCTTCCTAAATAAGTTATATTGTCATCTTCTTCATCTTCAGGTTCAAATTGCTCGGGCTCGGTAGATACTTGCTCGGTAGCTTCAGACTGAGACTCGGTACTTTGTGACTCGGTTAGAACTTCTTCTTGTGACTCAGTTACTGTACTGGGCTCGGTAGATGTAGTCTCCTTACATGTGTCTGGCAATGTATCAGGTTTGATGTAAACAAATTTTCTGTAGTCCTCTGGTTCCTTTTTTCTTTCTTCTTCAATCTTTTCTGCAAACTCATCAATTCTCACATGTGCACTTTCTATGATTTTGTGAGTAGACAAATTTAGACATCTATATGCCTTACTTTTGCAAGAATATCCCAAAAATATTCCTTCATCACTTTTTACATCAAGTTTTCCTTTTCTAGATTCTTTCAAGATGTAACATTTACTACCAAATACTTTTAGGTAACTTACATTTGGTTTTTAGCCATACCATAGCTCATATGGAGTCTTGAATGTGTCTTTTCTCAGCTATACTCGGCTCAAGGTATGAACTGCAGTGCTGATAGCTTCCTTCCAGTATTTCATAGCAATGTTCTTTTCAATTATTAGAGTCTTTGCACAGTCCATGATAGATCTGTTCCTTCTTTCAGCTATTCCATTTTGCTCAGGAATTCTCGGGGCTGATACCTGTCTTTTGATTCCTCTTTCAATGCAGAAATTATTGAATTCATGGGAGATGAATTCACCACCTCTGTCTGATCTCAAGCATTTCATTCTTTTTTCTATTTCCTTTTCTACTCTTGCTAAATACCATTTGAACTTCTCAAATGCTTCAGAATTTTCTCTTAAATACATAACAGTCGTCATTCTAGAATAATCATCAACAAAGAGAATAAAGAATTTTTCTTCGGTATAGCTCTCAATTCCAATAGGTCCACATAAATTAGTATGCACAATTTCCAAAATATCTTCAGATTGATAGTTTTTACTTTTGAAACTAGACTTTCCCATTTTACCAATTTGACAATTCTTGCATAGACCAACATCAGGTTTCTTCAAAGTAGGAATACCTCTTACTTTCTTGAATTTGCTTATTTTTATCATGTTGTCAAAATTTACATGAGATAACCTTTTGTGCCATAGCCAATTTTCTTCAATTTGAGCAATAAAACATGAGTAATCACCAAGATCAAGATAAAACAGGTTACCTTTGGTTTGTTTTCCTGATCCTATCAGTTTTCCTTTGTCATCCAGTAGTCTTGCTTTGCCATTCATGAATTCACCCTTGAATCTAATGTTGATTAGTTGTGCTACACTTAGAAGATTATGCTTTAGTCCTTCGACCCAATATGCATTATCACATATAAGTTCTTTGGTTAATGAAATTTGTCCCTTTCCTTTTATACAACAAGGTTCATTATTTCCAAACCTTACATTACCACCATCAAAATTTTCAAAGTGTTCAAACTTGGTCCTGTCACCAGTCATATGATGTGAACATCCACTGTCTATAATCGATGTATCATTCTTGCTTATATGAGAGATAAGTGCCATCTCATCTTCATCATTATCAGATTCATCTTTTATAGCAATGAAAACAATTTCTTCTTCACTATCATCCGAATCTTTAGCTAAGAAACATGTTTTCTTACCTTTATCCTTGAATGATTTGAAATTTTTCTTGCCATTGTACTTGTAATTTTTCTTCTCATCTTTGCTTTTCTTGTTTGGACACCTAGCTGCAATATGACCAATTTCTTCACATGAAAAACATATTAAGGGAGTTTTACCTTTGTATTTTCCTCTGCCTCTTGAATACTTCTTTGCAAGTAATGCTTCAATAACTTCAAGATCACTATCAGGACTTTCCTCTGATTCTTCTTCACTTTCTGATTGGATTTTCTTCCCTTTCTTGAGTGAAAGTTTGGCCTCAAAAGTTGATTCAATATTTTTAGAATTTGGAACATAGTTGTCATAGTTATCTAGTTCAAAGGTTGTCAATCTTCCAACTAAGGCATCCAAAGTTATATTGTGATTTTCTTCACATCTTCTTTCTTGAATAGCAGAAACTCTTATTGCATAAATAGGGAGTAATGTTCTAAGAACCTTACTTATAACTGTTTCATCATCAATTTTTCCTCCAGAAGCTCTGATTGCACTAACACTTGTCTTGATCCTTTCAACATATTTTGCAATGTTTTCTTCTTCTCTCATTTTCATTTGATCGAACTGTCCTCTTAGGCTCTCTGCTTTGGCTCTCTTCACATTGTCATCACCGCCATAGATTTTCTTTAGCTTGTTCCACATTTCATGAGTAGTTGTGCAATCTTTGATTTCATCATAGCTAAGAGCTGATGCAATGTCTATCATCATAGTGTTATAGTTCTTCTCTGCAATGTCTTCAACATTCAATGTGCTAGTAGGAATTGTATATTCTCGATCAATATATTTGCATCCTGAATTACCAATGGAAGCTAGATGTAATCTCATGAGACCTTGCCATGCTGAAAAGTTATTTCTGTTAAGCCTTGGAATTTCTCTTTTTTAAGACATCCTGATATTTAGCTTAGGTCCTTGAAACCTTTCCTGCAAGCACCAAAAGCTCTGATACCAATTGTTGGAAATATAGATGCAGTAACTAAGAGGGGGGGTGAATCAGTTAACCACAAAAATATTACCACTGATCCCTTAAATATCTTAAAAAATTATTTACTGTGCCACTCGGTAAATATACAAAGAAATGCTGAAAACTTGATCCTTGAAATGTGTAATAATTAATCTGTTCTTAAGCATTCATCACTGATTAACTTACATGAATAAAGAAAATAACATGAACACAAGAGACACCAGATTTACCATGGAAACCCAATATGAGAAAAACCACCAATGTAACTAGTTATTATTTTTCAATCTTCTGAAGTGATGCCCGGTTAGAAGCCAACCCGATAAAAGGTTACAAAACACACTGTTAGGTGTGACCTTGTTAGAGGATTTAATCACCCTGCTAGGAGTAGCCTTATAAGAGGTCTTGAAACAATTCAATAGAACTATTACCTTGTTAGAGGATTTACAAAATGGTTGTTAAACCAACTCGGTTAAGAGATTTTGATATCACTGCTACAATTGCTAGAGAGTAACAATGAAATAACTTGCAACTGAATTGCTCAATATAGATCTCTATTCTGTTTCACTAGATCCTTACTAATCAATTAAATCTTTGCTGCTCCTCAAGGATATCTGACCATCCTTCAAAATTCACCCACACCTTTCTTCAAAATGATTTCTGCATGTTGTAGTGTCTCTTATTCACCATTTGACCTTCTATATATATATGCCATTTCATAATCATTTAGATTGACAAGTCGACACTAATAATTATTATAACAGTCAGCTGGGATAAACAAACTGTAATAACAAAATTCTTTGAAAGGGCCGACCTTGCTCGGTAAACATTAATCCTAAAAAGATTTCCTTCGGTGACCGAGAGAACTCGGTAACCACAGCAAATTCTGCAACATCCTTTGGAGATTGAGAGAGCTCGGTAACCACTAATTTTCCTTCGATAACTAAGGAGGCTTGGTTAACACTGATATCCTATCAAGTTTTCTTTAGACACCCAAGAGAACTCAGTAGACACTGAAAACTACCTAGCTGACCGACTGAGCTCGGTAGATACTGAGAACCGCCTAGCTGACCGACTGAACTCGGTAGATACTAAGAACCGCTTAGCTGACCGACTAAACTTGGTAGATACTAAGAATGATAATTGATATGACATTTGTGTGACATCAAAGACAACACATAGCTAATCCAACAATGTCTTTTAGACAATTGTATCCAACATGGGTGACAATCTACTAGTATGTTCAATTGATGAGAAAACACTGTTGCTAGGTTTGGTGAAGCCATACCTTAGAACTAAGATGAGGACATTTCACATAATGAATAAGGATTATGAGAAGATAACCAAGGAGATAGAGCAAGCTTTTGAGAAAGTGTTCCTTGAACAATGCATGCAACCTTCATCTACGCCCATCACTCAAGTACCTATTGGGAAAGATAAAGAATATGAGGTCACAAAAACACTTATGATAGGTTGAAAAGACTCAATGCCCTCGGTAATAGTGCCTATAGTTGAAATAAAGTATATGTCCATGAACATAACTTAAGAGGATGACATAATAATGATTGACAATGTAGAGATATCAATGGTGGCCACTGATAAAGACTTGGACAGATTTGAGGAAGCCTTTGTGAGTACACATAAGGTTGAAATACTATGCAGTGATAACTCACCTATGCAGCAAGAAGAAGTGCTAATTAAGGATATAACAAGTAAAGAAGAGGAGAAAGAAAATGAAAAGGAGAAAGGAGGAGAAGAGGAGGTAGAAAAAGAAACAAAAGATGAACCCTCGGTTCAAATGCCAATAAGGATAAAGACAAAAATGATGGACAACACATCTATCACTCCTATGCCATCAACATCATTATTGTCAAGTTTGATCCCTGAGACTACAAGCTTGGATTCATGGGGAGAAGAAGACCTGATTAAGATCAGTGTCTTAGCAATGGAAAAGGCCAAAGAAAAACAAGTAATGAGAAATCCTCTATTTTTTGAGTCAATAGAAATTTGGAACAATCCAAAGGAATAAAACTCATAGCAGACTGCATGAACCAAGACAAGCTGACTATAGATCTTTATAAGAAAATTTAGGAGGCAGAGGCTATGATAGATCAAGTTAGGAAATCAGTAGAAGACCCCACTATAGATATTAACATGTGTAACAATGTATACCAGGGACAAGTGGACAAGATAGAAAATACAGAAAAAGAAATTTCCAAGATAAGGGAAAGGAAAACACAACTGAGAAATGCTCTTGCACCCTCACTAGATGTCTTAATTCAGAACATCAAGGAAATCGATGCCACTATGGTGACATATGATCAAGGTCCATGCAAAAAATTGGAGAATATGGAAAGTTAACATATTCTTTGTGCGCCCATCTCCAGACAATAGACACACTGAAGAAATTTTGGCAGAATGAGATTGCTAAACTAAAGTTAGCATATTTGAATGTCTTCACTTTGTAAGTACTTGTGAAAACATATTTTTGAGCACCTTTGTCATTAATGTCAAAAGGGGAGTATTGAATATAGAATATGGAGTCTTGTATATGATGTAAAGGAGTATATTATATAGTAGAAAGGGAGATATAAGTTAGACCATATGTCAGTAAGATTTTGGATAAGGATACAATTAGTAACTTTTCCATATTCCTTTGTTGCCAGTAATGAAAAAGGGGGAGATTGTTGGAAAGTTGACTATAATGAAGTATATAACTATATTTAGTGTTTTCATTATGGAAAAAAATTCTTATGAAGTTTTGGAGTCAACGCATATTGAAGAAGATCAGAAATATGGCTAAGTATGGAAGACTGGGCAGATAGCAGAGCACCAGGTGATCAGAGCATCAATGCACATATGTATGACAACATTATGACATGCACCCTAGAAGTTAAAATTTTAAGTATGTATTCATGCTAAGTATAAGAGCACATGATGATATGAGTCAGTATGAGGAAGTTACAGTCAGATGAAGTGGCACAGACAGTAAGCGACAGAACAGGACAGAACATGGAGCTGACTGTTTGCATTTTTATTAGCGCTTATAATTTTGTTTTGTAAAGGCTATGTGCCTATTGTATTTAGGTCATAAACATGTTAATTTAATTGTATGTAAAGACACTTGAGCCAATTCATTTGGAAGTGTTGTATGTAATAGGTTAAAGGGCTGACCTAGTAAATAATTTTTATGCGCATATAAATAAGACACGCGCCCTTGTAATTTGGTTTGGTATGGGATAGAGAGTTCACATAAGAAGAGAAGAAGTATGAAAAGAGAAGAAAAAATGTGTTAGAGATTTACCAGAGGCTAAAGCATCAGTGGACCAAAGGAATTGATCAGACAAGCAGTGTCACTACACCAGTTCACCTTGCAGATATAGTGTTTATATGATATCTAGAAGGCTGTAGCCTTCACCACTTGAGTAGTGAGCTCTAGGATAGTGTGTCCCCACCCCTAACAAGGTTAATTGTAAAAGACTCCTAACATGGTCCAACCCTTGACCAAGTCATTGTACTAAAACATTGTAAATATCAACTCCTAACAGGGTTGCGAGATCTTCTAACAAGGATCATAAAACACTAGTACAGTTCTTAGTGGGTGTCAATTCCCACCGGGGTTTTTACCTATTTGGGTTTCCCCATAATCATATTTGGTGTCATGTGTTATGAATGCTTATCTTATTTACATTGATGTTCATTTCAATATCTAAGTAATTAAGTAAAGTTTCAAAGTATCAGAAAAAGTAATTAAGTATAGAACACTATTTCACCCCCCCTCTCAGTGTTCCCAATCCTAACACATCTTGGGATTTAAGAAATCCTGCATCAACCAAAAATATGTTTAGTTTCTTGTTGATTAGTCTAGTTTTCTAGTTGCGGTTGCTCTATACTTGTTTTTATAAGTTACAATTTCTTTAGTATGTTCATAGTTTTTTCTTGAGCCTTATCCTATGATCACACCTCATTTGGAGTCATTTCGCAAGAGTTATTGCAGATTTAGTGCAAGACTATCCCGTTCTTGATTTTTTGGTTAGTCTTGGTGTTTACTGATCGATTTTCCAATCTACTGGTTAGAATTCCTAGTTGCGATCATGCTAGTTGTGTGTGTGAAAATTGTACCTGATTTGTAGAGACAACACTTTAGTAAAACATTAGAGGTTAGCTATAATCAAAATCGTGCAAAATTGAAATCTAATCTAACCAAGTGATCTACTGCCTTCTAATAGATGTGAGATCGATGTTCTTAGATTGCTATTGAGATTAGTGACCTAGACGACACCTAAATGAAGGATTTGAATGCAATTGATCTAGATATGAATTGAATGCAATTAAGCTATTTTTTTGGATTTTCTATGCAATAAGAATGATAAAAACTTGATATGAAATCTAATCTATATGAAATTGATCTGCTAAAATGATCTAACAATGATATGAAAAAGAATCTAAATGAATGTAAAAAAAACAAATTGATCTCACAATAGCCTTGATTCGCAATAAGCTTTGATTCTCCCAATTTCAATTCTCCAACGTGATTGTGCAAAAATATGAGATGCTTTGAGATGAGCCGAGGCTTTAATTTTATAGAAATCCAAGGCTTTGGAGGTGCATGGAAAAAAGCCATAAATCACTCAGATTAACTCAGCTTGATTTTTGAGTATCTGATAATAAAGATAATTTAATTCACAAAAATATGCAAATCATGCAAAAATAGCTTTTTAACTCAAATTAGAGTTTAGATTATCTTTTTGAACTCCAAAAGGATGTTGAGTTCTAAAAAGTCAACACTTTGCATTGATTTTCTAATTTGGAGTTTAACTAATTTTTTTGAATGTGCATAATAATTATGAATTAATTAAATAAATAAAGTGATTTATGCTCAACTTAACTGATTTTTGAAAATAAATAATTGATTTATGGGTTAATCAATTATTTAATCAAACTTTTATTAAAAACTATATTATTAAATAATGACAACTTGCTTTAATTAATTAAATAAGAATTTAATCAATTATTCATAGGATATTGGATTTATTGTCAAAATTAAATAATACAATTAATAATAAATAGAATTAAATTTAATTACACAATTAAGTGGCAAGATATTAAATCTAATTAATTAAATATGAAAATATTTAATTAATCAAACTTAGGATAAATGTGATTTATTGCCAAATAATCATTAAATTAAAGATAATTAAGATAATTAAGAATATTGCTAGGAATATTCCCCGATGCAGAATTTAAGATAATCAATTATGATTCGATGATGTTTAGATGTGCCTTAGATTAGGACTTCGATGTTGATTTCATTCGATTTGTAGATGTAGGAGGTTAATGAACTTATAGCCCCCATTTTTGGGGTATTACATTTTGCACCTCTTTGAATTACTGTGTGAAGCGCAGTGGTTCAAAGATAGTCTATGTTTGATAGAGATATGAAACTGATTTGAAAGATATGATTATTGAAAGATTTGAAGATATTAGGTCCTGAATGACCAAAGATAATGTTCACTATAGCAGCGATGAACCGATGATTGTGAAAGAGTGTCAAAATGCCTGATTCTGAACCTTAGGATTGCAAAGAAGTGAGTGACCGATTCTAGACTCGATTGTCTTAGCAGAACCACGACGTAGGTATCACATCTAATCCCTTTAGTTACCGAAGAACCAAGGAAATAACACTGATGAACCGATGGTTGCAAAAAGATGATACAAATTACAAGATTAGGAGGATACCAGATTGATATGGATCGACGAATCTGATATGCCCCAAGTGATGATAGATTTGCCCAGAGAGCTGAGGACTTTTCATGATTCAGCAACTAGACATGGTTGTTGTCTTGATTACTGAGGAAAGATTGATAGAATTTTTATAGACTTTAATGATGTGCAATACCATGCCCCCTTCGGGATTAAAATCAAAATCTGACAATAAAAGTCAACGTTAAATGGTTTAGAAGCATGTTAATTGATTTGAAAAGTGGTTATACACGTCCAGGAATGCATTTTGCATCATTTGGAGGTCCTGGAGACCAAGTAGACTAGGTTTGACCATGAGTTGACCATAGTTAAAAGTTTGAAATTTTGATAGTTTGATGTTAGATAATCAGTTAAGTTGAATACTAGATTTCTGTGATGATCGAAGGTCGAATATGCAAGTAGTTAATAATATGAATGATTTTAGATTTTGATTTTGATCCCGAAAAAGGATTCTACTTGCTGTTTCGTTGGAGGAACCTTCGTGTGAGATTCAACTCTTGTTAGACTTGAAGATGCGATTTGAAGAATTGTTTAAGCATTGAAGTTCATTTAATCATTGTGAGATCATGCAAACATGCAAAAATGCAAAGAAACATGCAGAATGAAATGCAACCTAAGACCTAGGACCTAGTCACTGATCATATGTCGATTTGTTATCATCATTGAACTTTTAGGTAACTAGATAAATCAATACAATGCCCACTAAATATGAAACCATAGACATATGAATATCGATTTGTATGTGCAAGAATCAATACAACACCCACTGGTCAACAACCATGGATCTATGAATATTAATTTTATTTTCAAAATGTCAGATTAGATATAAGCACCAAGGCACAAACACCAGGATGACCTAAATATCATGTCCATTTTGATATAACAATTTGTATAAGCATCAAATCATAAACGTCAAGAGATCATTCTAAATCCAATGTGAATTACCCGTAGTGACCTTTTATCATTCACATCCTTAGGCAAGATCATGTTTCACAGTAGGAGAAAGAACTCACTCAAAAAGACAATAGTTAGATCAAACTTCCTTGAATTTTTTAGGTATCAATGGTCGAGGTACACATGGCCATCTGATTTGAGATAGAGGCTCTTACAGTCGGACACCATTTCAATCTAGAATTTCCAAAGACGTTAGATTTTCACATACAAGAAGAAGACAAAGAAAAGATTATGCCCTTAGTCATCACTCTCTAAATCTAGTAAAGGACATCATCGAAGAGCTCGAAGGGACACAATATGCAAAAATCTCAATGTGAATCAGTAAGCATACAAGGAGATAAAAGCATGAAAAACACAAATTATTTTTAGTTTGTTGTTTGATTGTTGTTGTAGATGCAAAATCCTTTCTGGAGACGAGACAAACTTGACTGACTCAAATGAAGCTTCAAAGGACTCTGACTGGATATGATACATCTTAGATACATGGGAGACCATAGGATATGACATTGATTGCCCCCAAGTTTGAACATTGATAGGATATAGATGCTTGAGCTGATTGGTGTACAGATCGACTTACTTGAAAATTGGAAATGCAGAAACAAACCGAGAGATATGTACAAACTAAAGCAAAAATGAAAGTTGGGAAAGACCAAGATTGTGCTGATAGATGAAGCATTTTGAAACAAGTGGCACCCATTTGCCAGGTTTTCACCATCTTGGCAGAGATTCTATTTTTGCTACCAAGGTGCCTGTTTCCAGGTTTTCACCAAGGCACTTTTTTTTTTTTTCATTTTTTTGCTTTTTTTTTCAATTTTTTTTGTGAATCATCAAGGTGCCTATTGCTAGGTTTTCACCAAGATGTTCTTTTTTTAGGACTTTTTCCAATTTTTATAATTTTTTCAGGATATTTTACCATAGACTGAATGCTTTAGGCGTAGAATTTCTTCAGATGGAGAATGTTGATTGGTTCTCAGAGCTGTTCTCCTTCAGTCATTGAGAGTTGATAGGCACTAGAGCCAAAAGTAGTAGTGATCACAAAGGGACCCAACCAATTGGGTTCAAACTTCCCCTTGCATTCTTGATGGGATTGATTTTTAGGATTTTCTCTCAAGACTAGATCACCAACCTAAAATTCTCTGTGTCTAACTTTCTTGTTGTAGCCTCTAGACATTCTCTTCTGATATACTCTGAGATGATCATACGCTACTTGTCTATGCTCATCTAGTAGTTCAAGTTCTTGCAACCTAGACACTCTGTAGTCATCATCAGTTACTAGACCATGCATTCTAATTCTGAGTGATGTGTTTTCAACCTTAATATATAGTACCGCTTCAGACCCATAAACTAAATTGAAAGGTGTAGCCCCAGTAGGTGTTTTGATACTTGATCTGATATTGGTTCTAATACTGGTTCTGATACTTATTTTGATATTTGTTCTAATACTAGTTCTGATACTAGTTCTGATATTGGTTCTGATACTTATTCTGATACTGGTTCTGATACTTGTTTTGATACTTGGTATACTTGATAGCATCTTTTTCCATTGCAAACTCCCAAGCAAGATCATATCATGCAGTCCTAATGTCTAGCAAGGTGGAGAACAAGAGGGATTGGCAAGCTGGTGGAAGAGATGGAAGACAAGAGAATGAAGGGGAATGAAGGGAAGAAATCCTCAAGGGAAAACTCCTCAAGAATACTCAAGCTAGGGAAAAATTGTCATGTAAAGCACATTTGGACAAGCAATAAAAGGCCATCATAGGATAAGTCATAAAAGCATAATACCAAAGAAGGACAAGATGTAGTCCAAAGGAGTAGACATGTTAAGAGGCTTCATAGCATTATGTTTTACTCTTTCTTTTTTGTTATTAGATCAAGACCAAAGGGGAAAAGGATAGCGATAGATATGAAGGATAAACATGAAAGGAATGAAAGCAAGATCATCGTAAGACAACTAAAAAAAATAGTAAAATGTTGGTGTATAGATCAACATTGTCAAGATCAAAGAGAGAAGATGGAATGGATGAAATATGTAGAAGAACTATGCATGATGCCTGAATGCTAGGTTTTCATCATGGTACTTATCTAAGGCACCACAAGGGAGTGGTTTTCACCATAGGATGAATTTATTTCTCTTTACTTTTGCTACCAAGGTGCCTGTTTCCAAGTTTTCACCAAGGCACATTTTTAATTTTTTTTTTTTTCAGAAGAAGGCAAGCTTTTTAGATAATGCTCCTTGAAAGGATAAACCATTATATGCCAAGGATTTAAAATGATATGCTCAAAGATGCTAATAGGAAAAAGAAGGTGGAAGAGGAAAATGCAGGATAAGGTTTTATGTAAAGCGAGTGAGGTTGGAAGATAGGAGGAATAGGCAAATGAGGAAAAATGATAGAAGGTAGAAGGATAATGCATGGAAGGATTGTGAAAGGGTAGATGGAAAGGAAGGCAAGCTCAACATCAACACATACCTTGAAGGGTGGTGAGAGGATGGAGGAATCATGAATGAAGGAATACGTGAAGGAATATGGTGAATGGATAGCAGAGGTTGTGGTTTAGGCACATGGAATGGAGGAATGCTTTTGGAAGAAGATGAAGTGGAAGTCTTTGGAAGCTTGAATGTCAACTTAACTTTTTTCTCAACACCAGACTCTTTCAAGAGAGACTTTGGAATCCATATAGTCGTAGGCTTTTCATTTCTTTTTGGTAATTTGGAGAGAATATCTTTAATGATGGATTTTGGAACCCATACTTGTCTTGTAGTTTTTGTCTTAGATATCTCTTTTGACTTTATGCATCCATGTCGTTTAGAGGAGACATGGTGATCCTTTTTTGATGGATTCTTGTATTTCTTCTTTTTCTTGTATTGAACATTCAAGTTACGTCCAAAAGACTTGGGACTTGTGGAAGAAGAAGGAGGATATGACTAGTTTAGATGCGTGGGTGGATAAAAAGGATTCAAGGGTATGCGTCTATGTTGATCTTGAGGAAAGATGGGAGATGGAGGGATGTAAGGACCCAAGATGGATGGAGAATTAGGAACATTAGGAGGGGAAAGTGAAGGGACATAAGGACCAAAGATGGAAGGAAGACATGAAGCCCTTAGTAGTGGTGGAAGAGGTCCAAGGATGGAAGTGGAAGATGCAAAAGGATAATCAATAAATTCATCAGCATCTATATGACAACCAAGGATATCAACATATTTAGAGTGAGCATTAGAATTTTCAATAGAATCATGGACATCTTGAATATGAGCACCATCTTTGATAGGATTGTTCAAAGCTTGCAAAGACTTAGGAAGAGTAGAAAGTGGAAGCGAACATGGAATGGTAGAATAAGAAGATGGAAGACTTTGATCTTGACAAGGATCTTTGGATAGCATAAGTGCATAATTTTTTTCTTGATTTTCAATAGGCTTAACATCGGAAGTAACAACACCATTTTTACCAACCTTAATGGAAGTATCATCTTTGGAAAGCACAAGTGTAGTAAGGTTATTTTGATTGTCAATAAACTCAACAGTGTAAGTAGTAGCTTGATCTTGCTTAGGAGAAGACTTAAGACATGGTGGAATGCATGAAAAAGGGTGTACAAGATCAAAAGAACTATGAAGTGGATAAGAGACATCAAGAAAAGGAGTGGATGACATGGAGGGTTCTTGATCTTGATCTTTCTTTATGTTCTTTTCTTCATCATTTTTAGAGTCCTCTTGACATGGAGCCACTTCTAAGGACAAAGAAGCATGTTGGGATTGTATGGATGACTTTGGAAGAGATGGTGGAGGACTAGCTGAAGTAGGGATTATAGCATATGAAGGCTTAGGCTCTTTAGGTTTATCATTATTGAAAGTATTTGAAACCAAGTGAAGGTTAGCTTGAGTTTCTTTAAGAGGTAGCCCTGGAGGATAACTATAGGGAACCACATGAAAAGTATCAGGGCTTGTGTCGGATGAAAGTTCTGTGAAATATTTGAAAGAATCAGAAGCTTTAGGAAATGTACGGGTATTGGAGGAAGTAGGAGATGGAAGGGAACCATCACAAGAAAAAGGTCCAACATTAAAATGATCTTTTTTGAGAGTGTAATCTTTATTTTCAGCCTGAGAGTTCTTAGAGGAGAGATCCTTATAGTATTGATGTTTCAAATCAACATGGTACATTTTATATTCCTCAATAGAAGTAGATGTATCATCTAGATATTGTCCACAAAAGCCATCAAAGTATCTTTCAAAATTAGAATCATATGGATCACCATCACAATCTATCCAATGTGATGGCCCATTTGTAGTAAGTAGGAACACATGATGAGGACTCTTAGGAACAGAGGTGTCATAGGTATCATTACATTGTTTGTCATCATAGTCATCATAGTCTCCAAAGCTAGATGTGTCACTCTCCATGGAAGAGGTATCATAAGGGTTATCACATTGCTCAAATTTTGTCTGAAGGCATGGTGACATGTATAAGTCTTTATCAAATGGAAAAGGGCATAGAGCTTCCGTGGAGAACTCTTTAGGTTCCTTTTCTTTCTCAAGTTTGTTAATCTTGACTTGCATAGCGTGCATCTATTTTGTCATGGCCCTCATTAGAGTTTCTTCCTCATGTGTACTGATTCTTTGAGACATGTGTACTAATTCTCAATAGCTACTGCTCTATTCTTGATACAGTGATTTGTATGACAGATTCTGGAAATAGGTTGTAAAAATTGAAGTATATGGCAATTCTGACAATTTTCTGACAACTTTTCAAATTTTTCCCAAATGAATTTCTACAGACTCGTACGACAATTGGTAGGCAATGAAATGATAGTTGAAAAACTCATACGATAGTTGCAAGAAAATCATATGATAGAGGATCTACTATGAAACGACAGTTGAAAAGCTCGTACATTAGTTGCTAGTAGGATTTGAATTTTTGAATTTGACTAGCAGAAAGACTCGTATGACACTAGGTTCTCTATCATACAACAGATGGGTAGTAATGAAACTACACTTGACAAAAACTCGTATGACTTTCTAACCTTCTGAGATGACTTTTGACTCCAGAAAAGAATTTCACTTCAAATTTTGCAAATTTAGGGTTTTCAATTTTAGATTATTTGCAAATTGTACTATCTAGATTTGAGGATTGTAACAGATTTGTTCATTTTCAATAACCAGATAGATAAATAAGCATGCAAAATAGCAAGCATGTGATTTCAAGCATGTCTGAAAACAATGAACAAGGGCAAAAGCAACCTTGCGCATGAACAATCAAGTGACTTATTCATTCTAATCCTTAAAAGTGCTAATTGTGTATGTTCCAAAAATGTTTTGCAATAATGCACATATACCCTATAAAATGAAAATTTGGCCTCACTAAGGTTTTTAGTAATGGTTTGACTTTGTAACTTTTATGATCCAAAAGGGTGAACTCCAATCATGGCACACCAGGGTTTTGACACAGTCTGAGAACTTAATCTTCAGGAGCTGCTAGGGAGATCTGACAACCCAACAATGAACCATACCCATGGAGATTTATTCCACAAGGACATTTATATAGCGGCTATCACTACCATGATGAAAATGGCTATTACCGCTTGAGGTTCTGTCAACACAGTTTGCCCTGTGAAGGGATTGTCCACTACAGTTAACCCTCTCTAAAGGTGACTCACAGTATGATACCACAAGGGGACTTGGCTCTAGATCCAAGGTTTTGATGCCTCTTCAGTTTTAACCCAAACAAAGCAAGAAGATTAATCTGAAATGCTAAGACAAAGTTTGTCTCACCAAGGTCTATGATATCAACCCCACTTGATCTATCAACCTCTCTGGAGAGAGAATGTATCAATCAATGAGGGAAGATGCACGAACCAAGTAGAATGTGAGACACACTAAGTATCCTCCCCACCTACAAGGGATCCCTCATTGAGAAGGGTTTCACTAGGAACCCCCTCTCTCAAGATCCACAAATAGTGTTCATGGGGCCTAATTACTATGTGAGTACAGATATATTCCAGAAAGAAAATTTATCCAAAAGTATTCAAAAGCACAAGGTGGTACACTTAACACTTAAAAAAAATATGAGGTGAGTCTACAAAGTGGAGCACTTAACCCCTCACACAAGCTAGAAATGATTCCACAACTTAGAAAACAAGTGAGTTCCAAAAAGCACAAAAGGGTTGCCTGGTGGAACACTTAACGCTTCTTTCATGTAGACCCCTCCCCTTTAATGTGGCACTAATATTACAACCATGGGGTGAAAATGAGGGGCCAGTATATTTAGCGAGTCCAATAACCCAAGATAGCAATCTAGATCAATCACAAGTAATCTAAGACTGCCAATAAATACCTAAGGTGTCACAACCTAGTATTCAATTATGCAAATTCATAGAAAAAGCATGCAAAGAAACACTCAAGCTAAACACATGAGAGATTTATTTTAAGGCCAAATTGAAATTTTATTAGATGAAGGAGAATACTTGGGATCCTTGCAACGTGCTTAGTAGATTTTACCTAATTTTTAGCAATTCTTGTTGAGCTTTTCCATGCAAGCAAGTGACGAACTCTCCAACAAGCAAACAAGATATGCAAAATATATTCAACTTATGAAAACCATAGGGTTAGCTCTAAAAATCAATTATTATCAGCAATAATAACCAGAAATTAACCAAAATGACAACTCATATCATTCATTGAATCATGTAAAAAAAATAAGTGCATACCCATCACAAAACTTTATTTTTTTTGTTGCATTTGACCTAGTCAACAAGATCTAATTTTTTTGATATGATTTTGGTCACAAAAATAGAAATTCAAAATAGAGATCCATACTAAAAAATAAAGAGCTTTCCAAAAATGTAAAAATTTTAGAAAAATCTCTTCATTTGTGCCCTAGAGACCCATTTTATCAAAACAGACTAGTTTTTGTAAATTGACTATTTGAGCTATTATATTGTGTCCAAATTTAAAACACAAAGAATGGACCCCCTATATAATTTAAAGAGATTTCCAAAAATATAAAAAGTTCTAAAAAATATACTAATTTGTGTCAGATATTAATTTTTTCTTGAATTTTAAGAAAAAATTATTAAAAATTCAAAACATCTCAAAAAATTCTAAATTTTTTACTGTAGCTTCTCTGATATATGTCCAACCTACAAAAAAAATTCAGAGCAAAAATCCAAGCTGTTTGAGAGATAAAATTAAATCTTTGAAACTTTAAGGCTTTAGCTACAAAAAAAAAAATGAAAACCAGCATGTAAAGGTGGGTTGCCCCACGGTGGGCGCTAGAAATGTATGGATGCACTAAGTTAAAAGGACATGCATCCTTATGGTGGGAACATCTATAGATAGATTGACAAAGAAGAGGTAAAGATAAGATCAAATACTTGGATAGGACGGTGAAAAATTTGAAAGCTAAGTTCTTGACTGAGGATTGTTGGATGTTGCTGATGTAGAATTAATATTGTTGTCATTCATTTTTTGTCATTGATGTCAACATATGTTTCTATGAGGAAAATAGACTGGTTATTGAAGAGTATAGGTACTGTACAGATGTTTCAGAATGTACAAAGTTAGTTGTATGTATAGGAAGATGTTGTGATCTTATATCTATGATCTCATGATGTAATGTTGTTTATTGGATGAGTTACAAATGTTTTGGTGAAGACTAGTTACTGGATAGTGATAGTGGAAGTTGATAGAGTAAGTCTTTGAGTTTTGGGTATATCTTATAGGAAATGAGGATTCATTGTATGTGAGCTTAAGGGATGATAGATAGGGTACTGAGGAATGATCGCTGATCTTCACAAGGTACATAAAGTAGGATGATCTCACCTATGGCATGTGTTATGGAGAAGACCTATTTAGAGGCTGACTTCAGAGTTGTAATGTGTATTATGGATGGTGAACATGAATTAAGGATGTCAGTCCTTAATTGTTGTATTGTAATTATTGGATACTTGTCTTAGATACTATGTGTATCTTAGCGAGGAGTTATTTAATCATTTGTATATTAGGAAATCCTAGTTGGCTGACCTGATGGTTTATTTTTTAATAGGGTATATATGTAAGATCTTTTGTTTTGAAAAGATGTATGTTGTATGGATGGAATGTGAAAGAGGATTGTGGAAGCTGCGAGCTTATGTCTGCTGAATGGAGAGCAGAGGATTGTATGTAATTCATTGGAATTGATCAAGAAAAGATAGTTGCTATGATGAAGGGAGCTCCCCTTAATACCACAAACACATAACAGAAACAAAGAAACAACAACAATATGCAAGAACAAAAAATTGGCTTCTTATTATCTCCACAAATGTGGAATTACAAACTTTCAGAATTACAATATGCAAAGCCACATGAGCATTCCCTTACAATATTCTATAGGACAAAGCCTTAAATCATTACCTAGATCTACCACCCAGAACTACTCTGAACTACCCAGAACTGCCTAGGACAACACTACGGGCCTTCTTAATATAGGTAATTTCCACCACCCGAGAAGGTTCCAGAAATTTAGCCCAAAGGGCCGACCAAACTTAGAATTGTTTTATTTTAAAATTTATTACATCAAAGTCGGCTCAAAATAACTTTTGAAACCCGAAAAAAAATTTGGAAGGAAAATTATTTTCTGCCATTTCAGGTGACTCAACTTCCGAAGACCATAAGTCATCGCTAGTTGCTCCGATTGACTATTACAACCCCAATTCAGAAAGGGCACGAGGAGCTCTACAATGCTTGAATTAAGCAAGCTTCATTCAGCCAAAAAATTAACCTCATTCGGGGCCTCTAAAGCCTTCAAAACGGAGTTCAAAGTTTCTGTACCCTGTTTCCAAAACCAAAAATTTTCAATATCTTCAAAACCAGACTTTATCTAGCAATGAAACTTTACTGGCGGGCTGATATGACTGAGATGAACCTCCACATGTGAAATCAAAACATTCTGAGATCATATGACCAACTTAATAAAAATAGAAAGTTTCCATAAATAGTAGCTCTGCACAAGATAGCCCTTATTGAATACAAAAACATAAATTTTTTTTTTGGGTGATGCAAGATTGTTCTTACACCTAGGATGCTCCTGCATCAGACACCTGAGGTAATTTGAGAAGTGACCCTATCACGACTCAGGTGCGAAGAGGAAAACTAAGATGGTTAACCTCCTCCCTTGTCAGCCATGATGAATCTTCAATAGGTCATCCTTTCCACTTGACTAGATATTCTTCATATGCCCTGTTTCGTGTGCTTCTGCCAACATGACTATCTAGTATATGTTCAATCTCTTTAGTGTCTGAAGTAGTTGCTGGAATACTCCACTGTGCTGCTGTGATCTCATCTTCAACCTGAAAATCTTTATGCCTCCTTTTCTGATCTACCTTAGCTTTATACTACGCATTCACCTTGGAAATATGCTTCCTCACCTCCTCATGGATGTTCTTCAAGTGTTCTACAAAATCCTCAACTTTAGCACTACTTATTTCTCCTTTATCTAGCTTTCTCAACTCAGATGCATTTCTAGGACTGTTACCATATATAATTTGTGGATGATGTGATGAACTAAACTTCAAATCTATCTTCAACTCTTCACTTTCTGCTAATGTCATTCTGTGTGCTGCCCTATTTGGCAAACTGGTTCCTAAAATCAAGTCCATCTGATGACTGATCTTTCTTACTGGTGGCAATCCATCAGGTACATTATCGGATACAATATCCTGAAACTCATTCAATAATTCTACAACTTCTACGGGCACATCTTCTACTTCTTCTTTCCCAACCTTTGAAATCAAGGTAAAACACATATGCTTATGCCGCATACCATCTAAGAATCCACATACCTTTTCTTCAGTCTCCTTCAATGGCTTTAGCTTATGTCGCACTCCATCCTTTGTCAAGGAATAGGTATTCGCATGACCATCATGTACAATACATCTGTCAAACTGCCATGGCCTACCCAACAACATATGACATGCATCCATAGATATGACATCACATAGTACCTCATCTTGGTACTCGCCAATCTTGAACTTCACTAGGCATTGTTCACTAACCATGACCTTGTGGTCATCCTGCACCCAAGCAATCTGATAAGGATGTGGATGTTTCTACCTCTTGAGCTTCAACTTTGTCACCATTTCTTCTGACACCAAATTATCAGTACTACCACTGTCAATAATCACATCACAACATTTACCTTCACACTTGCATCTAGTGTGAAATAGACTCGTCCTTTGTTCAGGTTCATTCTCACCACTCAACAGGACTCTTCTGTTAATCAATGTTTCTCCTCTTTCAGCATATTTAGAATTTGATGATCTGGCATCTTCATCTACATGTGCAACTCTGGCCTAGCCTTCATTTCTCTTGTCTATTCTGCCTTGGTGCTGAGGACATTCAAATGCCCTATGACCTTCTCCATAGTGAAAATATGTTCCACGGAAGCCTCCTCTTCCAAATCCTTTTCCTCTTCCTCTCCCTCTCTGATCTCTATTATTTTGATCATGGAAATTATCAAAATCATGTCCTCTCTAATTCTGACTATTACTAGACTCATCCTACTTTTTCAGATCTTCATTTTGATCTCCATATGACCATCCACCAGATCTGCTATCATGACCTCTTCCACTTTTTCTGCTCTCAAACTTCTTGTTCAGATTTTCCTCTACTTTTAGGGAAAACTGGCATGCCTCTTCAATACTGTTCATTCGAACCAGATTCAGCTCCTCCTGAATGCTCGGCCTCAACCCATTAAGGTAACAGGCAACTTTCTCCTTATCAGCTTCCGCATGGCCTGTTCTGATGAGAAGTTGATAGAACTCCTCTGTATACTCTTGAACAGATCTTCCTACTTGCTTCAAACTTTGCGTCTTCTTCAGTAGGTCAAGCTTATAATCAGCAGGAATGAACTGTCGCTTCAATTTATCCACCATCCGATCCCATCTTGTGATTTTATCCTTTCCTCTTCTATTTTGCTCCAATTGGATCTCCTACCACCAGATCTTTGCATGACCCTTCAGTCTGGCCTTCACAAATTTGACCTGATCAGGATCCTCGATATCTTCATACTCAAAATATTCTTCGCATTCATTGATCCAGTCAATCAACTCCTCTGGGTTAAGATTCCCTGAAAATGTAGGAACCTCAATCTTAGGTCTTTTCCCGATTTTGGAAATGGTTCAAAAAAGTCTTTCTTCTTCTGGATTCAAAACTTTGACTTCCCCTTGTTCAGAATTTCCTTCTTCAGCTTCATCATCGCTTTCATCTCTGACATTAAGATTCATTCCTCTGTGAATCTCTTCTTGGAATGCCCGCACTTATCTATGGAGTGCTCTAACCTTAGGTGTTACAACACCAGCTCTTCCACCACATTCTCTTCATGGAGGCATTTTCACATGTACCACTAAAACCCTAACTACAGTTCTGATGCAAACTACCTCACAATCAGTGATCTGTTTACACAGAAACCCTAACCATAATTCTGATGCAAACTGCCTCATAATCGATGATCTATTTACACAGAAACCCTAACCCACAGTCCTAGTGCAAACTGCCTCACAGTTAGTGATCTCTTTACACACTCAGGAACTCCTTCTCTGATACCACTTGATGAAGGGAGCTCCCCTTAATACCACAAACACATAACAGAAACAGAGAAACAACAACAATATGCAAGAACATAAAATTGGCTTCTTATTATCTCCACAAATGTGGAATTAAAAACTTTCAGAATTACAATATGCAAAGCCACATGGGCATTCCCTTACAATATTTTGTAGGACAAAGCCTCGAATCATTACCCAGATCTACCACCCAGAACTACTCTGAACTGCCCAGAACTAACTAGGACAACACTACGGGCCTTCTTTATATAGGCAATTTCCACCGCCCGAGAAGGTTCCAGAAATTTAGCCCAAAGGGCCAACCAAACTTAGAATTGTTTTATTTTACAATTTATTACATCAAAGTTAGCTCAAAATAACTTTTGAAACTCGAACAGAAATTTGGAAGGAAAATTATTTTCTGCCATTTCAGGTGACTCAACTTTTGAAGACCATAAGTCATCACCAGTTGCTCCGATTGACTATTACAACCCCAATTTGGAAAGGGCACAAGGAGCTCTACAATGCCTAAATCAAGCAAGCTTCATTCAACCAAAAAATTGACCTCATCTGGGGCCTCTAAAGCCTTCAAAACCGAGTTCAAAGTTTCTGTACCCTGTTTCCAAAACTGAAATTTTTTAATATCTTCAAAACCAGACTTGATCTAGCAATGAAACTTTACTAGCGGGCTGATATGACTGAGATGAACCTCCAAATGTGAAATCAGAACATTCCAAGATCGTATGACCAACTTACTAAAAATAGCAAGTTTCCATAAATAGTAGCTCTGCACAAGATAGCCCTTATTGAATACAAAAACATAGATTTTTTTTTTGGGTGATGCAAGATTGCTCTTACACCCAGGATGCTCCTGCATCATGCTATCAGATAGTTCACAAGGATTTTTTATTTCCTCATATACACTTGTGTTGCGAATAGTGAGTTCTGAAGGTGGACATGAACTTCTTTGGGCAGTGAGTCTAGGCAGTGAGCCTACCCTTTTTCTTGACTCCTAATAGGGTCTATCCTCTAACAAGGACTATGTACTATAATGTTTTAATCAACTCCTAATAGGTCTAGATCTTCTAACAAGGATACTATACTCTCAGTACATCATTAGTGGGTGTTAATTCCCACTGGGGTTTTACCTTTAACAAGGTTTCCTCGACAACAAATATTGTGTTGGCATTCATTGTGTTACTTTGATTTGATATTATAGCTATTCAAAGTTTAAAGTTTAATAATATATCATACAACTGATTCACCCCCCCTCTCAGTTATATTGGTGGACTATTATTCCTAACAAGAATTACCAAGTTAGTTTGTTTAGGAGATTGAAAAACTTGAAGCAAAGAGACCTAAGTGTTAAAAGTTATACCAAGGAGTTCTACAAGTTGAGCATTAGATCTGGTCATATAGATGATGAAGTTGAACAAGTTTCTCACTACATTAATGGTTTGAAGATGTCTATACAAGATGAAATTAGTTTGTTGTAGATTAGGAGTGTAGAAGAAGCTTATAAGTGGGCCATGAAGGATAAAGAAAGGATGAATAGGAGAAATGAGAAAAGAAAAAGAGGTAGAGATGGAAGATTCTAGAGAGGAAGAGGTATATCATCCATAGATTAGGGTAAGAATGAGTTAGAAGTAAAGGAAAATGAATGATATAGGAGAAATGAAAGGAGTTTCTATCAAAGGGAAGGAAAAGGTAGTGGTGAAAGGAGGAATTTTAGTGGTACCTATTTTAATTGTGGTGAATTAGGACACAAATCATTTGAATGAAAGCATGGAAACTCTGAGAAGAAGGCATAAAGAAGCATGAGAATCACATTTATCGATGAAGAATCCATCAGTTCAGTAAACAAAAATCCAATAGAGGAAGGTGCAACCTTGATGACTAGGAGAGTATTATATCATGGAGAACAAGAGAAGGAAATGACACAGAGGGAGAATTTTTTTAGAGCCAGATGTAAGGTACAAGATAGGGTATTTTGTGTTGTCATAGATAGTGGCAATTTTGATAATCTTACTTTAGAGGATCTTGTTGATAAATTAAAGTTGCAAATATTGAAGCACCCTAAACCCTATCAGATAACATGGATACATGATGAACACATGGTACTAGTAAGTGAAAAATGCCTAGTTAAATTCAAGACTTAGAATTATTATGATGAGGTTTTATGTGATATTATTCCTATGGATGTGTGTCATCTCTTTTTGGGTAGGCCATGGCAGTATGATAGGCAATCTATGCATGATGGTAGAAGGAATGTTTACACTATTATTTCTAATGGGGTGAAACAAATTTTGTTTCCATTAGAGGAACCTCTTATATGTGAAGTATGTACTAGCTCAAGAATTTGTCTAGTGGATTCCAGGAAGTTTTTGGATTCATGAGGCGTAATAATGTGTGTTTTGCATTAATACCTAAGGAGTCTAACGAGAAAGTCTTGGTAAAAGAACACCCTGAGGAGATCACTAAATTATTGGATGAGTATGATGACATCATATCAGATAATGTTCTTGATGGATTAACACTGGTGAGAAGCATTAGTCAATGTATGGATTTAATACTAGGGGCTATTCTGCCCAATAAATTAGCTTATAGAATGACACCGACAAAGAATGAAAAACTTAATAGGCACATGCAAGATTTGTTACAAAGAGGGTTGATCAAAGAATTTATGATTCCACGAGTAGCACCTACAATGTTAATACATAAGAAATATGGCCAATGGAGGATGTGTACTGATTCAATGGTTATCAACCCAATTACTATAAAATATTGGTTTCCTTTTCCAAGGATGGATGATTTGATAGGTATCTTGAGTGGAGCTAAGTATTTTACCAAGATATATTTGAATAGTGGATATCAACAAATTATTTTCAAAGAAGGTGATAAGTGAAAGACTACATTTTAAAAAAATGAAGGTTTGTATGTGATGCAGTCAAGGTAGGTGGATCCAATTAAGGACAGTCCAAACCTTGCAGCCAATAGAATTACGTAGCAGATTACTCAATAATGCAACACAAAGTAATTGTTCAACACTAATTTTCATTAACATGCCCGACTGTAAGGCCTTCTGGGTTAGGGCCAATTATAACCAGAAAACAATTCTACAAGATCTAACAAGATCCAATACAATCTCAGCTAGTTTAGCTCTAAAGATAATCTAAAGTTGATGGAAACCCTAAGGTAGATCTAAAATTGAGCTCGCAAGCCTCCAATCAATCTCCTTGTCTCCAAGTATGCAAACCCCTAGCTCTGCTACAAACAACTATCAGATATCAATCTAATCTGCAAGAACATCAAGAGCTTTTCCACAACTTCACCAACTTTAGCTCTCAAGCTTCGCATCTAAGATTATAGATCTTCTCTATTCTATCCTTAAACATCTACCCAAGCACTCCTTAAATACTAATCATCATCCATAAGTCGGCAAGATGAAACCCTTAACTCTCCAAAACAAATAATTAAATGCTATACAAGTCAGCTTACAAATGTATACAAACATTTAATTTAGCATGTCAGCCTATAACAATAGTTACCAACAATAAATGCACCAAGTCAGATCAACAAATCACATAGAACTCCAGTCAGTAAACCAAAACTACTGAACGACAGTGAATTAACTGAGCAAGCTAGGCATCACTGAGCACTAGTGTCAACTAAGCACCGCAGGCATGACCGAGTAACACTTTCACCAAGTACTAGAGACTGTCGAGTTCCTTCAGTGACCGAGCTTCCTTTAATGAATGAGGCCATCGATCAAGGTTGCAACTGAGAAACACCGACCAAAATACTAACACTCCATGCAATTTCACCAAGGACATAGGATGCATTGCCTTAACCTTGGATGCCCCTGCATCAGATACCCCAGGTTCCAAAAGATGTTCATATGTGAGAATAACATCTTTTAGGATTCAACACATAAATCCCAAATTGGTTCTTCACATAAAATTCCTCCACCTTTTCTGCTTACTGATTCTTCCACTTCAGTTTCTTGTATCTCTTCAAGTCTTTCCTCGACAATGTACAGGTCGGTTCTCCATACTGATCATTCATTTTATCTAGATCCACAATCTCCACTCAGCTACCAATACTCAAGCTTCTCCTACTGAGCATTGTATCCATCTAAGGCATCAGTGAAAACTTCCTGTCATCTTTCTCAATAGTAAACACATTTTGGACACAGTCCTAAGTAGCCCTGCAATCATATTGCCAAGGTCTACTAAGCAATATATCACAACTATTCATCTTCACAATGTCACAAAGAACAAGATCCTTGTATTGGACAATCTAAACATTGATGGAGCATTGTTCTCTAACTTCCAAAGCATGAACATCTTGTAACTAGCCAAGCCTATAAGAACAAGGATGCTTTATTCTATTCAAACCAAGTTTCTAAATCAGGTCCTCAGTAATAAGGTTATCAATACTACCACTATCAACAATAACATCACAGAGTTTACCTTCAGTCTTGCATTGGGTCCTAAACAAGTTACTCCTTTGACAAGGTTCATCCTTTGTACCAAGCAATGTTCACCAAAGCAAAAAGTTCTTTGATTTAGGTTCATTCTGAATGTTCTCATTCATCATAGCAGTTTGTCAGTCAACCTTCTTCTATGTACACTCAAAAGAATGGTGCCCTTCCTCTCCATAGTTGTAGAAAGTACCCTTAAAAATAATTCTACCTATCTTCTTCTTTGGTTCCACTGGTTTTTGTTCATCTTCTGCATCAGTCAGTTTATCCTTCACCAAGTGATCAATCTTTTCCTTCCCTTGGGAGTTACTAGGTTGTTTCCTCTTCAACTTATCTTCTACCTTTAGGGCATACTAATAAGCATCTTCAACAAAATCAATCTTCAGCATACCAAGCTCATCCTGAATATTGAATCTCAGACCATTCACATACCAAGCTACCTTTTCCTTACCAAGCTCTTGGTGTCCAAATTGAATAGTAAGTTTGTAGAACTCCTTGGTATAATCTTCAACATAAAAATCCTTCTATTTCAGATTATGCAACTTCTTAAACAAGTCAAGCTCATAGTCAGTAGCTATGAACTTAGCTTTCAACTTAGTCACAATCAACCTCCACTGATTGATCTTTGTTTCACCTTCATCTTCTTGGTCTCTTTGTAGTTCCTTCCACCAAAGAGCAGCATGTCCTTTCAACTTTGTCTATGCTAATCTCACCCAAAGAGGATCTTCAATTTCTTCTAGCTCAAAGAAATCTTCAAGTTCACCAATCAAATCAATCAGATTGTTGGGCTTCAAAGTACCAGAGAAAGTAGAAACTTCCATTCAATAATTACTAAACTGAGTAGCAAATCTAGGTAACCAAGCAGTTCTATCTTCACCAGATTTGTTCCTCTAGTCATCACCACTAGATCCAATAGTTTCAAATTCTTCAGTAGCTTCTTCATAACCATCCTTAGTACCAACATTTTGAGGTATACCAGTAACAGTTCTCATGATCTCGATGACCATGTCATTCTTCATCAATTCCATCTTAGATCTAAAATTTGATTTCACCTTCTTTGTGATCCAAGATTCAATAGTATCAAAAAGATAAAAAATAACTCTAGGGTCCAATCTTCTCAGAGACATCCGTAAAGATAAGAGAAACCCTCTACAAAAAACCCTCACTGAACACCTTGTGACAATTTCCAAGTTGTAAAAAATTCAGATCTCAACCTGCAATCTTGCAAACAACTAGGGCACAATTCCACAAGTTTAGTGCTTTAGATCTGTAATCTAGATTGAGCACAATCTCTTCACCAACAAAATCATCCTTGCTAGGTCAACCTTTTTCTTCAACAAGATCAAAATCTTACTCTAATACAACCTGATGTAGTGAAGGTAGGTGGATCCAATTAAGGATAGTCCAAACCTTGCAGCCAATAGAATTACGTAGTGGATTACTCAAAAATGCAACACAAAGTAGTTGTTTAACATTGATTTTCATTAACATGCCCGACTATAAGGCCTTTTGGGTTAGGTCCAATTACAATAAAAAACAATTCTGCAAGATCCAACAAGATCTAATACAATCTCAGCTAGTTCAACTTTGAAGATAATCAGAAGCTAATGGAAACCCTAAGGTCGATCTAAACTTGAGCTCACAATCCTCCAAGAAATCTCCTTGTCTTCAAGTATGCGAACCCCTAGCTCTGCTACAAACAACTATCAGATATCAATTTGATCTGCAAGAACATCAAGAGCTTTTCCACAACTTCACCAACTTCAACTCTCAAGCTTCACATCTGACATTCCAGATCTTCTCTATTCTATACTTAAACATCTAACCAAGCACTCCTTAAATACTAATCATCAGCCACAAGTCGGCAAGATGAAACCCTTAAGTCTCCAAAAAAAATAATTAAATGCCATGCAAGTCAGCTTACAAATGTATACAAACATTTAATTCAGCATGTCAACCTATAACAATAGCTACCAAAAATAAATGCACCAAGTTGGCTAAAAAAATCACACAGAACTCTAGTTGGTAAACCAGAACTATTGAGTGATAGTGAATTAATCGAGCAAACTAGGCATCGCCAAGCACCAGTGCTGACCGAGCAGCATAGGCATGACCAAGGCCATCGGTCAAGGTTGCAATTGAGTAACACTAGAAAAAATATTAACACTCCATGCAGTTTCACCGAGGACACAGAATGCCCTACCTTAACCTTGCATGCCCTTGCATTAGTACGATTGGTTGGTGATGCCTTTTGAATTGTCTAATGCACCTAGTACATTCATGTAGTTATTAAATGAAGTATTGGATAAGTATTTCATTGTGTATTTGGATAATATCTTGATTTTTAGTAAAAGTAAAAAGGGACATTTGATGCATATTACACAAGTATTGAAGAGGTTGAGGGAAGAGAAATTGTTGATAAACATCAAGAAGTGTAATTTTATGAAAGAGGAGTTGGTATAATTGGCATTTTTTATATCTTCTAAGGGATTGAAGATGGATCCTAAGAAAGTGAAATCCCTTTTTGAGTGGCCTAGACTGGTGACAGTTAGAGAGGTAAGATCATTCCATGGGCTAGCTAGTTTCTACCAAAATTTCATTAGGAACTTTAGTTTATTCTATTGACTGATGACTAAAACTATGAGAGGTGATAGGAAGGAGTTTAGATGGACACATGGAGAAAAAAGGAGATGTGAATTGTTGAAGAAGGTGACATAAAAAATGGTGTTATATTTACCTAATAAGTTAGTAAAGGGGATAATATTGACTTTTGGGAAGATAATTGGGCTAGGGAGATCCCTTTCTTGGAGAACCCTGAATGGGGGAAACATATGGAAGCCTAAAAAGATAGACCCAGATCCAAAGTTTCTAAGTATTGGGTGAACAACAAATGGTTTGATCTCTCTCTATTTGACCCCAACTTCTAGGGCTTAAATATCACACTTAATGCATTTGTGATTTTTGAAGAAGAAGGTATTATGATTTGGAAACATACCCCTAATGGAAATTTCTCTGTGGGTTCAGCTTACAACCTAATCTTTAGAAATCATGTCACTCCCTTTTGGGATAAGGCCTAGATAAGAGGCCTAACTCTTAAAATTAATATTTTTTTTCTGGATGATGCTGCAAAACAAAATCATGACTCTTGATAACCTCAAGATGAGGGGTCTGTGTTTAAATAACATGTGCATTTTGTGTAAGAAAGAAGAAGAATCTGTTAACCATATTTTTATTCATTTCTCTTACACCTCTGATTTGTGGTCTTGTCTTATGAACACTTTCAACTTGAGATGGGAGCTCCCTAATAATATTCAGAGTATGTTTAGTTCCTGGGATATCTCTCTTAGAAATAAGGTTATTAAATGTATATGGTACATTGCTTTGCCTCATATGTGCTGGGCTATTTGTAAAGAGAGGAATGATAGAATTTTGAGAGAGATGAAGACTCCTCCTAAAGTATTATTTGAGAAAACTAGAATCTTGATCAGTGAAAACTACATAATTATGGACTCAAGGTCTACATATGCAGGAAAGGGGGACATAAATATTTTAAAGAATTAGAGAATCTAGATTAAAAATGAAGATCAAAATGACCCTAAGGAGGAAGCCAAAAGGGAATTGCCCCCTCTTAGTAGATGAAAGTTAATTTTGATGGTGCCTCTAAGGGAAACCCATGTATTGTGGGTTGTGGCATTTTCATCCATGATGAGAATGGTAATTGTAAAGCTATTAAAGCTATTTTGATTGGTACCTAGACCAATCATGTAGCTGAGGCAATGACAACTTATCATGGCATCCTTCTTGCGAAAGAGCTTAAATGTAACATCTTGTGGTTAAAAGGAGATTATAAGAATATTATAGACTGCCTTACTAAGAATTCTAACCCTTCATGGTCAATTAAAAATATAATAAACTTGAAGCTAAGTAGAACATAAAATCTATGAGAAATTGTCTCATAACCCATACTTACCATGAAGCCAATGGTGTGATTCACTGGGAAGCTAACCACATGTGTAGAAATGGGAAAATCACCTCATGGTAGAATGACAATAGCATTCCATATGATATCAAATCTATCATTCAAAATGAGAGAATCTACGGAACCCAACGAAGTGAAAAGAAATTGAAAAATGATGGGGATAAAAATGAGAAGTGTAAGGATTAATTATTATAACATCATCTCCACTACTGCCACTTGGGATGATCACTTTCTCTCACATGGATTTTGGACTCCGAATAGGTCGGGCATTTTTATCAACAACCTAAGGAGTAAAGTAGTAAAAAATATTATGCAGGATACCACTCAAATTGAGAGAATGGGAGGAAGCAAGAAATGTTTCGAACCGACAACCTATAATGAATGGAGACAAAAGGAGAAGGTTTGGGATATCTTGAAAAAAGGAAATTTTAATGCTTATATGGAGAATCTCCATGGTGGCAATCCTGTTATTACCCAGTACTTTATCAAGAATTGGAAGAATGGTAAAATTCTTTACAATAGCCAGTGGTTCGAGGTCAATGCAAATTTTTTAGCTGAGGTGATTGGGCTCCCTATAGAAGGAATAAAATTCTACTGAGATAGAAGTTGCTTTGATAGGGCTTATGAAAGGTTCCCCAAGAGTGATGAAGAGGAGGCTAGATTGGTAAAAAAGGTAGGTGGGTTCATATGTCCCAATAATATAAGTAGACCTTAGCATTTTAGCCTATACTTTGCTATCAATTATTTAACCCTTGATGGTAGATTTTATAGAGCATATGGGCACCACTTTGTCATTTTGAACCACTTCAAGCATGATGAGAAAATTAGCATTCCCTATTATCTTATGATCTCTATGAACCACACAATGAAGGACCTACTGGCTGACCCTAAAGGGGATCATGCATCCCATTAGGGCCTTATGGTTATTATCTACAATATGCTGAAAGATAAAAAAATTGAAAGACCTCTCTATAAGGGTAAGGATTTAGGTGAAGAGGAAACTAAGGAAGAGGACTTGGGAGGGAACTTTGAAGAAGATACTGAGGATGATGCTAATGTTGAGGGATATAAAACTAGAGGAAAAGGTAAAGGTAAAAAGAGAGGAGGAAGGTTTAAGAAAAAGAATGATAATTCTAATTCTAAGTCTCCCTACTCTGAGGAAGAGAATGTCAATCTGAAAAGGAAAAAAGGAAGACTCCTCATTCTAAGGAGAAAAAAATGGACAATAAAAATGGTTCTAACAAAAAAGGGTTTTTTGTCTCTTCTGATGAAGAGGAGAATATCATGAAAATTATAGAGAAAAGTAAGGGTTAAAATAGTCATGCTGAGATTACTACTAAAAAAGAAAAGGATAGGGCATACACTCAAGGGAAGTAGAATACTAAGGAGGAGAAAAAAACAAATGATAAAGCCGCTGGCAAAATCCCCTCCAATGATTAGATGGGTACTAGTGATTTGGCTAACAAAAATGATAGAATTACCTTAGACCATAATCATAAGAAGAGTATTCTCTCTCTCAGGCATTTCTTGGGCACTATTGTTCATGAAAATTAGGTTATGAAGGCAGATCTCCAAGAGCAGAGAAAAATTGTCAACATGATCAAGTGTGCAACCTTTGGTGACAAACTTTTGGCTACTTATCTAGAGGATTGGATGGAGGCCATTCGAAAGGGGGAATATTTTGGTGACTTGGGTGGTAAAGTTATGGAGCTGGAACAAAGTTTAAACAAGGTTAGCAAAGATGTCTACATCAGAAGCTATGAGGAAAGGATTACTTCCCTAGAAGGCAAAGTTCAAAGACTGGAAATGACCCTCAACAAGATAAGTGAATAGAGTATCCAAATTCTGAAAGCCTCTGCTAACCAAAGTAAGATTCTTGTTGAGAAGCTAGATAATAACAAAGGTGAGGAGATCAAGGATATGAAATATTACATGGGAACTGGTATCAGGACCAAGGCCAACACATAGAAAAAAGATACAGATTTGGAAGATCTGAAAACTACTATGGGCAACATGGATCTCTTAGTCATTCAGGCTAATGAGTTAACGGATTTCAACTAGCTTTTTCTTAATGTCTTTTTTGTGCCTATTGTCTATTTGTGCTCTCTCTTCATTGTTTCTAACTACTATGCACTCTTTTCCTACTGTATTTTATTGGGCCGTATGCCCTTGTTCTTTTGTTGGTATTTGTTGTCTATGGGTGATCAGTAATGCTTATCTTCTAATACTTTTTTAAAAGGTTTTGTGACCTTTCAAATCCTATTTTTACTTAATCAGAACTCTATCAACTCTATGAGAATTGATGATACCGATTGACATGATGAATAAGAAAAGGAATATTATGCTAAGTGTTTTGATCGGTAAATAGGAATATAGTATTAGAGAATTTTTTGATTGCAATCAAGTTAGAGGATACTTTTGCAGATGAGATTGTTCCTGGTGGTGTACCAAGGTCAAAAAAGTATAGTTCTACAACCGCAACCATTAACTCAGTTATAATTTTGGTGATATGTTTAGTGTGAATTGGTTGTGCTACTGATTGGTTCTTGTTGATCAAAAGATCAAGGTGGTTGATTTATGGGATGATAGGTCAATATATTTTGGGCCAAAATGTTAGTTATGATTGGCATGATTTTCTACGAGTTTGGTCAATCTGGTGGACCAACTTGTAAAATGTTTTCTAAGTCTTAGATGAATTAAGAACATTAGTATAAAGGTTGACTAAATATTTTATTTTAGTTTTGTGATTGTGAATTTGGGTGTAGCAATCAGAGACAAAGACATAGGCATTGTAGTGTGCTAGAATTCAAAGTTTACAAAGGATCTAATTAAGAAAAGAAGTTGCTACATTTATAAATCCAATTATTATTGTATTCCTAACAGTTAAAGTAAGTTAAATCCTTTAATGGGGTGTACTTTATATACACTAAAAGTGGGCCTCAATCTTAGCCATACACTTCAACATAGTCCTTATTTATTAGTCACACACAATAATGAATATGAGATCATTCATCCTACATGCTTGGATGAGCTGA
The DNA here is from genome assembly GCA_027943335.1 of Chamaecyparis obtusa. Classification (NCBI taxonomy): domain Eukaryota; kingdom Viridiplantae; phylum Streptophyta; class Pinopsida; order Cupressales; family Cupressaceae; genus Chamaecyparis; species Chamaecyparis obtusa. The sequence continues at coordinate 54,403 of BSBK01000050.1, forward strand.
ACTATTGCCTCCTATCTAGATGGGGTTTTGAGCATCTCTCAGAATCAAGAGCCCAACAATCGTAGACCGACTCTAGAATGGAGGGTTTTAATCTAGAATGCAAATGTAGTTTATTCTAGAATGGAGATATGAGATTAATCTAGAGTAATGAGAGATGAATAGTAATCTAAAATGATTGAAATAAATTAAGCTATGATGTAATGCATTATTAATATAATAAGTGATATTAACCTAGAAATGCAAAGTGAAAATAATAAAATCTTGAATGCACACAAATTGAGGTAACAATTTAGTAGTGATTCAATACTCAAAAGTTGCATCCTTCCTAAATAAGAAACAAGAGGGTTCTTTTATAGAATCCTAGAATCAATCAACAATCGAGATTGAACGAGATGAACAGTGGAGATTGAAAGGAAGTCCAATTTAGAATGGTAAGTTTCCTGTAGAGAGACAGTCAAATTTTTTCTTTTGGAGTGAGTAGAGTAGTTAACTGGCTTGTTGCACTTTTGAATTTGCAGTTAACTCAAAATTCCCTTTTCTGAACTGAAGTGAGGATTTTGGAGAGAATATTTGATTAAATAAATGAAATATGACCTCATAAATGAACTTTCTCAATTTTTTGAATAATTAACTTCAATTATTGAAATGAGGATATTTATTCAAAAACCAAATATTATTTAATTCCTTTTCAAGTGTTTTAGCTAAAAGGGTGAATTTAATTTAATTAAAGTGCTAGGACTTTGTAATTAAATTAAATCAATGATAAGGTTTATTTAGCCAATTGTAGTTGATATTTAGGAATTAAATATAATATGTGATGATGTAGATTTAGGGTTTTCTATATTTGACATTTAAGTCAAGTAGAGTTAGTCAAAAATCAAAATTGCCTAGTACAATAGGACTTTGATGATTCAAAAAATTGGTAGTATGAGAGTAAATGCAACAAAATTGGTTAGGGTTGCAAGATGCCAATTTTGGGGTTTTACATTTTGCTCTTCTTTGAATTGATGTGCGATTAGGGCGTTGATTCAAAGAATAGTTTGATGTTTGAAGTATAGCAAAATAGTTGAGATTGATTCCAATAATTGCTGATATGCCGATTGATGAAGGTTTCAGGGTTATCTTTAGAACATAACTTAACCCTTGAAAGTCTAGGTTAGATTGCCAAGATACCGGTTATGTTATCACCTTTCATAAGACTATCCCCAGAAAGAGGCTCAATCTTTAGGAGTTAGGGTTAGATTGCCCTGATACTCATCCATTGAATGATAACCGATACAAATGTTTAGGACCATCTCCAGAACAAAGCTTAGTCCCTAAAATCTAGGTTAGATTTCCTAGATATTGGTTAGAAAGATATTTTTAGAGCCATCTTTGGAACAAATCTTGACTTTTAAGGATCCATGTTAGATTTCCTGGATACCTAGTAGTAAGATTTCAAGAACCATCTCCAGGATGAAGCTTGATCTCCAGGGATCTGAGTTAGATTTCTTAGATACCTAATAGTGAGATGCTAAGATGTAAGGAATAGAGATGCACCTGGTGATTCAAGATTATGGAATATCCAATTTTGATTGTGAAGTATGAAAAATGATCATGCCCCAAGTGATGAGATGCTCCTAGTAATGAGGACTTTTAAATTCAGATTAGATTGATTTGATAATTGATTCGATGTAATTCAATGATGCAATCATCTTGCTCCCTCAGGAGTGAAATTGAAAGATGACATGTCATAAAGGTAATTGAAGGAAATAAATCATAGAGAGAGAGAATCAAAGATCTAGAAGAACTCAAAATGGAGTACAGAAGATTCCAAGAGATTCATAAGCAATTTGGAGTGATTTTAAGGTCTAGTTGACCAAGTTTGACCAAGGTTGACCAAAGTTGACTAAGGTTGACTTTTGATGAAAATGTTGAAGATTTTGAGAAAATGGTGATGTGGTATGATTTTGATGAGAAGGCAATGCCAGAAAGTTGACTACACAAGCGTTCGATCGTATCAGTCCCAAAATATTAAAATGTAATTTTGAGCTATGTAGAAGTGTCATATTTTAATTTCGATCCTAAAAATGGATTCAAAGCAGTTGATTTAGCCAAGGTTGAAATTTTCACACAAGATGGAGCACTTTTGAAAATTAGGTCAAAACCTATATAGAGGCCAAAAGGATCTTTTTCAATTCATTTGCATCTTTGACTTTTGTGAGATGAGCTCTGAGAAAAAATGGTGGTCCCCATTAAATATCATCATTTCAAGCATTCTAGGAATCTCATAGTCGACCGCTGACGTATGAGGCACCAGTAAGTAGTCGATATCCTCCATTTTGATGTAAATTTTTATATGTTTCATGAATTTTTAGCATGTTTTTGAAATTTGTCTGTGGGTTCTCGCATGAAGAATTGGTTTCTTCATGTGGGACTATGAAGAAGTTCACATGAGAAAGTGCTACAAAGCACTTTCTTGTGTGAGCCTCTACACAAGCTCGCATGATCAATACTCATGAGTCATGCGAGAAACCCTGGAAAAGGAGGTTTCCTCACATGACCCATGGTGAAAGTTTACGCAATAGTAAAACTTCACGTGGGACCGTGTACTTCTTCATGTGAGGTTTTGCATGAAAGGTGATTCTTCGCATGGAGAAGGGAGGTCAATTTGAGAGCATTGTGAGTTGATTTTTTATTTAGTTAGCCAATTAGGTAGTCGTATAGCCATGTTTAAGATATCTGTATAGCTTCATGTTCCTATTTTTCATTGAATTGACATCATGATTTCAATTGAGTACTGATTATACAGTATCATTTGATTATATTGCAAGTTGATTTCCCAGATATAGGGTGCAGATCACATCTCCAACTATCAGCAAGCTGGTTAGATAGTTGGAAGCCATCGAGTTGGCCCATATTGATATACTTGAATTATCCCATCTCTGTGATATATTTGATATTCAAGTGAATTGCAGTCTACTAGGATCCTTGGTGGAGCATTTCCATTTGGAGATGAATACCTTCCACCTTCCGTAGGGTGAGCTGATAGTTACCCCTGAGGATATTTATACAATTCTCAAGATTCTGTTCCATGAGCCTCAGATATAGTATGATGTTCTACCATAGCATTGAGGGTGCTATTTTAGGATGAGCTCATCCTAGGCCAAGCTATTCCATGGGAGGAGCTCATAAGAGAGTATGGGCCCAGACATAGATTGGTTGTGCTATTAGCAACGTTCCTTGGTTGCTACCTGATGCCAGACCTGTTGATTCCTAGATAGGATTTTACACTCCATGAGATACCAATATGCCTATGACTGATATTAAGGATGGGTTAGTTCCAAATGTGAGAAATCTATAGGCAACTGGACCAACTATAGGGACAAGACTGCCCTCTTCACTTTTGGCTCTGCAAAACCAAGGCGTGTACACCTGATCCAATAGATTTAACTTTGTTTCTTATTCAATACTGGATCTTACAATAGATAATAGTGAGAAAGTACTAAATAACAACCTATTATTCATTGACTCTCCATCACTGGGTAGAACAACACACAAATGTAAATAAAGTAAAATACTAGTATTAATTCAATGTTTTTCAGGATTACAAGATTCCAATCATTCCATACAAAGATAAGATAGGAAGATCAAGGCCAATGCCTTATTCATTGGGCAATGGAGTCAGAAAACAAAATGAACACAACCATGTTTGATGAAAGGTGGGTCTTGAACATAAATACAAACTACTTCAAATCTTTCCTACTTTCAGAAATCCTTGAATAGATTCAGTAAACATGCATCCAACTCAAAGCAATTTTACTCCAATCCTAGATCAGAACTCAAAGTTCAAATACATACATGTAAACCTCAAAGAGACTTAGAAATTTACTGAACAAACTCATAGGAGAGACAAAGATCCAAGATTCATATTAAGTTCACCCTTTAAATGTTGCATGCATCAAATCCTGAACAAAACTTGCAAAATAACAGCAGCAACCTGTACTTCTCTATTTCTCTGATAAAATGATACGAAATTTGCAATCCCTGACCTAAGTGTTAGGTTTTAAGAAATTCTATCTTTTTCTCCTAAACTCTCAATACCTAGAATGATCTTGAAAAATCATTTATATACAAGGAAATGCAACAAGCTACCGATCATTCTAGGGTTACAAAAGTTCTAACCTCAAAACCTTTACAACAACTTCAAAAGTTTACAATAAATACACTTGGTGAACTAGGTGAGATATTTGTAGTTGATCCACTTTGCTTAATGTCTTCAATACTATTCTTCACCTTTCTTCAACAAATCTGATTTGCTAGATCTCGCTGTCCATATTGTAATAAATGTCTTCCTGCATTTCAACAACCTGTTCGACCCAAAAAGTGAATGCCTTTGTTTTCTCTAAGAAGCTGGTGGAGTATTAACTTTTTCAACATGAGGCATGTACTGATACCTCCGCCTATCATACACCTCTTTTCTTGTAAATTCAAAATTTGCAAACTCAGCCTTTTTCTTTGATAATTATTCCCACTCATTTTCAATTTGAGTAACTTTATGTTGAATATTGTCAAACATTGATATAGCATTTATTAACAACTTGACAGTGCTGCTAAAAGAATAAGTGTCATTTAGGACACCAATCACTCTCTCTGATAAAAGTTCATGGATCTCTTCCCTCCATTGATATGCCTCTTTGAATTTTCCTTTATCTGTGAAAATAGTAGGCACCGGTTCATAATTTGAAAGCATCAATTCAGCTTTCAACATGCTTGAGTTTCTGATAAACTTATTTAAAATGATACCATACTGTACCATTTTCTTTACAACCTGATGCACTGGCTTAATCAGTGGATCAGGGTCTTCTTTTCCTTTTGATAGCATATGAAATAACTTTACATTAGGAGACCTTTCAATCCACTTCTTCAAAATTGGGGACGTCTCTGTCTTCTCCTTATTCAAGGTTTCAAGTAAAGAAAATAATTTACAGGCATGATTGTGGAAAATAGAGGGCTTTAAATCAATAGCAAACTACATAATTGCATTTTTTATCTTTTCCTCATACTTTTGGTTTGCTGAAGCTGTGGCCTTTATGTTCTCCTCTTTTTCTTTCTCCAACTGTACCCTTATTTCCCTCAGCATATTTGTTTCATTTGTTAGTCTTTGCTTCTCCCAGATAACCCTTGCATCCAAATTTGTCTTTGGATAGGGGGATGGTGGTAACTCAATTATTGGGCTTGAAGATGAAGCCACTATAGGCCTATCAGAAATCACCAACTGAGGAGACCTATGATCTAAGGGCCCTGACAACTGTGCAATCAATTTGTCCTTTTGAATTAGCTCAACCTTGAGCTCATTGTAGGATTTGAGAACCATTTCAAATTTGAGCCTAAGCTCTTCCTTCTCTCTAGCATCTTTCTCTGCCACTTGGGCATTAAATTTGGCAATTTCTATAATCAAATTTGATGCTTCAACTCCAGATGTCTCTCCCATTCTCTGGACCAATAAGCTTCCTGTATATCTTGTAGAGAGATCCTTTCTCTTTTCTTTATTTTCATCTTTATTTAGAGACCACATCACAAGAGCAGCATGATCTTCGGAGAAAGCAAATCCTCTTGTAGCCTGTTTAGCCTGTTCTACTGTAGCAAGAGTTTTCACTTTTCTTTTTCTTACCTGATAAAAAACAATTGCATCTACAATATCCCACTCTGGCAGAATTAGTACCCCTATTGTATGAACCATGGCCCTCCCTTCCTTTGGAATAATTTTCTCAAATTGTTTAACCATTTCTGCTTTGGTTTCATTTTCTATTTCTATGATATCCCTAGTAGGGGACTCTTCTTTCTTCTTTTCACATATCTCCTTAAATTGATTTATTTTCATTCTCCAAAGAAATTGGGAGAATGCCCTAGTTTTAACAAACTTATCATCAGGAAGGAAAGAATCTATGGCCTATTTTAGAATAGGGTCCATCTATTTACCCTCAAACTCTTCTATTGAAAGATCCATGGCCACCTCCTTAGGTGCCTCAGGCATTCCTTCCTGCAAATATTCATTAGAAAAAAAATGTCTCCCTCATTCCTCAATTGTACAAGTTGTTCTACCACCCCATGTTCATCCAATTGGATAGGCGATTGAGAAGGAGAATAAGCCTCCTCTCCTGGTTTTACTTCTTCTTATTTCTACCTCTTTGGAGAGGGTCCCTGCATTGTTGGATCATCAATGGATCTTTTCCCTCTTGAAGTAGAAGGGATATCTTCACTTCTTTTCTATGGTGGCAGAAGAACAGTGTAACCACTCCTTTGCATTGTGTAAATTCCCCTTGGGGTCAATTTCATGTATTTAGGCTAGCTCAAAATTTGCTTAGCCCTCTCAGGGTCTATCTTGCTCACAGTTGCCCTCTTTTCATTAACTGCATGCATGATGCCTTCCAAATGTTCCATAAGGGCATCCACTTTCCTTGCCCATGGTTCAAACCCATTCAATGGGTCATAAGCTCTGTCAAAATTCTGAATGAAATCTAAAGTCTTCTTATAGATGACCCACTTTTCTTTCTTGACCTCTTGAGTTTGAAGATCAAACTCATTTCTAATTACATCCTCAGGAAAATTGAATTGATGCTCAATAAGAGCACACCTCACCTTATCTCTAAATACTCCTGAGAGAAAACCCTCAGTATCTGCACACCTCACCACTACTTTGGACATTTTGTAGGGCTGCAAGACCTTATTCCAATGCACCCATCCTCCTTTATTAATTACATATTGATGTGCAATAGTTATATCTGAGAAAAAGGTTCCCCTTCCTTTACTAGTGAGAGTGGACTCTTGCAAGTCTCCAATCTACCTTAGAATTTTTGCATATCCCAACTTCAATGGGACTTGATAAGGTAAAATATAAGGTGCTACCTTACAACCATACACTCTGAAAACTATGGAAACTAGATATAAGATAATATTCCCAAAATTGTGGACAATAGTAATATCCTGGAAAAACTCCTTTGGCCTAATTAACCTCAACAACTCTCTTGGAATCCTTGGATTATCAAAATGTAAAAGAGTTCTAAGTCTAGAGGCAAAATCTCTATCAAAAATAATATAGCTTGCATCAATTCTATCCCATGACAAAGCCATAGTCCACAACTGCATTGGAAGAATTTCTCCATTCCTTTCCTTCACAATATCTATTGTTGTACCAAAATGTTCATCACCCTTGTATAGAAACATGTGCATGAGCATTGAGTACCACCCAAAAGGTCTAGACACCTTCATATTTTTGATTCCCATCAACCTCTCATGGATTAGATCAGCTAAATGAGATGTAAAGTAAAAAATAAGGGCTAATTGGGGGTGTAGTGACTGTACCATCATGAACATATAAGGTACTAGCATATGAGTTGCCTCATCATGCCCTAAAATCAAAGTCAAAGATTTATAAATTTCCTGTGCCCTTCTACTGAATAAGTCTAATCTAAAGGGCTCTGGTGTGCTTGCACTAATAGCACACATGGATCCAAGCTGCTCAAAAAATTGCCTCAAAGGCCCTGTACTTAGATAATCTCTCTGTGCTTCATAGATTTTAGTAAACTCTGTGAAATCTATCTTCTCTAACCCCACAGATGGGTCATTCAATGAAAATAATTCCCTAATCTCATCCTCTATGATGTTGATTAGGTCTCTACCATTTATATCCTTGACACACTTTTTCATAGGATCATAGCACTTAGCTATCTGAATTAATAACTCAGCATCCATAAAAACACCAGGGACAACCAACTTCCCAATATCAAATTGCCATATATTACTTAAGGGGGCACAAGCATTCCTTTGTGAATAAGCTGACTTGAACAAAATAAGACCGTTATGCTCATCACCCACCTTGGCATCTCTCATCCAGTTTCCCCTGTCATGGAGACCATCTACAACTGAATCTCTAGGGTTTCTTGGAACTAGTTCTTTCATCCTAGCTGCCCCATTATCTGAATGTGGAAGTAACTACATTAAATCCTCAAAAATCCCTCTCTTGGTATACTTTGTTTGACTAGAAAAATTCCTCCCGAGGCCATATCTTGAAACTAGGGCTTTTACAATAATATACGAGCACTCAAGAAAAACCCTAAAATAGGAACCAGTAACACAAAACCTTTACAAATCTTCACAGTCCTCAAGAAATTCTTAAGAAATAGAAAATTTGACCTACTGGGTAGATACAGATTCTTTGCTTGAAATTGCCTCGAGAGAAAAATGAGCTCGCCAGAAATGCTTATGAGAATGGTGAATAGAAACAATGATTCAATTTTGATGTATAGCACCGACAATTGCCTACAATCTGTCTGCACGTAGCACATTAAATCCACCATTACTGAAAGTCGGTGGCCTCAGTTATTCACAGGACATGAAAAATGTCACTCAGCAAAAATTTGAATTTAGGCCGTTGATTTATTTCTTTTCTGATGCATCAAACGGTTGGCAAGTCGACGAGCAAAAACCCTATTTACTTTCCCTAAGTCAGTTCTTGACTAATGAGAACATTTCAAAATTTCCATGTGGGGAAATAAAATAACTTATCTTCACTTCACCCAGAATGGACATGTGTCACCTCATTGCTAAAGCACAAACCAAAACTTGTCAGAAGAACCAACCCAAGATATAATGACCACCGTAGATGCACTTTGATTGGATGATCATCAAATTTTAATAAAACCTTGGCCCCACTGAACACTTTAAAAAACCTTCGATGAATCAAGAGATGCCACCTCAAAAATGTCAGCAAGCCAAAAAACCCCACCTCATCTATGGTGTTAGAAACACCTGGCAATTGGAACACGTCACTAATACCCTGGGCCAATTAAAAAAAAACCACGTCATCAAAAACTTGCAGCAAAGGACCCACCGAACGATCCTCCTCTTTAAACAAGATCAACGGTTGTCGCCATACCATTGACCTTAAAGAGTGTGCATCTTATCTCAATAGTATAACGACAATGGTGAGATCTTGTTGTACTTTAATCCTTTGAAAAAGATAGGCCCCACTGTGACACATCACTAACCTATCACAAATCGTAAACTACCACATCGCACATAACTGACAAGTGGGACCTCTATCATCTGCATTCATAGTTCAGAAAATCTTGACAACCGCCACCTTAGGACTATTGGCAACCAATAAAAAACTAACAAATCATCATGACCTGGAACTATCAGGACCTACCGTAGACTTTATTCCTTAGTGATGATCTAACGGTCATCTCTATACCACAATGCATTAAAGGAAATCATCTTGGTCTCAAGATATAGCAACAGTTGTAGGATATAATTGTTCTTTAAATGCCAACATACCTTATGATCAATCAGGCCTACTTGGATAGGTGGCACCATGTCGCTAAAGTGCATGTCAAGGATTCTAACAATGGGGAGTCTTGCGGTGCAATGACAACCACATATTTTAAAGGTTTAACACTTTTCATAAAATTAAATAGAGACTTAGGCATAGCGGCAAAAATTAAAAGGGAAAAAATAGCACGTGTATTTGGAAGTTTTAGTGAGACAAAAAGTAACACTGGAATATAACAAGGCTCAAGAACAACTAGGGTTTTATCAAAAGCAAGGGGTTTTTCAACATAAAACCTAACCCTCAGATCCCTAAAATAGATTATTTTTCCAAAATATTTGCATGAAGCTGAAAATTTTGTTCAGTGATAACAACATCGAGGGAAACATGATTTTGAGTGCAGATGGGGTAGGATGCTATAGAGGATGTTGGAGCAGCCAACACATTATGGGTGGGGTTATTGCATGCTAGCCCACATGTATCATGAGATGCACAAGATCACCTATAGAGAGGTGCAGAGCATGGCTACAGGTGTATTTGTATTATAGATGTGGGAACGGGAGCACCTTCTGATATGGAGATCAATTTTTGATGATATGCGAGAGCCCCATGAGCCATATATATACAAGTACTGTGGCCAAATGACCTAGCCCACACTAGGTAAGATCAAGAAGTGGTGTGCCTAGTTAGATGACATGGTAGTAGTTGCATGGATGCCTTGGAGGGATATCGAGGCATGGGACGATGCCAGGGGCTAGCTCGGTTAAATGTTTTTCTTGCAACCACTGATTGACCATTCCATTTTGGTGATTGAGAGATTCCCCTTGACATGGGTGTGGTGATAGTTCAGCAATCCACAAGATATTTTACAGGAGTATTTTTCCTATGCCCACTTCATTGATGAGGTGAAGAAGGGGTGGTCGGCATGATTAGATCTAGTGAGATTGATGATCGATGCTAAGGGATTAGCACTAATTCATTGGGACTATATGGCCATGATGGTGGATGGTTGCATGACACCAGAGTTTAGAGAGTATTTTTATCACCATCCATTCCCTTAATTCATCGATCTAGTGGGCATGGGTGCACTAGTGCAGATAGTACATCAACAAGTGCTGCAACCTATATAACTACAACAATAGGTACTATGACTAAGGACTACATAGGTTCCCATCCCTCCTCGATGGATGAGGACTAATCCAAGAGCTAGAGGTAGTGGATACTAGGAGAGGTCCTCCTGACAGAGGATAGAGGAGCAACCAACACAATAGATAGAGGTTGAGGTACAAGCATTAGGAGGTAGAGATGAGGAGATGCATGACTAGCCTACATAGGATCCATTGGTAGAAGATCTATTAGCATAGACGCAAGATGCTCTGTGGAGAGCCTGAGATAGGGTACAAACTACACAATGATATCTTGGAGACCTATAGATATAGCTAGCCTTCTGAGATGTGCACTTAGTGAATAGAAATCAAGATCTCAGGGAGCTTCAAGAGATGTTGGCAAGAACTTGAGAGGAGACTTGGTATTAGTTTTCCCTGGCAGCATATTATTTTGTGGTGTATGTTGGCATGGTACCTGATGGAACTGAGAAGGTGCCCAAATTTTTGGAGTACGTAGGAGCTGTAGATGTTGCACAAGCTCCTGCTTGACCTGATATGCCTCCTCCTCCACCTTCTCTTGGTGATGAGAGAGAAGGCCAGAGCTAGGTGATGTACTCTATGATTGATTTTTTTTTAGATTTGTACCACATGATGTATCCAATATACTAACATTGTTGTATCATATCATTTTTTGAGATAGACTATGCTCAAGTAGCACCCATTTTGTATTGACACTTCGAGATATATATAGATGAGCTCTTCATTTGGTGTTATTGCATGTGTCATGTTTCCTTTTAATGTTTATACTTTATGAGATGTTTCCTATATGATTAAATGGGTAGATGTAAATGTATGAAATGTATGAATATGTAGATGAATATGGATGAAATGCACATGTTTTACTTTATGTATGGATGAAATGATATGTATATGTATGCAGATGATTTAGGATAATGCACTTGTGAATAAAATATGTAAATGCAATGAATATGGTACTAACATCTCATGTAGGATGTCACAATGTATGACAGGTGCTAACCAAAAGAATATTTTGATGATTGAGAATGAGGATTGAACAATTGTGTAGTCGTGATGAAACCAAGATGTGAAATGAGAACCTCTCATTGCATAAATCTAGGGGAATACAATGAAATAGCCATCGAAACACCATCATGATGCAAGTATTAGAATGAAAATGCAATCCTAAGCTAGATGCAATCCATAGGACTTGGTTGTTGGACCCATTAGATATTTTTCATCATAAAGCATGTTTATAGGATGGTCACAAGATGTCATACAACCCTCACTAACATGGAAATCATGAGAATATGAATATGACATTAGTCTTAGGTTTTTCAGAATGAGGTCTAAGCATTAAGGCACAAGAAGATAGAATGACCAGAACACCTATTCCTTTTGATTTAGCAAGTGAACATAAGCATCAAAGCACAATCGCTAGGATGACCAAAATGTTTCTTATGTGAAAAAACATCAGACACATGAGAGTTCCTTCTCATGCTAAGTGACCGACAAGTATTCTATTTGCAACGAACCTTTCATTCATAACCTAAGATAGAAGGTTGCTAAGTATACTTGCAGTGACCCTTACATTCACTTCACATGATGAGCATTGATATTTCACTTGTAGCAGAAAGAAGTCACTCAAATAGACAAGGAGAAGAACCAACCTCACCAAGTGTTAGGAATAAGGTGTCTCAACCTTGGATAATTCCTATTCTTATTATTTATTTTGTAAAATGTATTTCTTGCAAATAATGTTGATGTGTCAACATCTTGAATTGTGTGTAAGGAGATCATGGCTAAAATGGTTATGACAGATTCCTATGACACGTAAGAGCTATGTCAGGAAGATTCAATGATAGGTGAAGACATGTGGCAACTGATAAATTTGAGTACTGTAGACTCTTCCCCAATCGTGGGGTTTAGGGCATCGCCCCGGAATTTTTTTTTGGGGTTCCTATTTTCTTAGAGAATGGTAAAACCCTAATATAGTTATCTTTGGGAGTAGCCCTAAAAAGTGAAGTGCATGATATAAGCTTTTTTAGGGTTGCGAAGAGATGATGATGCAAGTGTATTGTTGGAACATTTTATGCTACCGTGATTTGTCTTCAAGGGTTTAGAAATATTTTGAAAGAACTTGCATTGCAAGTGTATTGTAAGCTGTAATAGTTTTGATCAATACATTGTGCAGGTTTTGGAGTGCTGGGGTTTTTACCGAAAGGTTTCCCCAGGGTATATCATTGTGTCATTCTCTATTTTTCTATATGTATGGTATGTGGTTACAATATCTTTGTTAAAGTATTTAACGAATCTGAAATTGTAAGGATTTAAAAGAATTTGCACAATACTCTCCTGTAGAGATTAGCATAGGAAGCTGTTTCCACACCTGAGTTTCCTTACAAGTGGTATCAGAGCTTGATCAACTTTTGATCCTAGTTGTTGGGTAGGGTTTTTTGAGCTGATCTCAAGTTTGAGTGGGAGTTTTTTGCAGAGCATTCTGAATCTTATTTGCAGATTGAGATGGCAAGTTCATCATATGGAAGAATGGAGGTGGAGAAATTTAATGGCACTAATTTCAAGTTGTGGAAACTCAAGATGGAAGACATGCTGGAAGATTGTGACCTATGGGAAGTGACTTCAAATGCTACAAGACCAGCAACTATAGCTCAAGTAGATTGGGATATCAAAGACCATAAAGCTAAGGGTCTCATAAGACTCTATTTAACCGATGCAGTTCTTCTAAATGTTCTAGATGAGAAAACCACAAATAGTTTGTGGGAAAGACTTACGGTCGTGTATCAGGCCAAATCTCTGGTGAAAAAGTTGTTCTTGAGGAAGAAGTTGTACTCTCTACAAATGGAGGAAGGTGGATCCTTAACGGATCATTTAAATGCATTTAATCTACTGGCTGCATAGTTGACATCAGCGGGTGTCAAGTTAGTGGAGGAGGATCGTTGCTACACACTTTTGTGTTCTTTACCAAATTCATGGGACCATCTTGTGATGGCTCTCAGAAGCATGTTAGTCACCTTCAAAATGGATGATGTGGTGTCTTCACTGCTATCAGAGGAGATGCGGAGAAAGGCTTCCATTTCAAAAAAAGAAGCCCTTGCTGTTCGTGGGAGATGCACTGAAAGAGGGAAGAAAAATGACAATAAGTCTGACAATAAGGGTAGATCCAAATCCTGTGGGAAGTCAAAGACTTCCAATAAGTCCAAGGCAAAATGTTTGAACTATGATAAATCTGGGCACTTCCGTAAAGATTGCAAAGAGCCAAAGAAGAAGAAGAAAGGTTCATATTTAGCTTTAGAAAGATCTCAAGAAGATGGTGATGCATTCATCATAGCTTTGGCAGCCCATGCATCTGATGATGTGTGGTTGGTTGACTCAGGTGCATCTTTTCACATGACCTTTCATCAAAACTGGTTCTCAAAATATGAAGAGTTCGATGGTGGAAAAGTGTACTTGGGTGATGATTCTCACCTAAAGATAGTTGGATGCAGAAGGGTCACTATCAAATTTCCTGATGGATGAGTAAAGGGAATCAATGGAGTTATGCACATTCTAGGTTTGGCATGAAACCTATTATCTATAAGTATGCTGAATGATGTAGGTGTGCAAGTTGTTTTTTCAAAAGAAGGATGCAAGATGATGAGAGGATCAATAGTGCTTGCAAGGGGTACTAGGAGAGGTACCTTATTTTAGCTAGATGCATGTATTCCTCTATGTAATAGTTCTTCATCCTCACCATCTGAACAACCAGTGAAGAAGTCTGTGGCTATTGGTTCCGATGGTAGTGCAAACACTTTGGAAGGTAAGCTTCCTGCAGAAAAGACAATGTTGTGGCATATGAGATTTGGCCACATTGGTGAAAAGGATCTCAGAGTCCTGAAAAATAAAAATCTCATTAAGGGGTTAAATGATTGCAATCTCAAGTTTGACTTTTGTGAACACTGTGTCTATGGTAAACAAAATCATGTTCAATTTTACTCTAGTTCTCACGAATCTTCTGATGTTTTGGATCTTATTCATTCTGATGTATTTGGTCTTGTAAAAGTTCCTTCAATCTCCAAGTCTGTATTTTTTGTATCTTTCATAGATGATTACAGTAGAAGGACGTGGATTTATTTCCTTAAAAGTAAGACACAAGTCTTTAGTCAGTTCAAGGAATTTAAAGCTCTTGTAGAGAATCAGACTAGTAAGAAGATTAAGTGTGTGAGAACTGACAATGGTGGTGAGTTTTTCTCAGTAGAGTTTGAATAGTTCTGTAAAGAACAAGGTATCGAGAGGCATAAGACAACTCCTTATACCCCACAGAAAAATGGAGTTGTAGAGAGAATGAATAGGACATTGATGGAGAAGGCTAGGAGTATGCTTAGTGGAGTTGGTTTAGAACAAAGGTTTTGGGCCGAAGCTATGGCCACTGCTTGCTATCTGGTTAACAAATCTCCTACATCAGCCCTTGTTGGTAAGACACCCATGGAGGTGTGGTCTGGTAAGAAGCCTTCAATTAGACATCTTCATGTTTTTGGTTGTGAAGCTTATGCACATGTTCTAAAGGAGAAAAGATCTAAGTTGGAAAACAAAGCTGTTAAATGTATTTTCATCAGATACAGTGCTGGTGTGAAAGGATACAAGCTTTGGGATCCTGGGATCCTGTGACTAGTAAGGTGTTGTATAGTAGAAATGTTATTTTCAAAGAGCTAACATCTTCTCCTATTGTGCTACAACTAGATGAAAAAGAAAAGGAAAAGGATGTTGTTCAGTTGCCTCCTACCCTTGAGAAGACTGAACAGAGAGACCATGTTGGGCCTAATGATGAGGAGAGCTCTAGTAGCTCTGATAGTTCAGAAGAAGAGGAAGAACAACCTCAACCGCAACCCTTGAGGAGATCCATGAGAGAAAGAAAGCAACCATAAAAGTTTGGTTATTCTATGTTAGATTCTAGTTGTGCCTTTGCTTTGATTACTAACACTGATGAGCCTAGATCTGTGAAAGAGGCTTTGAGTATGGAAGATGCAGGTTCTTGGATTGAGGCTATGGATGATGAGATGGCTTCATTGGAGAAAAATAAAACTTGGGACCTTGTACCTTTGCCTAAAGGGAGAAAATTTGTTGGCTGTAAATGGGTGTTCAAGAAGAAATTCTATGTAGATGGCAGTGTTGAAAGGTACAAAGCTAGATTGGTTGCAAAGGGGTATTCATAGGTAGAGGGAATAGATTATGGTGAAATATTCTCTCCTGTTGCAAAGTTGACATCCATTAGATTTCTGTTATCTCTTGCTGCATCATATGATTTAGAGATAGAACAGATGGATGTGAAGACAACTTTCCTTCATGGTGATTTGGAGGAAGAGATTTATATGTCACAGCCTGAGCACTACATTGTTAAAGGTAAAGAATCCTTAGTTTGTAGATTAAAGAAATCTCTATATGGTTTGAAGCAATCTCCTAGGATGTGGTACCTTAAGTTTGATGCCTTTCTATTGTCAATTGAATTTGTAAGATCAAAATCAGATCATTGTGTTTATTTCAGAGTTGAAAATGATCGCCTTCTTATTGTTGCATTATATGTTGATGATATGTTGCTGTTTGGGAAGGGTAAGGGTATGATTTCTGATTTTAAATCTTAGTTGTCAGCACAGTTTGAGATGAAAGATCTTGGGGCAGATAGGTACATCTTGGGTATGGAAATTAGTAGAGACAGGTCTAACAGAAAACTTTGGTTGAGTCAGAGTAAGTATGTGAAGTCTGTGTTGGACAGGTTTAGCATGGCAGATTGTAGACCACTATGTGTTCCTATTTCTGTGGGAACAAAGTTATTTGTAGATGATTGGCCAAAATCTCCTAGTGAGGTGGAGGACATGAGTAGAGTACCTTATGCTAGTGCAGTTGGTAGTCTTATGTATGCTATGGTCTGTACTAGACCAGACATTGCCCAATCAGTGGGAGTCCTGAGTCAGTTTATGGCTAACCCTAGACGGGTACATTGGGATGTAGTTAAGCGAGTATTTAGATATTTGAGGGGTACATCAGATTACTCCATATGCTATCATGGTAACTCTTCTGGATCTCCACATTTAGTTTGTATTCGTGGGTTTGTGTATTCAGATTGGGTAGGTGATATTGACAGTAGGAGATCCACCAGTGCTTATGTGTTCACTGTGTTTGGTGGTGCCATTAGTTGGATGAGTAAGCGACAACCTGTGGTTGCTTTTTCCACTACAGAAGATGAGTACATGGCTACTACTCATGCTTGTAAAGAAGCCATTTGGCTTAGAAGATTGTTTTTTGATGTTGGTGTTGATGCAGAATAGATTACTATTTGGTGTGACAGTCAAAGTGCTATTTGCCTTGCAAAGAATCCAACTTTCCATGCCAGAACGAAGCACATTGATGTGCACTTTCAATTTGTGAGAGATATGGTGGAAAATGGAAAGGTAAATTTGGAGAAGGTAGATATTGTGAAGAATGTTGCAGATGCATTAACAAAACTAGTGGGCACTGAGAAGTTCAGATGGTGTTCGGAGTCTATGGGCCTTTTGGCCTATAGCGGTTAGTTCCTGTTATGTTCCTATTACTCTTACAAGGTGTTAGACAAGTGGGAGAATGTTAGGAATAAGGTGTCTCAACCTTGGATAATTCCTATTCTTATTATTTGTTTTGTAAAATGTATTTCTTGCAAATAATGTTGATGTGTCAGCATCTTGAATTGTGTGTAAGGAGATCATGGCTAAAATAGTTATGATGGATTCCTATGACACGTAAGAGCTATGTTAAGAAGATTAAATGACAGGTGAAGACATGTGGCAAATGATAAATTTTAGTACTGTACACTCTTCCCCAATTGTGGGGTTCCTATTTTCTCAGAGAATGGTAAAACCCTAATACAGTTATCTTTGGGAGTAGCCCTAAAAAGTGAAGCACATGATATAAGCTTTTTTAGGGTTGCGAAGAGATGATGATGTGAGTGTATTGTTGGAACATTTTATGCTGCCATGATTTGTCTTCAAGGGTTTAGAAATCTTCTGAAAGAACTTGCATTGCAAGTGTATTGTAAACTGTAATAGTTTTGATCAATACATTATGCAGGTTTTGGAGTGCTGGGGTTTTTACTGAAAGGTTTCCCCAGGCTATATCATTGTGTCATTCTCTATTTTTCTGTATGTATGGTATGTGGTTGCAATATCTTTGTTAAAGTAGTTAACGAATCTAAAATTGTAAGGATTTAAAAGAATTTGCACAATACTGTCCTGTAGAGATTAGCGTAGGAAGCTGTTTCCGCACCTGAGTTTTGTTACACCAAGATCCCATATAAAAGGAGTCAAGGTACACATGGCCATCTAAAATTAGATAGAGGCTCTCATAGTGGAAACCCTTTTTATATCGATCCTTTGGATCATTGGAACTAAACCAACAAGTAGAAAGCAAAGAAAAGGATCATGCCCCCAGTCTTTGCATCTCTCATTCAAGATAAACATCCTAGAATTACTCGAGAAGGAATGATAAAGAGAAAAGGAAAGCACACAAAAGAAAAGCTCAACATGTCTCAGAGAGTTTCAAATTCAATTTCAGTTTAAGCTGATTGATGTTGAATCAGAAATATACGTCATTTGTGAGAATCCTCATGAGTACGATGACAGTAGATAGACGCAGTGAGAACCACTGGTGACTGACATGAGAGAAATCCCTAAAAGTAATAGGACAGTGGCCCCCTAGACTAGGAAGGTTGCCCCTAGGGTATGACCAGTTTCAATCCATGTAGATTTGAGCAGAGTCTCGAAGGTAACTGAGAGCATGTGCATGAGTGAGCAAACTAAAGCAAGAAAGAAAGGAGAAACTGTACAGAGCCAAGTAGTGTTACAATGGATATACCATTACAGAACAAGAGGTGCCTTTTTACCAGATTTTCACCTTCTTGATAGAAATTTCTTTTTTTGTTTTTTCAACTATGATTCCTATTTGCTAGGTTTCATCAATGGCACTTTTTTATTTTTTTTTCAATTTTTAAAATTTTTAAAATTTGTTTTGGTATTATCAAGGTGCCTATTGCTAGGTTTTCACTAGGATAATAGATTTTTTTAGGACATTTTACAATTTTAAAGATTTTTAGGACTTTACTATGTACATGAACATTCTAGAGATATCTCAGTTGTAGAATCATTTCAGATGTAGGCATTGATCAGCTCCTTAAGCTAGTCTCCCTAAGTGGTGGAGAGTTGATTAGTGCCAGACCCAAATACTTAGTAATAATATACCAACCAAGCCAATTCGGCTCAAATTTTCCCTTATGGATTTTTTGTTGTTGATTCTTAGGGTTTTCTCTCAAAAAGAGATCACCCACTTGTAAGTCCCTTGGTCTAACCTTCTTGTTATATCTCTTTGACATCTATTTATGATATACTCTGAGGTGACAGAATGCCACTTGCCAACATTCATCTAGTAGTTCTAGTTCTTGCAGCCAAGATATTTTGCTATCATCATTAGTGATGAGGCATTTCAGAAAGACTTGTAGAGTAATAATCTTGACCTTAATTGGTAGTACAATAGCTGCTCCATAAACCAAAGCAAAGGGTGTGGTCCCTATCGATGTTCGTATGCTTGTTCAATAAGCCCATAGAGCTGGATTGATCTATAGATGCCAATCTCATCTAGATTTGTGAATTGTGTGATGTAGGATTTTGAGGATCCCTTTGTTTGATGCTTCTACATATCCATTACCCTAAGGATAATAGATGGAAGACCAATGCTACATGATTTTGAGCTTAGAGAATATCTCCTTCAAATACTTATTCTTAAACTACTCCCCATTGTCAGTGATTATGGAGGAAGGTACACCATATCTGCAGATGATGTAATTAAGTATGAACATGGCTACATATTTTCTAATTGCTACGATACGATGTATTTCCTCAACCCACTTGGTGAAATAATCTGTAGTAGTTATGATGAACTTGTGTCCATGTGATGAAGAAGGATGAATCTGACCCATGGAATCGAAGGCCCATTATGAAAATGGCCATAAAGTGGTGAAGGGAATTAGCTCCTTGGCTGGAGTGTGAATCAGATTTCCATGTAGTTGACACACTTTTTGCAAGACATGGCATACTGTGTAGCTTCCTTTTATATATCTAGCCAATATTAACCAGCTCTAATAAGCTTACGGGCCAATATCAAACTACTCGAGTGAGATCCACATATGCCTTCATGTACCTTAGCTAATGTACACTTAGAATCATCAGGTCCTAAAAACCTAAGGAGGGTACCATCTAGACCTCACCTATACAATTCATTAGCTACGATGACGTACCTATTAGGAATAGTCCCAAGAGATAATTAAGGGGGGGGGGGGGGGTGAATCAGTTATCTCCAAGTTTCAATTCTTTATCCAATTATGTATACTTAAACATAAAGCATAAACACAATGAAAGAACACTTGAACACAACACCAATATTTTGGTTACAGGGAAACCCAAATAGGTAAAAATCCTAGTGGGAATTGACACCCACTAATAATCTACACTAGTGTATTATGATCCTTGTTAGAAGATCCTTAACCCTGTTAGCAATTGTCTTTACAATGCATTTAGTATAGTGACCTGGTCAAGGGTTATAATAGATACACACTATATCTGGATCTTGGTGAATTACACTTTGACCTACTATCTAGATCAATTCCAATGTATACCATAGACACTTTACTTGGTCACATAGACCTTCTGCTGATGGCTCAACACTTCACACACTCTACTCTGCTCTTCACAATCAACTCTGAACCATGCCTTAGCAATCACAAATGACTACCTATAAATATCTTTCCACTAAATAATATAATCAATTTAGCCTATTAGAACCACCTTGAAATCATATTAGAGAAACCATAACATACTCTAATAATAATTCTGTTGGGTCTACTAAGCACGCAACACATTTTGGGACCTATCCAATATTAATAAATGTAGATGCACGCTACACACTGTCGGCTCTACCAAAGTAACTAAAAATTTCTCCTCAAGCTAAATTACATCATGCAGTCTTAACTAAATATTACTAACTCTTCTCTAAGCACTAATCCAAGGGTGCATATCGAAATGATAGGCACAACTCCTGAACCAATATAATCTCTATCGGCTCTTCTGACTAGACATAAGAAACTGCTACTGGTGAATAACGACTACATAACTTCACTTCTACTAATCATCAGACTCTACGTCTATGAATGTAGCATCACTAACATGTCTCTATCACATATCCAAATGTTCAATGCTCCATGATAACTGTATGGACAATCATACATAGATCACTACTTGTAACTCTATCTGGAACACTGCTGACACAAGTTGTTATATAGTTATCTGTACTAATAGTTAACCTTTGCATCCATGATATCATGCTGATAAAATGTCCATGCTGTATATACTAGAAGATTACTACATAAGTCTTCCATGCATGCTACTTACCATATGTTGTCATCAATGACAAACATACAGTCAGCATTGGCTTGTTGGAAATTCTCCAACAATCTCCCCCTTTGGCATTGATGGCAACATATGGAATGAAAAATCTACCAATCCAAATGAACATTTCTTTTATAACATTCTCCATTTCCTCTTCAAAACTCCCCCAAGTATGAATCCTCCATTTGATGCAATATTCTTCAACATTCTCCATTTCCTCAACTGAACTACTTCCATAACTGAATACTACTCCCCCTTAGTATATTACTCCTTTTACTTCTATTTTTCATGACTATATATTACTCCCCCTTTGACATCAATGGAAAAAGGAACCAATCAATTTATGCATAGGTACTACTCCTGATGTAGAGCAATCAACCATCCATTAGTCCTTGAGGACTGATGCTCTTTCTTCTTTCTTTTAAGCAGAATCAGGGAAGGGAATTACTCCCAACTTCTCCCTGAGATACTCAAAATTATCCTTTTGCAAGGGATTTGTGAGTATGTCTACTAACTGATCTTTAGTACTCACATAGTCCACCTTGACTTCTTTCTCTACGAATTTCTCTCTTAGGAAGTGATACTTGTTTTCAATGTGTTTTGTATTTGCATGCATCATAGGGTTCTTTGACATGTTGATAGTGCTAGTGTTATCAAAATGAATAATAATAGGATAATCAATTTGAATTAAAAAATCCTTTGTCATTTTCTTGATCCACACAATTGTAGAACAATTCAAGGCTGCTGCTGTTGGAGATTTTCCAGCAAGCCAGTGCTGACTCTATGTTTGTCATTGATGACAAACTATGGTTAGTAGCATGTGTTGAAGACTTATGTAATAAGATTTGAGTATATGTTGTATGGACATGTTATTAGCATGATATCATGGACACAAAGGTTAACTATTAGTACAGATAGTTATATAGAAGCTTGTGTTAGCAGGGTTCCTGATAGAGTTACAAACAGTGTTCAGTGAATGATTGTCTGTATAGTTATCATGTAGCCTTACACATTTGAATATGTGATGGAGACATGTTAGTGATGCTAAATTAATATATGTAGAGTCTGATGATTAGTAGAAGTGAAGTTATGTAGTTGCTATTTAGTAGTATCAATTTTCTATGTTTATTCAGAAGAGCCGATAGAGATTTTATTAGTTCTGGAGTTGCACCTATCATTTCAGTACATGCCCTTGGATTAATTCTTGGAGAAGAGTCAGCAATGTTTGGTTAAGAGTGCATGATTTAATTCAGCTTGATGAGAAATATCTAGTTATTTTGGTAGAGCCGACAATATGTAGCATGCGTCTACAATCATCATTATTGGATAGGTCCTAGAATCTGTTGTGTGCTTAGTAGAGCCAATTGAATTATTATTAGAGTTTGTTATAAATTCTCTAATATGATTTCAAGGTGGTTCTAATAGGTGGACTTGATTATATCATTTAGAGGAAAGATATTTATAGGTAGTCATTTGTAATTGCTAGAGTGTGGTTCAGAGTTGATTGTGAAGAGAAGAGCAGAGTGTGCGAAGTGTTGAGTCATCAGAAGAAGGTCTATGTGACCATGTAAAGTATTTGTGCTATACATTGAAACTGATCTAGATAGTAGGTCAAAGTTCAGTTCACCAAGATCTAGATATAGTGTGTATCTATTATTTAGAAGGTACTATCCTTCTCCCATTTGAGCAGTGTGCTCTCAGATAGTGCATCCTCACCCATAATAGGGTTAATTATAAAAGACTCCTAATAGGGTCTGACCCTTGACCAGGTCTACTTTACTAAACATATTGTAAAGAAACTCCTAATAGGGTTAATGATCTTCTAATAAGGATCATAATACACTAGTACATAATATTAGCGGGTGTTAATTCCCACTGAGGTTTTACCTATTTGGGTTTCCCTGTAACCAAAATATTGTTGTTGTGTTTAAGTGTTCTCTCATTGTGTTATTGCTTTATGTTTAAGGATCATAATACACTAGTCCATAATATTAGTGGGTGTCAATTCCCACTAGGGTTTTTACCTATTTGGGTTTCCCTATAACCAAAATATTGTTGTTGTGTTCAAGTGTTCTCTCATTGTGTTTATGCTTTATGTTTAAGTGCTAAGTGCCTCGGAGAGAAATTTTAACAACTTGAGGTTGATTAGATGGAATTCTTTACAAAAGAAAGTCCTAAGTTTGATGGAGAGAATTATCTTGACTAGAAGAGCAAGATGGTAACACATTTGTAGTGAATTGCTTTTGAAGTTTTTGATGTAACTATCAAAGAAGTCCAGATCCCTACTTTAGAAGACCTTGCAAAGGATGATGCTACTGAAAAGAAAAAGGAACTGTTTCATCAGAATGCAATAGAAAAAGAAGCCCTTATTAGTGCCCTATCTGATAGTGAGTTTTTAGAAATAAAGAACGTAGATACAACCCACAAAATATGGAAGTACCTAGAAGACATATTTGAAGGAGACAAACAAGAAAAGGATGCACACATAAAAACTTGGAAGAAAAGATACAATGCATTAGAGATGTTACCTAAAGAGAACATCAGAGCTTACAACCAAATGATTAATGAAACAGTTGCCGAAATCGGGAACAATGGTAGAGAGATCTCGGAAGAAGACATTATGGATAAGTTGATGACCACCCTCATATTAGAGTATGAAAACAAGATCAACATCCTTGATGAGACCATGCAACTTACATCAAATTTCAAGAGAGATACCTTGATCAACAAAATTTTAGCTTTTGAGATTTCAAGATTGAAGGTAGAACCTAAAAGTGAAACAACCTTCAAAGCATCAGTCCATGGTAAAAAATCTGCAAACACCTCTGGTAATTTTGATGATGATGATGAAGAGAAAACACTAGATGACTTCATTGCTATGATTACTAAAAGAGAGAATAAAGGAAAAGGAAAATATGAAGGTCAATTACCATTCAAATGCTTTCTATGTAATAAGATTGGTCACTTTGCATCTAAGTGTCCTACAAGAGTTAAAAAGTTCAACAATAACTACAAGCCTAAGTATTCAAAGAAATGCTACTATGCTAGAGATGGAGTATCAGATGAAGAATTAGGAGAAGAGGAGATTGGATTCATTACTCTTACAGATGAAAAGAATTCACAAGATTTAGCACTGATTTCACAAGCAGACATCAAGACAAATTGGATCATTGACAGTGGTTTCTCACATCACATGACAGGTGACAAAGACAAATTTGTTCATTTGGATAGATACAAAGGAGACATGGTTAGATTTGGAGATAAAACTCCTAAACCTATCATTGGTAGAGGATCCATCACCCTAGCTAGAAAGAACAACATCGATGATGTTCTTTATGTTGATAGTTTGAAACATAACCTATTGAGTGTTGGGTAGTTGCTTGACAAAGGCTACAAATTGGAGTTCAATAGAAACAAGTGTATCATTAACAACAAGGAAGGAGAAATAATTGCATCAGGATCAAAGACTAAAGGTAATGTTTTTCAGCTTAATCTAGAAGCAAGTTGTTTTATTAATAAAATAGATGACAGTTGGCTATGGAACAAAAGACCATGTCATATCAATTTTGATAACATAGTAAAGATTAGTAATGTTAAGGAAGTAAGAGACCTACCTAGCATAGAAAAGCTAGTTTATACTATATGCAGGGAATGTGTAATGAGAAAGCATGTGAGGAATTCATTCATAAGAAAGCATAAGTCAGTAGAGAACAAGATGGATTTGATTCATACAGATCTATGTGGACCAACTCAAACAAGATCATACTATGGTGAAAAGTATTTCATTTTGTTTGTAGATGATTATTCTAGAATGATGTGGGTTGTGTTCTTGAAAGATAAGTTAGAAGCATTTGAGAAGTTCAAAATATTCAAAGCTAAGGTTGAGAATGAATCTAGACTTAAGATAAAATGTCTAAGGTTAGATAGAGGAGGAGAATTCACCTCTGATAGATTCTATGAGTACTGTGAAGAACATGGCATAAAAAGATAGTTAAGTGCACCTAGAACACCTCAGCAAAATGAGATTTTAGAGAGAAGAAATATGATTATCCTTGACACAACATGCACCATCATAATTGAAGGAAAAGTTGCACATACCTATTGGAGAGATGCGGTCAATACAACAGTCTATACAATTAATAGAAAATAATTAATAGAATACAATTAAGGCCTGGCACTGACAAGACACCTTATGAGCTGTGGTTTGGTAATGTTCCCATAGTGAAATACTTTAGAATATTTGGAAGCAAGTGCTACATCAAGAGGGATGAAGTAGTAGGCAAGTTTGATGCAAGAAGTGATGAAGGTATTTTTCTTGGTTACTCTACTAAAAGTAAATCTTATAGATGTTTTAACTTAATATTGAAGAAGATCACTAAAAGTGCTCATGTTAAGATTGATGAGAGGTTTATGATTCAAGAAAGATATCATGATTAATCACCTATGATTGAAGATGAACCTAGACCCTCCACTAGTGAGATAGTTGTTGAAGAGATGTTTGACAGTATCAATGTATTATTCAATGACCCTAAAAAAAGTGAAGAAGAAACTCAGAAGGAAGATGAGACAGTATCACCTAAAGTTCCAAAGTTTACATCTAGAAACCATTCCAAGAATGACATCATTGGATATCAGAGCGACAAAGTCTTAACAAGATCACAAGCAAAGAATTAAGCTAGTAATGAGGCAGTATGTTTACTATCTCAAATTAAACCTTTATGTGTTGAAGATGCATGTAATGATTCAGATTGGCATGATGCTATGAAAGAAGAACTAGATCAGATTATTAAGAATGACACTTGGGAACTAGTCCCAAGACCTAGTGATAATAATGTGATTGGAACAAAGTGGATATTCAGAAAGAAGATGAATGAAGATGGTAAAGTAGTAAGAAATAAAGAAAGGTTAGTATGTAAGGGATATGCGCAAAGAGAAGGCATTGATTATTCATACACATTTGCACCTGTGAGAAGATTAGAAGCTATTAAGTTATTTATAGCTTATGCAATAGTCAAAAAATTCAAAGTCTATCAGATGGATGTCAAGTTAGCATTCTTGAATAGAGATTTGAAAGAAGAAGTATACATTGAGAAGCTAGAAGGATTCACCATATTAGAAAGACTTGATATGGTATGTAGATTACCCCTGGAGCATGGTATGAGTGACTAGATGGATATGTAATAAAGATTGGATTCAAGAAAGGACCAACAGACTATAATCTATTCATAAGAGAAACATCTAAAGGCTTACTACTTGTAGCTATATTTGTTGATGACATTATCTTTGGAGGTAATGACAAACTTAGTGTTGTATGCACCCTAAAATGGTCGCCTAGACTTTGGGCCCCATTTATTCAATTTGTCAAATATCAATTCCCGAATCAATGCTTTGCCATATTCAAATCAAATTCTTTGATCAAATCGTAACCATTTCAAATATCTGAATTCTTCCTAAGGTTTGAATATTTCATTAATTTTATTTAATTAATTAAGAAAAATAAATCCCTTTTAAATAAATAAAATAATATTATTTATTTGAAATAAATATTCCTTAAATGAAATAAGGTTATTTAATTAAAATTCATTTTTAATTAAATGGTTTTATTTTATTTCATTAATATTTATCTTTAAATTATATTATATTATTTTATTTAATTAGGAGAGATATTATTCTTTTAAATTAAATAAATAAAATATCTTCTCAAATATCTCTTGTGATTGAAAAAGAAACAAATTGATTAATAAAAGAAATAAAATAAAAATTCCATTTCCTACAAACCTTCTAAAAATGAAATTTGTTTCCTCTTTTCCATTTATCCCACATTGCTTCTAGATTTGCCTTCAATTCCACTTGTGCCTATAAAAGGAACCCTCTCGCTCTCAGTTGAAGATCCCCCAAATTTTCATATTGTTATTACGCTGCAAGTTTTCATAGAGCTTTGAGAT
The DNA here is from genome assembly GCA_027943335.1 of Chamaecyparis obtusa. Taxonomy (NCBI): domain Eukaryota; kingdom Viridiplantae; phylum Streptophyta; class Pinopsida; order Cupressales; family Cupressaceae; genus Chamaecyparis; species Chamaecyparis obtusa. The sequence goes on from BSBK01000050.1 coordinate 81,242, forward strand.
CCATTATTGCATATAGATTTTTATCTCTTGTAGTTTCATTTAGATTAATTTCATATTTAATTCCATAGATTAAATCTTGCATTGTTATTTGTTTTCATAGTTAAATTTACTTTCAAGTATTGCATTGTTATCATTTAGTTTAGCTTGCATTTACATTTTCATTGTCGCATTGCAAGAACAAGATTCACGGAGATTAGCACTCTTGCTTCTCCTCTTTGAATCTCTCATTCTGTGGTGTACTTGCATAGGTATCTAAGGGCCTCTTGGAAAACCATGCACTCCACAGATAGAGAGCTGTGGGTCGACTCTTGAGGGCTCATTCTTGAGTCTCCTCGCATGCAAAGACCCACAGAAGTGTCACAATTTTTTGTGATACATTTTGGCACTTTTTCATCTTTGTTGTTCTGTTCTATTTGATTATGTGTCGCGTTTATTAGTATTTAATCATGTATCAAGTTGATTATGTATCAGATTTGAATCATTTATCATTGGCAGTTTCAGTTTGAAGATCTATGTTTTAATAAGTTCATTCTTGCTATCGATATTTATGGAAGAAAGTTTAAAGTTCATTTGATATGCGCTGAAGTTCATTTGACAGGAGTTAAAATCCATTTTGTATGCGTTGAACTCCGTATACGCATGTCTGATTCTACTTTGCATTGAAACACTTTGCGTATGCATTGAAATCCTTATGCGTTGAAACATTTTGAGCTGCAGAAAATTGTTTGTACTTTGTCATCTCATCGTTGAATATATGAATGACATGGAATGTTGTTCCCAGCCTGGCGATAAACATCTAGAATAGCCATTTGAATTGTCTGTGTCCAGGAGTGAACTCAAGCCAAAATCTAAGTCAATTGAATGCCCTATTTGCTAACATTGCTCAACTAAAACTTGGACAGCTACAAAGTAACTAGCTGCATTTGTTCTATCCAACAAATCTGCACAATTAAATCGCAGAATTCCTTTTTGAAAAGTGTATAAACTGAACGCTCAAAGCATAAGCACATCTTTCTTTCATATTGGGTATTACTATTAGATTTTTCACATTTCTGATTCGTAATACTCTGCTTTGAAATTCTTTACTGATTACGTATTGATGGATTAAATTATGTTGGAGTGTGAAGTTGTATTCAAACTGTTTAATGTTTGCATTTTGATCGAAGATCTTTATTACAGTATAACCGTATTACGGGATTGAACCATTAGAGTCCATTTTTTGTTGTTGATGTTTTAACAGGACACCTTTATAGTAAAAGCTCTAGAAAGATATTTGTTTCTATAAACATGCAGATTGGATGATCATAAACATGAAATTCTAGGAACTGTGTGTTTTGGAATGTAACCGAACAGTGTGTCTAAGGGAAACTTATTCTTTTGCATAGTAATCTGCACACTTATGATGCTAACCTTTGTATGTGATCGATTCATAATAAAAAACCGAAATCCAATGTCGTGTTACATGCAATCTCTTTTTAGAAAACTGGTTTTTCAAAGCTAACAAGATGTCTTCCTTAACATTGTATACAAAAATCGCCAATTCTTGTTTCCGGTTCCTTTTAATAAAAATGACACTCTTCATTTTCAAATCAGTTTTGCCAGTACGTTTTGAAATGTAATCGAACAGTGTTATTGCAAATTGAATGTTTCTTTAATACTATGCAGCGTAAATGAACGGATGGGAATTTTATTGTCTTAGCATCGCAATTTTGAGACTTCCTTCTGAGCGTTGAATAATCTTCAACAACTTGGGTGCTGAGGTTGTGGGTTTCCAGAAGGGTCTGGTTTGAAGCAGCAGAGGACTTATGGTTTGGAGCAGCAGAGAACTCTAATCCAATTCATTACATACCTGATTCATTCAACATCTCCTCTTGTCGGCATTACTGCAATTTGCTTTGCATTTTCATTCTCCAAAATTGAACTATTTACTATTTGAAATTTGCAGTTTTCTCTCAACAATTCGTAAGTCTGGATTGATGCATTAGTCAAAGAAAACAGGCTAAAATGAATTGATTGTTTTAACAGGAATAAAATGCATGACTTGTACAAAGCCAAGACCACCAGCAACAGATTTGTATCATGTATCAAATCTTTAATCTGAAAGACTGAAAGCTTTTTCTATATTGACTTTTCATATGCAAAGGGAAAGCAACGTTTGCAATGAAATTAGATTAGATTTTATTAGATTTTTTAAATTTTGTTTTTAGATTAGATTAGCTTACGGTAGCTTTAGTTCTTTTCTTTTTTTGGTTTAATTAGATTTTTTTTTGGTTAATTTAGTTTAGATTTTTTATAGTTTTTAAAAAAAATTAGATTAGATTTTTTTTAAATTTTGTTTTTTTAGATTAGCTTTTTTTAACTTTATTAATTTAGATTAGATTTAGTTAATCTAGATTAGACTTTCTAATTTAGATTAGATTTTTTTTTAAAACTTTGATTAGTTTTTTTTTTAATTTAGATTAGCTTTTTTTAAATTTTGTTAATTTAAATTAGATTTTTGAATTTTCTTAATTTAGATTAGATTTTTTTTAATTTTGTTAATTAGTTGTTAGATTTTAGTAATCTAGTTAGCTTTAGATTTTTTAATTAAATTAGACTTTTAATTTCTCTTTTTGTTTGTTTTTTTAGGGGAACTAAATTTTTTTCTTTTCTTCTGGGCATTTACAGGTGCTAAATTGTGAATTGCAGAACTTTGGACTTAAGGTACATTCTCAAAATCTTTAGAACATTTGGTTTTGGGCATAAAATTAAGCTCTCGTGTCTGGCTTGAGTGTTACACGCTTTCCTAGAACATATTTCTTTTATGCTCTTAATGGGAAATAAATGAACATAGATTTGCTTTCATGCAAGTTTGTATTTAAAGTGAATGCCTATCTTTTAAACATTAAGTAATTCTTGGTTTCAAATATCAAAAGAGTCTTATTGATTAGCAGTCTTAGATTACTTGTGATTGATCTAGATTGCTATTTTGGGTTATTGGACTCGCTAATCCGCCGGCCCCTCATTTCCGCCCTATGGTTGCAATCTCAACGCCACATTAAAGGGGAGGGGTCTATAGGAAATAAATGTTAATTGTTCCACTAGGCAACCCTTCTGTGCTTTCTGGAACTCACTTGTTTTCTAGGTTGTGGACTCATTTGTAGCTTGTGTGAGGTGTTAAGTGTTCCACCTTGTGGACTCACCTCATATTTGCTCTAAGCATTAAGTGTTCCACCTTTAGTGCTTCCCAATACTTTTTGATAGAGAATTACTTACTTTTTCATTTTTAGAAGGCCTGCTTGGGGATTTCATCATGACCTTAACTCCCGTGTTCTAGCGGAGTATAAATATTGGGAGGTGAATCCAAAGACACCTCTCTTGGGAATGAGTTAGATTTCACTCTTGGCTAAGCCTCAAAGAACTTTATACCTTTGAGAAGTGAAGGAGGAGATTTGGGTTACTGTCTCCCCCTGGCTGTGTGATTTCTGATTCTTCTCATCTATAGATTTGGGCCTCACGTACCTTGTGTATATCGAGGACACCCTTTAGAAAAGCCATGTATATCCTTCTAGACAACTTGCTAGGATGTTGTTGTGTTCTGAGTGCCTACTAAAACATTTTCAAGAACATACACAAGTAGCATCTTTAAGGAGTAGCATACTAAGTCACTATTCTTGTTCATGTGCAAGGTTACGTTTCCCCTTGCTCATTGTTTGAAGACAATTGCTTTCTTGAGCTCCCTGATTGCTGTCTTATGTGCTTGATATAAATCCATTAATATACTTGCTTGATCTTTGAAAATGAACAACAAACTAAAATACTGAGTTCTTCGATTCAGTGACTTGTCCTAGTTCTAGAGACCTGTTCTGTATTTAAGGTTCTTGTGTCCTTGACCTTTTGAGTCAGTGATCCTTGATCCCATAAGAAATTTTGCTTGAGATTGACAAATTAGGAATTGTTCCTGTCAAATAGATAAATTTTTAGACTCTTTGATAACACACTTGGAGAGTGCTAGTAATCTCTTTGTCCACCCATTTTCATACATTCAAATTCAGTACTTTGTGTAAGTCATCCTCCTGATCCATATGTGCTAGGGTATTCACCCAAGAATTGAGCACCTCTGTGGCAGTATTGGTTTGCACCTACTTGCAACAGTTCTATTTCACTATTTCTCTTGGATAAGAGAACTTTTACTATCCTAGTCTAGTATTGACATTTCCTAGATTTGTCTATTTGCCTGAACTCTCCCTTTCATGTCAGTAACAACAAGATATCAAGTGAGCCAAGGAAAGTGACCTCAGATAGTCTTCAACCAACTACCCCCAGTTCAGACTCGTCAAAAGAGAAAGGAAAAGGAACCAATATTTAACCAGTCACCTAGGAGTAAGTCTGACACCTGGTTTGACCCAAAGAGCCATTTTAGTGATTTGAGTACCCCCTTAGCACCTTCACACTCAGGTATGGATATGAGTTATACCATGACTTGGTGGGAGAGGGAAGCTATGGATCAAACCCTTGATGATATCTATGAAAGACATAGAGACAAGATTTTGTTTGGTAATTCCTCTCACGATGCTCAACCTAGTTCACCCCTCATCAGCACTAGGTACCTAGATGCACATCAACGCATTGAAAGGCATGAGAGACGAGCTCACCCAGACCAATGGTCACAACACGAAGACCAAAAAAATGAACTTGGTGATGCTCATGTCAATGCAACATATACCAATGATTTGTACAAACATTCAAGACCAAACTCTCCACTTCAAACAACCTCAAGGCATACAAGTGACAGGCTAAAAATAATTAAGAAGGAAAAACAAGTTGCACAAAATGAACGAGCTGCAAAAGAAGAAAAACTTAGGCTTCTCGAAGAGGAACAATGAGCCTTGTTGGACATAGAGAGAAAAGCATTCCAAGAGGAGAAAGATAGGCTATTAGCCCAACAATTAAACACTCAATTCAACACCAGGGGTGCTAACAGTGGAAATAATTCTCCTCCCTCCACCCCTTCCAGACCACCACAAAGTAGAAGGTGGTCAAGAACCCCTTCTAGATCTCCTAGTCCTAGAGGAAGAAGGGCCTCTCAGTATGCTCACTATAGGAGGCAAAACCCTCCTAGAAACTCAAGACCACACTCCCAACATGCACATCATGGTTCCCAACATAGAGGTGGTAGCTCACATTCTGACCTTGATACTCAAGACTTTATGCGAATGCAACAAGCGCCTATCTTCCAACAATATGTAGATAGGTATTTGGAACAAAACAAAGATAAGTTCTTGGAAAGTCTAATCAACAAGGGTGCCAGAGTCCCTTATAATTTTGATGTGGACAACAAAATACAAAAGCAAAATCCCTCTCAAGAGGAAGAAATCCACCAAATGAAGAAAATGATGGAGAAAATGATGCAACCTAAGAGCTCATTCTCACTAGACTCAATTTTTCCTAATCCATTTGACAAGAGTGTGAGTATGAAAGATTTTCCATGGAGGGTGAAATTCCCTCAATATGATAAATATGATGGCAGTGGTGATCCACATGATCATGTGCGCCAGTTCTATACTATGAGCTTTGAATTCCATCAAGATGACTCCTATTTGATGAGGTTATTCCCTAGAAGTCTTAAAGGACAAGCAATGGAATGGTTTACCAATATCACTCCCCCTATCAAAACTTTTAGAGAACTTGTTCATAGATTCATTCAACACTTCACATATAATCTATCAAGATTTGTTACTATGTTGGACCTATGCAACTTGAAACAAAATTAAGGGGAACCCTTTGTTACCTTCTTGCAGAGGTGGAGAAGATAGTGCTCTCGGTATCCTAGGATGATCCATGAGGATGAAAAGATTGACATACTTGTCAGTAACTTGGTGCCTGAAATGAGATATGAGATCAAAAAGATAGTCTTCAATTCCTTTGATACCATGATTGAAACTGCATGCCGCATTGAGGATGTTCTAAAAGAACAAGGTATTTTGACCAAACATAGCAACAATGGCAACAATGGTCAACACAACAACAAGGATAAAGGGAAGAACAACAATTGGAACAAGAACAAACAAGTCATCAATGATGGAGTTGTAGACTCTCCCCAACCTAAAGATCAAGGTGTCCTTCACTTGTCCAGTGCAGTTCAAGCTATGAAGCTCAATGCACCTCCTCAGCAAGAAAGTAAACCAAGATATCAGGAGAGGCCCAGAAAGGAGAAGCGAAAATTTACCAAATTGGGTGACTCATATGAGGATGTTCTCAAAACTCTCATTGCTAACAACTTGGCACATCCTCAGGATCCTGCAAAATATTACATCCCGGACATTAAGCCACATTGGTGGGATGAGAAGGCTTTCTGCATGTTTCATAATGGTGTTGGGCATACCATTGAGAATTGTTGGAAACTCAAGCACATTATCCAAGATCTCATTGAGAATGGAAAGCTTAAGGTGGATGGACTGAACACCAATGCTGATCACAAAGCATTTAAAGAGCCATTGCCTAAGTATGACAAGGGGGAAACCTCTAAACCAAAAGATGGCAAGGCTGCAATCAACTACACTTACACAGTGGCAGAAAATGTGGTAAACATGCTTGAAGTTGTGGAGCCAAGTGTTAATATGATGAGGAGTAAGGACCCGCATGGTTATGACTCTCCCCCTATCTTTGACAAAGAACCTATTGTGGTGCTGAGAGGTCCTCATTCTAGGTTATCTTCTCAAGCCCTTAATGCTGTTACCAGGAGTCAAGGCCCTATTGTTCTTAGAGGTCCTAGTTCAGGTCCATCCAATAAATCCAAGCAAGTGGCATCCAAGAATGTCACCAAGTCTGCCACTACACCTAAACCAAACTACAATCTTGTAGATCAGTTACAGAAAAATCCAGCTTAGATCTCAATCTTGGAGCTCCTAGAGATGTCCCCTAGACATAAACAGATCCTTGAGGATGCTTTATGCATAGAAAATGTTCCCAACAACATAGATATAGACCAATTTCAAGGCATGGTGAATCACATTACTAGCCCACATTACCTCTCTTTCTCAGAAGATGATGAAAAATCCCTAAGCCATCCACACAATCTTGCCCTTCACATTGAAGTAATGATTCATAAAACCCATGTTAGGCGCATGTTGATAGATGGGGGTGCTGGGCTAAATATTTGTACTTTAAGTTTGTTAAAAACTTTGGGCTATTCAGAGGGAGTGATCGACACTAAAAAGAAGATCACTATAAAGGCCTATGATGAGGCAGAATGAAGTTCTAAGGGGTTGGTTGTCCTTCCTGTCAGGATTGGCCCAGTTGAAAAAGATATCTTGTTTCAAATTGTTGATACTAGACCCCTTGCATACAACATTTTATTGGGTAGACCATGGATTCATGACATGCAAGTGGTACCATCTACCTACCGCTAGTGTGTTAAGTTCCCCTACAATAGAGTAGAAATTTGCATACCAGGGGATAGCACCTTATCAGTCAATTCAATCTCAGCCAATGTTCATGTCCCTCTTAATCGAGAAGCAGAGGGTTATCAAGCAAATTTAGCAGACTGTCAAGACAAGTTTAAATTAGTAGACCTTGGCATGGGGGGGTATCAACTTGACTCTTTTGCACAGATGCCTGTTTCCCCTAGGTCCTATGGAAAACCTTCACAGGAGATGAAACTATCTTCTTCGGCAATGACACTATTTGACAAGTTTGTGGAATCCTCAATACCAATACAAGATGAAAAAGAGGAAGTAGCTATTTGAGATTGGATATACAAAGAGGAGAAGTACCAGCACAATGAAAATTTCTCCCCCTCTCCTAAGTCCTATGGGAGAGGATATACTTTTGTCAAGAAGATGGGTTATCCAGGATATGGCCCTCTTAGTCACAGGTTAGATGCTAGAGCCGAACCACTTAATCATGATCTTTTTGGACGTAAGTCTAAGAAACCGGTTGGCCTCAGCTTTATGAAGAATAACAAGTGCACTATCCCCTTTCTTGATAGGAAGGATAGTGAAGATGATACAGAATATGTACCAAATTTGACAAATCAACAAGACATGACAGATGATTGGGTACCTTCAACAAATCTCCTTTGGGGAGATTCCAAAGATCTAACAATTGACAGTCCTCCTATCCTAGCTGCGATAGATAGTAACTATATTAATGCAAGATTGACTATGGATAGTGTCTCCATCCCAACTGCAACAGATGGTGATAATTCAAATAATTTTGTGATTGAGAAAATTGCTAGAGGAGAGGAAACTCTTCCAAATCTTGAGGCTTCTACATCACGAGGCCCCAACAATAATTCAGAAATAGACTCTCATGAGTTTGAATTGGATTCACTCTTAGATGCAATAGTTGACTTGGATATGGATGTTGTCCATGCCTATAGTTCTCAACCTGACGTCGTTGATGAGTCATGTGTCAGATTAGAAGATTGGAACCCACGTGTCGCATTAGTAGATGATTCTTCACTCGATAGGGTAAATTCTAATTTAGACACCTTAGAGGGATACTTGACAGACCCCAATTTTGTGGTCACCAGAGATGACACCACCTATATCCTTAATATTGAACCAGTCATTAACCTACCCCTTATTGACCCCAACCTTATTGATTGGTCTCAACATTATCAAGAGCCTCAACTCTTGACATTTCACAATGACTATGAGATCACCTGCTATCTAAATGCCATTGAACCTGTAGTCTCTTCCACCAGTGAATCGGCTACCAGTATGATAGAACCTGACATCAAGTACCTTAGTCACAAGATTAAACATAAAAATAAAAAAAATAAGAGTTCTGATGGTGAAAATCACTGTGTGGTGGTGTCAGAACCAATAAAAGTAACAAAAAAAGACGTGTCCAAAGGTGAAAACCTCTCTTAGGCACCTACAGATGAGGTACTTGATAGTCTCCCAAGCTATTTTCAAGATAGATCATCAGTATTGGTTGAACCTACAGAAGCTATTAATTTGGGTACAAAAGCGGCTCCAAAAATTGTACACTTGGCTAAATCTTTATCACCTCAAGAAAAGAAAGCCTACACTGAGTTCCTCCAAAAGAAGAAAATTAATTTTGCATGGACATATTCAGACATGCCAGGGTTGGACACTAATCTCATTATGCATCATTTGTCCATAGCTCTAGGTGTGAAACCTATCAAATAAAAGTTGAGAAAAATGCACCCTCATATAGCTCTTTTAGTGAAAGCTGAATTAGAAAAGCTCCTTGGTGTAGGATTCATTAGATCCATTGACTATGCTGACTAGATTTCCAACATTGTACCTATTTCTAAACATGATAAATCCATCCGAATCTGCACAGATTTTAGAGATCTTAACAGAGCATGCCCAAAGGATGATTTTCCACTTTCTAATATAGACATGATAGTGGACATGACGGCGGGCTATGAGATCTATTCCTTAATGGATGGTTTTTCTGGGTATAATCAAATCAAGATTGCTCCTGAGGATCAGGAAAAGACTGCATTCACATGCACCTGGGGTACTTATTGTTGGAATGTCATGCCCTTTGGATTGAAAAATGCAGGAGCTACTTACCAAAGAGCTATGACAACCATCTTCCATGACATGATGCATAAGAATATGGAAGATTATGTGGATGACACCCTCGCTAAGTCTAAGAAAAGAGAAACACATCTGGCTGATTTAGAAGTAATTCTAGATTGCATGGAACAATTTCAACTAAGATTAAACCCAAAAAAGTGTGCATTCGGTTTTACTTCTGGAAAATTATTGGGATTCATCATTTCAGCCAAAGGGATAGAAGTGGACCCTGAAAAGGTCCAAGCCATTATAGACATGCCACCTCCCAAAAATATCAGTCAAATGAGGAGTCTTCAAGGATGCCTTCAATCCATAAGGAGGTTTATTTCACAATTGGCAGATAGAGCGCAACCCTTTAACAAAAACTTGCATAAAGGTGTTCAATGTGTCTGGAATGAGGATTGCTAGAAAAGCATGGATCAAATTAAGGAATACTTGGCAAGTCCTCCCATTTTAATGCCTCCCATTCCAGGAAAACCTCTTATTTTGTATGTCTCAGCTATTGAGTCTTCATTGGGGGCATTGTGGGCTCAATTAGATGAATAAGGGAAAGAAAGGGCCATATATTATATTAGCCGCACTCTTGTTGCTTATGAGGTCAATTATACTAGTATTGAAAAAGCTTGCCTTGCAGTAGTATTTGCTTCTCAAAAATTGTGACACTATATGCTTGCGCACACCATACACCTCGTAGCAAAAATTGATCCTCTCAAATACTTACTCAGTAAAGCTGCTCTCACAGGTAGACTTGCTAAATGGATGATGATTCTTTCTGAATTTGACATAGAGTATATTAAGCGCAAGGTAATCAAAGGCCAGGCTATTGCAGATCAACTGGCTAATTTACCAATTCAAGATAATATGCCCATTCAAGTCAATTTCCCAGATGAACATCTTATGTACATGACTGAGAGATCCTGGAAACTATTCTTTGATGGTTCCTACATGCAAAACAGTTCTGGAGCTGGTGTGTTGTTTGTCTCTCCACATGGGTACACTATTCCCAAATCTTACAAGTTACTCTTCCCCTGCACAAACAACATAGCTGAGTATGACGCTTTAACAAATGGACTAAAAATGGCTATAGAGTGGAATATCACAGAACTACATATCTACAGGGATTCTCAGTTGATCATTAATCAAGTCAATAAGCAATATCAAACAAAAGATGACAAGTTGATACCTTACAAAAAAATGGTTGATTCATTAAGATGGTATTTTACTTTTGTCACTTTTCAGCAAATCCCTAGGGTTGAGAACAAAGCAGCTGATGCTATGGCCACCCTAGCTTCGCTTCTCCAATTAGAAGAGCATGAGTCTAGATATGAATTCCTGGTGGAAGAGCTACATCATCCCATATTTGACTCACCCAAAAACCATGTCCTTTGCACCCTTGTCAATCATGAATCCTCTTGCTATGGTGCTATTTACTCATATCTCCATGATGACATCATCCCCAACACATTTAACTGATCTGAAAGAAGAAACCTTGTCTGTAATGCCTCTCTCCATTCCCTCATCTCTGGTGATTTGTATAGGAGGGCTCTAGATGGAACACTTCTTAGGTGCTTAGAAAAGGAGGAATCTGATCAAGCGCTAGTTGACATCCACGAGGGCATATGTGGGGGACATTCTAATGGTCTTTCCATGGCTTGAAGGTTTCTTAGGGTGGGGTACTATTGGCCTACGATGTAGATAGATGCAGTAGCTTTTGCCAAGTCTTGTGAAAAATGTCAGAAACATGGACACCTGATACATGCTCCAGGTAGGGAGCTAATTCCTTCTATATCTCACTGGCCATTTCATCGATGGGCCTTTGACCTTGTTGGGCAGATTCATCCCAACTCATCAGGTGGACACAAGTTCATTATCACTACTGCTGACTACTTCACAAAATGGGTAGAGGCTGTTCCACTTTCTGTTGCCTCCAGCAAGACAATCTCTTTATTCATTTTAAACCATATCATTTGTCGATATGGAGTGCCATTTGAGATCATCACTGACAATGGAGGTTAGTTCAAAAACAAGGACCTTACACAACTCTGCCAAAGATTTAAGATAAAGCAACATTGGTCCTCCATTTACTTCCCGCAAGGAAATGGTCAGGCAGAGGCTTCAAATAAAACCATTCTCAAGATTTTACACAGAACAGTTCATAAGAATGGTAGAGATTGGCACCTACAAATAAACCCAGCCTTGTGGGCCTATAGAATGAGTATTTGTACTCCAACTGGGGCTACTCCTTTTGCCCTCACATACGGTGCTGAAGCAGTGTTACCTTTAGAGGTTGAGATTCCATCACTTAGAGTCTCTCTCAAAGGTCTAGTTATAGATGAAGACTATAGCGCCATGAGATTACAAGAATTGGAACTTCTGGATGAAAAGCGCAAAGCATCATTTGACCATATGAGGGTTTACCAAAAGTAGATGTCCAAGGCATTCAACAAAAAGGTTCACCCTAGAGAATTCCAAGTAGGCGATCTTGTCCTGCGAGAGAATCCTAAGAACCAATGAAATAGAGAACAGAAGGGAAAATTTGAACCTAATTGGCTTGGACCCTACATTATCACAACAACTTTTGGTACAGGTGCTTATCTACTATCTACTGAAAAGGGGGAGCAGCTCCCTGAGCCTATCAATGTTTTTCACCTAAAGAAGTTCTATCCTTGATGCCCGTTCTATCTGGGGACATCCTTTGTACATACTTATTGATCTTGAAAAAATTCCAAAAAAATTCATATATGATGCTGAAAAAATTCTAAAAATCAGAAAATGTCCTGAAAAAATTATCATCTTAGTGAAAACCTAGCAATAGGCGCTTTGATGTATCTCAAAAAAATTATATATTCCAAAAATACCAAAAAAATAAAAAAATAAAAAATATTAAAAAATAAATAAAAATAGAAAAAGTGCCTTGGTGAAAACCTAGAAACAAGCACCTTGGTAGCAAAAATACAAAAAAATCATAAAAAGTCCTGAAAAAATTCTTCCAAGTGGTGAAAACCTGGAAACGGGCGCTACTTGAGGCCTTTGCACCCCTATTTCTTAGCATGCATCCTCGACACTTAGCCTTTCTCCATTATACCTTGTCCTTGTTGCCTTGGTTTGGAATTGGTCTTTGTCTTTGTCCAGGGGGCATCATTGTGTTACCTTTGGTCTCTTGGATATGCTTGTCTTTTGGACACCTCGCAAATGGTGTTTTTCAACACCAACCCAACTATGTTTTTCAACACAACCCCCGACATCAAGTGTTTTTCAACACTTATCAATTTGGTCTTATCCAGTTTGGTCATGTGATCTTACCTACTAGCAAGCATTCGATCCTTATCCTCGGAACTCAGTATCAGTTTACACACTTAAAATTTTTAAATGCAACACTTAATGCTTGAGATACAACATTATCTTTTCTTTGTGTGCTGACTAATATTTATTTTCGTTGAGTGTCCTTGTCTAACAAGTCTCTCTGTGATGCATAGCTAGAGAACTTGGGGCATGGGGCATGTTTTTATTCACTTTCTGCTTGTGGGTGTTGTCTTGAACTTCTTCAGTGTCTCTTGTTGTCTCCTTGACACACTTAGGAGATTTAAGGCATCATCCTTGACTATTTTTTCACAACCATTCTCATGGTCATCCTGGCATTTATGCCTTGACGTGAGTGTGGTTTTGCTACATTAAATTGGGTAAGCTAACATTGCAGTCATCTTGACCTTTATGTCTTTGATGCTCATGTTAGAATCTTTCCACATTCCAATTCGATATCAATCACATTCATATCTTCATAGTTGTATTTGTGACTAGTGATGATTGTGTGATCGTCCGATGTCCGGTAATAATGGCCCTATGATGAAAATACATTCTCTTACATTCTCTAATGAATGATGAACATACAAATCCTATGTTACCCTATTGCAAGTACACCTTTGCATTTTCATGTAGCTTGCATTATTTAGGCTTCATGTTAAATTTGCACTTTTAGGCTGCATTATGAGTTTGAGAGGGTTTCCTTCATCTTTCTTGTGGACTTTCAGTCAACTATGATCACATTCTTCATTTCCTTATCTCTTTCATGATCTCAATCAAAATTCCCTATCTTAAACAGTTGATTGATTTTGATGCATCCTCTTTCTCAAGGCAATTTCTCTTTCTTCTCTCCTTTTCTTTCCATTTCTTCCAAACTTCTATCTTCCACTCGCCTTCACCCCACTTCTTTTCTTCTAATTCAACCTACGGGCATAATTTTCTTGCTGATCTACCTTGGTTCTGTGATTCTTATATTTTTCATTTTACATCAAGAACCTTATCTTTAGTTAGATTTGATCAAATTTATCAATTTACTATTTCTCCTTTATCTCATTTTGATTTTGATCATGAGGGGGCAGTGCCTACTAAACTTCAATCCTTGATTTGACTTTATCAAATTTATCAATTGCTTCTCTTGGGGCAACCTTGCTTGAGATTCTTATCTCTTATTTGAGACTTGACAATTACGTATTCACAGGTGTTGGCCTTGTCTTTTTCAATCTATTTATCTATGTCCTGATGTGGTCCCATCCGTCGAACACACATCTGGGTTGTTTTGTGATCCCAAATCGATCTCACACTTCAATTCCATTCTTTGACTGCATGTGATCCCAAGTCGACTTCACATTAGTCAAAGAGGGGCAAATGTATGCACCCTAAAATGGTTGCCTAGACTTTGGGCCCCATTTATTCAATTTGTCAAATATCAATTCCCGAATCAATGCTTTGCCATATTCAAATCAAATTCTTTGATCAAATCGTAACCATTTCAAATATCTCAATTCTTCCTAAGGTTTGAATATTTCATTAATTTTATTTAATTAATTAAGAAAAATAAATCCCTTTTAAATAAATAAAATAATATTATTTATTTGAAATAAATATTCCTTAAATGAAATAAGGTTATTTAATTAAAATTCATTTTTAATTAAATGGTTTTATTTTATTTCATTAATATTTATCTTTAAATTATATTATATTATTTTATTTAATTAGGAGAGATATTATTCTTTTAAATCAAATAAATAAAATATCTTCTCAAAGATCTCTTGTGATGGAAAAAGAAACAAATTGATTAATAAAAGAAATAAAATAAAAATTCCATTTCCTACAAACCTTCTAAAAATGAAATTTGTTTCCTCTTTTCCATTTATCCCACATTGCTTCTAGATTTGCCTTCAATTCCACTTGTGCCTATAAAAGGAACCCTCTCGCTCTCAGTTGAAGATCCCCCGAATTTTCATATTGTTATTACACTGCAAGTTTTCATAGAGCTTTGAGATCCATTATTGCATATAGATTTTTATCTCTTGTAGTTTCATTTAGATTAATTTCATATTTAATTCCATAGATTAAATCTTGCATTGTTATTTGTTTTCATAGTTAAATTTACTTTCAAGTATTGCATTTTTATCATTTAGTTTAGCTTGCATTTACATTTTCATTGTCGCATTGCAAGAACAAGATTCATGGAGATTAGCACTCTTGCTTCTCCTCTTTGAATCTCTCGTTCTATGGTGTACTTGCATAGGTATCTGAGGGCCTCCTGGAAAACCATGCACTCCATAGATAGAGAGCTGTGGGTCGACTTGTGAGGGCTCATTCTTGAGTCTCCTCACATGCAAAGACCCACAAAAGTGTCACAATTTTTTGTGATACAAGTGTTGAATTTGCTAAGGAGATGTAGAGTGAATTTGAGATGAGCATGATTAGACCTATCAAATACTTTTTGGGATTGAATGTGCAGCAGACAAAGAAAGGTATTTTCATTAATTAGTCCAAGTATGTGAAAAAGATATTAAAGAAATTCAAGATGGATGATTGCAAACCAATAGGGACACCTATGATAACTGGATGAAAGATTATAAAAGAAGATGATTCACTAGCAGTAGATATAACATTGTACAAGTCTATGATTGGCAAACTTATTTATCTTACTCAGACTAGACCTGATATTTCTAATGCAGTTGGCATAGTTGGAAGTTTTGCAGTAGAGCCTAAACAAAGTCACCTCATCATAGTAAAAAGAATATTTAGATACTTGCAAGGCACTATAGACTATGGTCTATGGTATCCCAATTCAGAAAATGTTGAGCTTCATGTATATACTGATGCAGATTGGGCAGGATGTGTTGATGATAGAAAGAGCACATCAGGAGGTGCAGTGCTTCTTGGTGACATACTTGTCACTTGGACAAGCAAGAAGCAGAATTGTATCTCTCAGTCAACAATAAAAGTGGAGTATGTTGCAGCAGCCTTGAATTATTCTACAATTGTTTTGATCAAGCAAATGATAAAAGATTTTGGAATTCAGATTGACTATCCTATTTTTATACATTGTGATAACACTATCACGATCAATATGTCAAAGAACCCCATGATGCATGCAAAGACAAAACACATTGAGATCAAGTATCACTTCCTAAGAGAAAAAGTAATAGAAAAAGAAGTTAAGTTGGACTATGTGAGTACTAAAGATCAGCTAGCAGATATATTCACAAAACCCTTACCAAAGGATATTTTTGAGTATCTCAGGGAGAATTTGGGAGTAATTTCCTTCCTTGATTCTACCTAGAAGAAAGAAGAAAGAGCATCAGTCCTCAAGGACTGATGGATGGTTGACTACTCTACCTCAGGAGTAGTACCAGTGCTTAAATTGTTTGGCACCCTTTGCCATTGATGTCAAAGGGGGAGTAATATATAGTCATGAAAAATAAAAGTAAAAGAAGGAGTAATATACTAAGGGGGAGTTGTATTCAGTTATGGAAGTGGTTTAGTTGAGGAAATGGAGAATGTTGAAGAATATTGTAGCAGATGGAGGATTCATCCTTGGGGGAGTTTTGAAGAGGAAATGGAGAATGTTATAAAAGAAATTTTCATTTGGGTTGGTGGTGTTTTTCATTCCATATGTTTCCATCAATGCCAAAGGGGGAGATTGTTGGAGATTTTCCAGCAAGCCAGTGTTGATTGTATGTTTGTCATTGATGACAACATATGGTCAGTAGCATGCATTGAAAAATTATGTAGTAAGATTTGAGTATATGTTGCATGTACATGTTATCAACATGATATCATGGACACAAAGGTTAACTATTAGTAGAGATAGTTATATAGCAGCTTGTATCAATAGGGTTCCTAACAGAGTCACATACAATGTTTGGTGAATGATTGTCTGTATTGTTATCATGGAGCCTTGTGTATTTGGATAAGTGATGGAGACATGTTAGTGATGCTAAATTCATGGATGTAGAGTCTGATGATCAATAGAAGTGAAGTTATGTAGTTTCTATTCAACAGTAGCAGTTTCTTATGTTTATTCAGAAGAGCCGAAAAATATTTTATTGGTTCTGGAGTTGCACCTATCATTTTGGTATGTGCCCTTGGATTAATTCTTGGAGAAGAGCTAGTAATGTTTGGTTAAGAGTGCATGATGTAACTTAGATTAAGGAGAAAGATCTAATTATTTTGGTAGAGCTGACAGTGTGTATCGTGCATCTACAATAATCATTATTAGACAAGTCCCAGAATGTGTTGGGTGCTTAGTAGAGTCAACTGAATTATTATTGGAGTTTTTTATAAATTCTCTAATATGATTTCAAGGTGGTTCTAATAGGCTGACTTGATGATATCATTTAGAGGAAAGATATTTATAGGTAGTCATTTGTAATTGCTAGAGTGTGGTTCAGAGTTGATTGTGAAGAGAAGAGAAGAGTGTGAGAAAGTTTTGAGCCATCAGAAGAAGGTCTATGTGACCAAGGAAAGTATTTTTGCTATACATTGGAACTAATCCAGACAACTAGTCAAAGTGCAGTTCACCAAGATCCAAATACAGTGTGTATCTATTATTTAGAAGGTTGTAGCCTTCTCTCATTTGAGCAGTGTGCTCTCGGATAGTGTGTCCTCACCCCTAAAAGGGTTAATTATAAAAGACTCCTAATAGGGTCCGACCCTTGACCAAGTCTACTATACTAAACATATTGTAAAGAAACTCCTAACAGGGTTATATATCTTCTAACAAGGATCATCATACACTAGTACATAATATTAGTGGGTGTCAATTCCCACAAGGGTTTTTACCTATTTGGGTTTCCCCGTAGCCAAAATATTTTTGTGTTCAAGTGTTCTCTCATTGTATTTATGCTTTGTGTTTAAGTATACTTAATTGGATAAATAATTGAAACTTGTAGATAACTGATTCACCCCCCTTTTAGTTATCACTTGGACTATTCCTAACAACTGCAACATACTCAGTTTTTTCTATTGACTGAGAGATACAATTTTTTTTCTTGCTTGTCCAAGTGACAAGTTTGTCACCAAGAAATACTGCTCTTCCTTATGTACTCTTTCTATCATCAACGCATCCTGCCCAATCTGCATCAGTATACACATGAAGCTCAACATTTTTTGAATTAGGATACCATAGACCATAGTCTATAGTGCCTTGCAATTATCTAAATATTATTTTTACTACCATAAGATGACTTTGTTTAGGCTCTGCTACAAATCTTCTAACTATGCCAACTTCATTGGAAATATCAGGTCTAGTTTGAGTAAGATAAATGAGTTTTCCAATTATAGACTTGTAAAATGTTATATCTACTACTGGTGAGTCATCTTCTTTTGTAAGCTTGCATCCAATTATCATAGGTGTCCCTATTGGCTTGAAATCATCCATCTTGAATTTCTTTAATATCACTTTCACATACTTGGACTGATTAACGAAAAGACCTTTCTCTGTCTGTTGCACATTCAATCCTAAAAAGTATTTGATAGGTCCAATCATGCTCATCTCAAATTCACTCTACATCTCCTTAGAAAATTCAACACCATGTTTGTCATTACCTCCAAAGATAATGTCATCAACAAATATAGCTACAAGTAGTAGACCTTCAAATGTCTCTCTTATGAATAGATTACAATGTGTTGCTCCTTTCTTGAATACAATCTTTGTTAGATATCCATCCAGTCTCTCATACCATGCTCTAGGGGCTTTCTTAAGTCCATAGAGGGCCTTCTTTAATCTACATACCATATCAGGTTTGTTTAATAAGGTGAATCCTTCTAGCTACTCAATATATACTTCTTCTTTCAATTCTCCATTCAAGAATGCTGACTTGACATCCATTTGATAGACTTTTAAGTTTTTGAATGTTGCATAGGCTAGAAACAAGTTAATAGCTTCTAATCTACTCACTGGTGCAAAAGTGTCTGAATAATCAACGCCTTCTCTCTATGCATATCCCTTACATACTAACCTTGACTTATTTCTTACTATTGTACCATCTTCATTCATCTTGTTTTTGAATATCCATTTTTTTCCAATGACATTCTTATTAGTAGGTCTTGGAATGAGTTCCCAAGTATCATTCTTGATAATCTGATCTAGTTCTTCTTTCATATCATCATGCCAATCTGAATCATTACATGCATCTTCAACACTTAAGGGTTCAATCTGAGATAGTAAACATACTGCCTCATTGCTTGCATAACTCTTTTCTTTTGATCTTGTTGTGACTTTTCCATTTTGATCTCCAATGATGTCATCCTTAGAGTGATATCTAGATGTAAACTTTGGAGCTTTAGGTGATAATGTCTCATCTTCCTTAGGAGTTTCTTCTTCACTAGTCTCAGGGTCATTGAATAACACATCAATAATATCAAACATTTATTCAACAACTATCTCACTAGTGGAGGATCTATGTTCTTCTTCAACCATAGGTGACTAATCATGATATCTTTCTTGAACCATAAAATTTTCATAAATCTTAACATGAGTACTTTCAATGATCTTCTTCAATCTCAAGTTAAAACATCTATAAGCTTTACTTTTAGTAGAGTAACCAAGGAAAATACCTTCATCTCTTCTTGCATCAAACTTGCCTACTGCTTCATCCCTCTTGATGTAGCACTTGCTTCCAAATATTATGAAGTTATTTACTATGGGAACATTACCTAACCATAGCTCATAAGGTGTCTTATTCATGCCAAGCCTTAATTGAATTCTATTGATGGTATAGACTCCTATATTGACTGCATCGCTCCAATAGGTGTGTTCAACTTTTCCTTCAATCATGGTGGTGTGTGCTGTATCAAGGATGATCCTATACCTTCTCTCTACAATCCCATTTTGCTGAGGGGTTCTAGGTGCAGTTAACTATCTTTTTATGCCATGTTATTCATATTACTCATAGAATCTATCAGAGGTGAACTCTCCTCCTCTATCTGATCTTAGACATTTTATCTTTAGTTCAGATTCATTCTCAACCTTAGCTTTGAATATTTTGAATTTCACAAATTATTCTAACTTATATTTGAAGAATACAACCCACATCATTCTAGAATAATCATCTACAAAAAAAATGAAATAACTTTCACCATAGTATGATCTTGTTTGAGTTGGTCCACATAGGTCTATATGAATCAGATCCAACTTGTTCTCTTTTGAATTATGCTTGCTCCTGAATGAGTTCCTCACATGCTTTCCCATTAAACATTCCTTGCTGATGGTATTGTTGGGAAGTTGTCTATATTAAAGTATATGTCTTAATATAGTGTTGTCATTATGGCAACAAAGTCATATAGCAGTTTGAAGATAGTGCACTTAGTGTAAAGATCAGAATTTAGTTAAGTGTTGAAGACTGGACAGAATATAGAGTTCTAGAAGCTCAGAGCATCAACGTACATGTGTATAGATGAATTATGGTATGCACCTTGGAAGTTAAGGTTTTTATACTATACTTATTCTTAGTCTAAGAGAGCTTAAGTAGATATGCAAAGATGTAAAAGTTAAAGTCAGTTGAAGTTGCACAGCCAGTGTGTGCCAGTAGCAAACAGAGCATGGAGCCAATAGTTAGGTTTTTGGTTTGCGATTATAATTTAATATTGTAAAGGCTTTGTGCCCATTGTATTTAGGTTTTTGACTTATGTATATGTATTATTGTAAGCACGCTTAAGCCAATTCATCTAGAAGCATTGTTTGTAATTAGTTATAGGGCTGACCTAATTGTTTTGTTTGTATAAGTGCATAAATATAAGGTGTGCCCATTGTATTCAGTATGGAATTGTAAATAGAGTTGTGATAAGAAGAGAAGAGGTATGAAAAGTGAGCATAAGATGTATTAGAGCTTTTCTAGAGGTCAAAGTATCAACGCACCAAAGGAACTAATCTGACAAGCAGTGTCATAGTTAACAGTTCACCTACAGATATAGTGTGCATCTGATTCGGAAGATTGTAGCCTTCACCATTTGAGTAGTGAGATCTATGAAAGTGAGTCCACTCCCATAACATGGATCATTGTAAAATAATCCTAATAGGGTTTGACCCTTAACAAGGTCTACTATACTTAAAGAATTGTAAATCTACTCCTAACAGGGTAAAGGATCTTCTAACAAGGATCACAAAACATTAGTGCAGATTATTAGTGGGTATCAAGTCCCACCGGGGTTTTTACCTATTTGGGTTTCCCCATAACCATATTGGTGTCATGTGTTGATTTCATGTTTCATGTTTATGTGAATGTTTAATTTAGTTCTTAAGCATTTATGTTTAGCATAAAGTTTAAAGTAAAAAGGAAAAATATAGTGAACACTGATTTACCCCCCCTCTCAGTGTTCCCATTCCTAACAATTGGTATCAGAGCTTTGGTCCTCAACAAATAATTTTAACCACTTGAGGAGATCATGGAAAAAGTAGATATGAAACATCTGAAGAAAAATCTTGAAGTTTCTCTTAAAGACTTGGACAATTTAGAAAGAGAAATTGAAGAACTAAAAGAAAAAGTCAGTGATGATCAATTAGTTATCAAGAGACTAAGAAAGGATTTGAAAGGATGCTTTAATAGTGAACTTGAAGAAAAAGTCAAGAAGTTGAGTGAAGAAAATGCATCCTTATTAAGTCATCTTGAAGAATTTGATGACAAACTAATGAACATTCAAGATGCCTACAATGAACAAGTCAAGGAGAACCTTCAACTTAATGAAGAACTAAGGGAAGCTAACTTAGAAATATTGGAGCTAAAGAATATCAAAGAGAGCTTGGAATCTAAATTGAAGAAGTCAAAGGATCATATTGACAAATTACACACCAATGCTGAGTTGGTAGAATCACAGTTGTATGCAAGAAGAATCAAAGGAGACACTAGCTACATTGGATACAATGAAGCACAAAATTAGATTGACAATATGTGAGCCAGAAAGGATTCACAAAAGAGCTCTACTAATGATGAGAAGACTAAAGATCAAACCAAAGACAATGGTGGTCCTCCTAGGAATGAGCACAAGAAAGTAGAACACACTTGTTTTTCTTGTAACAAGCATGGGCACATTGCAAGAAACTGTATATAGGTAAGACCTTTTAATGACTACTATTATTCATGCAATAGATATGGTCATAAAGCTATGAATTGCAAGAATAGTAAGAAGAACGAGACTCAGCAAGATCAAAGAAATCAAAATTAGACAAATGTTATAAGTTCTCAAAATGTTACATGTCAGATATGTAACTATAATGGTCACTTAGCCAGAACATGTAGAATGGTGACTCATGTCAATGCGTCAAGGAATAATAGACCTCCAGTCATTTTTCACTCTTGTAACAAGGCTGGACATATTTCAAGGTTTTGTAGATTAAGGATGCAAGGTTAGGAAAGCCCTAAAAGGACCGAAGAACTAGTTTTGGATCCTGAAGTAGAAGTCAAGTTTGTGAAAGCCTCAAAGAATACGAGCTTGATTTGGTCAGAAGAAAAGAAGGACAAAGATGATGAGAATGTATTGGATGCATCCCAAGTGGATGCACCCTCTAGATCTGCATGAATGACCCTCAGGGTCATAGGGTGAGCTAATTTAGCTCTAGACCCTAGCGTGGCTGGTATACTCATCCTTAGAGTATGCACCTTTGAAATTAAGCTTTTGGAGTGTATAGGAACCTTTGTGCAAGAGTGCATATGCTGATTGTTAGTAGAGATCAAGTTTGAAATTTTAAAGTGATAGCCTAGTTTACACAACGTGCATTAATGACAGATTTTTCACTTTAAAGTACACATAAGTCATTTGATTGGTCATTGCATTCAAATTTAGAGTGATAGAGAGTAGAAAGAGCCTTGGAACTTGTTGTGAAGTCTTGGAGATTGAATCTATCAGATATTTGCTATAGTTATCAGTGTATTTAATTAGTTGCAGTAACCCTACCTCATTGCGCTGATTCAAAAGCTGTCAGATCATCTATGAGTTCAATTGGAAAGTGTTTAACAAGTAAGTCATGGCCACTCCCATAGTTTTTGATGTTGTTGAAAAGAAGAGATACATTTTCAAGAGGTGCCCATTTAAATCAACCCTAGATGATTTAGAGGGAGCATTCTCCCATATGCCGATGGGCGTCATGCATGTAGAAGGCATAAGGGCTTACATTTATTGTAAGAAGGAACCTGATGGACTAGATAGGTTAAGGGTGCACATGGACACAATGTTGAAACCAGACAAAACATTCATGGATGAATACACCAAATGGAATGATCATCCTATTATTGAATATGCCATGACATATTAATTCTATGAGATAGAGTGGATAAATATCTTATTGAGTAGAATCCATGATGATTTTCTTTGGATTGGAGATGTTCCAGTTAGAATCACAAATGACCTAATTTATGAGATGACATGCCTTTCTAGGATAGACACCATACTTCTTGTGGGCAAGGATGTTAGAAAGATGGCTGAACAAGTATGTAAATCTAGAAGTGATAGGCGTGGCATGACCATTGAGCATATAGAGAAAGTAGACATCAAATTGATATCAATGATACTGGGTTACAAGTTTCATCACACTAGCAGGGTGAATAGTGTGTCTACGAGCACTATTCTAGCAGCTATCAGACTTGTGCAAGAAAATGAAGAGTTCAACTTGTGTGATATCTTGCATGCATAGTTGATAGATAACATCAAGGCCATCAAGCATGACAAAACAATGTTATTCAGGTTTGGGTCCCTAATCATCTATATGTACCTTCATATAGTTGGTAAAGTGTCAGATTTGTATCTAGACAAGTCCATTCCAACCATGCCACATATATCAAACAAGGCATGCACTGAAAGAACCTTAAGAGACTATATAACCTTGGAATTGAAGACCTTCAGAGAAAGAATGTAGATGAGATACAAGATTCCTGAGAATATTGTGGAGAAGTATAAAGACATAATATGCTTTATGGTGGAGACAGACACTACATGTATGGAAGTCGTTGAGCCTAGAAATAAGTGGATTCATCCACTTGGGTATGAAGTAGAGGAACAAGTTATTGAAGCCTATGCATAGGTATTACTATCAGCCCCTAAAGATGATAATGAACCTAGGTGGGGAACCTATGAAGAAAAGACTAGAGAAGTTGATGCTAAACTGAATAGTGCTGCAACAAAAAGAAAGGTTGCAAAGGTCACATCTGAAATCTTGAGAATACATGGTGTATCTCAAGAAGACCTTGATAAAGAAAGGGATGAAAAGATTTCCCTAGAATTGAAAAGCACAACAACAAAGGAAGAACAAGAAGTTCCTAAGCTGGAGAAGATAAAAAATGAATCAGATGACAATCAAAAGGGTAAAGAAGATAATACTCCTTCTGTGCCCAAAGATACTCCTCCTGAGTATAAGCCTATATTCAAGAGGAAGAAAGAAGCTAGCACTAGTCATCCATCCTCATGAGCACTAAGGAGAAAGAAAAACATTCAAGAACCTCCTAAGGTAGGTTTCAGACCTAGTCTTAAAGTTTTGAATGCAAGAATTGTTGACGAGGGAAAAATTGATCAAGTAGGGAAGTTCTATGAATCCTATAGTGAGATTGACAAATCACAAATTCATGATATGATTTTCAAACACATCATCAAGTTCAAAAAGATAGTCCTTGAGTTGAAAACAAAAATTCCAAATAAAGTATGGGATATTCTAGAAAACCTAAAGAGACAAGCAAATGAAGAAGATCTAAGGATTAGAGAAAAAATATTAGAAGATACTCTGCTTGTATGTTCTAAAGAATAAGTGGAGCTGATATTGAATTTGGTGGAGCTGCACCTAAGGACTAAGATGAGAACTCTTCATGTCATAAACAAATACTCTGAGCTAATTACGAAGGAAACATAAAAGGCTTTTAAGAAGGTGTTATTAGAACAACAGATAAAACCACCTACTGTGCCCATCTCTCATACACCCATTAAGGAAGATAAAATGGCAGAGCCCACTAATGTACCAATGAAAAGTCCTTAGGACTTAGCACCCATAGCATAAACTCAAATAGAGGCAGCCAAGCCCATGACAAAATCACACAAAGACAAAACTATCATCATAGATAATGTGGAGATAGCTATGGAGGCTACTGATAAGGATTTGGACAAGTTTGAGGAATAATTTGTCAGCATTGAGGAAGCTAAAATCCTATGCAGTAATACACCTCTCATTCAGCAAGAAGAAGTACTCATAGAAGATGTTTCTGATGAGAAAGAAGAAGAGAAGAAAGAAGGAGAAAAGGGAAGAGAAAGAAAAGATGAAACTGTTGTTGAACTGGTCACAATAAAACAAGAAGTGGTGATGGACAACACTCCCATCACTCCCTCCTTAGCATTATTGTCAAGTTTGACACCTGACACAAGTAGTTTGGATTCTTGGAAAGAAGAAGACTTGATTAAGTTCAGTGTCTTGGTTATGGACAAGGCAAAGGAGAAGAAATTTATGAGAAATCCTCTCCTTGTGGAATCAGTTAATATTTTGAACAGTTTGTTTCCTGAAGATAAGAAAGTGCAAAATGTACATTCAGTTGATGATGTGAGGATAGTCATCTCACAGTTCAAAAGCAATTTTTCTAGCTTAGAAGAATCTACAACCATAGTGGCAGAAGAGAAATACTTGAAGAAGAGACTCAATGAACTAATGAGAAACTTTGCACTAGACTTGAATTCTCTTAAGCCTGGTCAGACATCCTTGAAGGAATTTGCAGATCAAGGAAGGAAAGTCATTTTAGAATCCATGGATCAGGATAAGCTCACTGATGCCCATCTTAAGAAGATCAAAGATGTAGAGGTAATGATTGAGAAGGTGAAGAATTTAGTGCTAGAAACATCCACTAATGTGAACATGTGTAACAATGTATATCAAGGTCAGTTGGACATAATTGAGAAGGCAAAGAAAGAAATGGAGAAGATAAGGTTTAGATAGACTCAATTGAGGAATGCTCTTGCACCCTCTCTAGACATTCTTAGTTAGAACATAAAGGAGATTGATGCAACCATGATAACCTATGATCAAGGTCTGAATAAAAAATTGAAGAAGATGGAGAAGCTTCAATATGCATTATGCACCCATCTACAGATAGTCAATTCTCTGATAACCTTTTGGAAGAAGGAGATCCAGAACCTCAAGATTGCATATCCGGATGTTTTCCCTTAGTAAGTATGTATAGATACAGTTTTTTGATGCACCTTTGTCATTAATGTCAAAGGGGGAGTTGTGTATAGAATATGGAGTATATATGTGTATAGGAGATATAAGGTTATGTATAGTAGATGTATAGAAGACAAAATTTTTTGTATTAAGGGATAGTTAGTAACTTGGCCATATTCCTTTGTTGCCATTAATGAAAAAGGGAGATATTGTTGGAAAGTTGTCTATACTAAAGTATATGAATTAATATAGTGTTTTCATTATGGAAACAAAGTCATATAGCAGTTTGAAGACAATGCACTTAGTGTAAAGATCAAAATTCAATTAAATGTTGAAGACTGGACAATATACAAAGTTCCAGTAGCTCAGAGCATTAGCACATGTGTGTACAGATGAATTATGGTATGCACCTTGGAAGTTAAGGTTTTTAGAATATACTTATGCTTAGTATAAGAGAGCATAAGTAGATATGTAAAGATGTAAAATTTACAGTCAGTTGAAGTTGCACAGCTAGTGTGTACCAGTAGGGAACAGAGCATGGAGCCAATAGTTAGCTTTTTGGTTTGCGATTATAATTTAATGTTGGAAAGGCTATGCACCCATTATATTTAGGTTTTTGACTTATGTATATGTATTATTTTAAGCATGCTTAAGCCAATTCATTTGGAAGCATTGTTTGTAATTAGTTATAGGGCCGACCTAATTGTTTTGTTTGTATAAGCGCATAATTATAAGGTGCACCCATTATATTCGGTATGGAAGTGTAAATAGAGTTGTGATAATAAGAGAAGAGGTATGTGAAGTGAGCATAAGATGTATTAGATCTTTGCTAGAGGTCAAAGCATTAGTGCACCAAAGGAACTGATCTGACAAGTAGTGTCACAGTTAACAGTTCACTTGCAGATATAGTGTGTATCTGATTCAGAAGGTTGTAGCCTTCACCATTTGAGTAGTTAGCTCTAGGACAGTGAGTCCACTCCCATAATAGGGATCATTGTAAAAGAATCCTAATAGGGTTCAAACCTTAACAAGGTCTACTATACTTAAAGCATTATAAAGCTACTCCTAACAGGGTAAAAGATCTTCTAACAAGGATCACAAAACACTAGTGCAGATTATTAGTGGGTATCAAGTCCCACCGGGGTTTTTACCTATTTGGATTTCCTCGTAACCATATTGGTGTCATGTGTTGATTTCATGTTTCATGTTTATGTGAATGTTTAATTCAATTCTTAAGCATTAATGTTCAACATAAAGATTATAGTAAAAAGTTAAAATACAGTGAACACTGATTCACCCACCCTCTCATTGTTCCCATTCCTAATAGATATCAACTAGCTTTTCTATGCTAGGTAGGTCTCTTACTTCCTTAACATTATTGATATTTACTATGTTATCAAAATTGATATGACATAGTCTTTTGTGCCACAACCAACTGCCATCTACTTTAGCAACAAAATAACTTGCTTCTGGATTAAGCTGAAAAACATTACCTTTGGTCTTTGATCTTGATGTAATCATTTCTCCTTCTTTGTTGTTAATGATGCACTTGTTTCCATTGAATTCCAATCTGTAACCTTTGTCAAGTAACTGACCAACACTTAGTAGGTTATGTTTCAAACCATCAACATAAAGAACATCATTAGTGCTATTCTTTCCATCCAAGGTGATGGCTCCTCTACCAATGATGGGTTTGGGAGTGTTATCTCCAAATCTAACCATGCCTCCTTTGTATCTATCTAAATAAACAAATATATCTTTGTCTCCTATCATGTGATGTGAGGAACCACTATCAATGATCTAATCTATCCTGATGTCAGCTTGTGAAATCAGAACTAATTCTTGTGAATCCTTTTCATCTTCAAGAGGAATAAATCCAATTTCTTCTTCTGCTAATTCTTCATTTGATTCTCCATCTCTAGCATAATAACATTCCTTTGTATACTTAGGCTTGTAGTTATTCTGGTACCTTTTAACTCTTGTAGGACACTTAGATGCAAAATGACCAATTTTATTACATGAAAAGAATTTAAATGGAAATTGACCTTCATATTTTCCTTTTCCTTTCTTTTCTCTTTTAGCAATCATAGCAATAAAATCATCTAGTATTTTATGTTCATCATCATCATCAAAATTACTAGAAGTGCTTGTAGATTTCTTACCATGGACTGATGCTTTGAAGGCTTTTTCACTTTTGGGTTCTATCTTCAATCTTGAAATCTCAAAAGCTGAAATTTTGCTGATCAAGGTCTCTCTTTTGAAATTTGATGTAATCTACATGTTCTCATCAAGGATATTGATCTTGTTTTCATACTCTACTATGAGAGTGGTCATCAACTTATCCATAATTTCTTCTTCTAAGATCTCTCCACCATTGTTCCTGATTTTTGCAACTGCTTCATTAATCCTTTGGTTGTAGGCTCTGATGTTCTCTTCAGGTAGTATCTCTAATGCATTGTATCTTTTCTTCCAAGTTTTTTTGCATGCATCCTTTTCTTGTTTGTCTCCTTCAAATATGTCTTCTAGGTGCTTCCATATCTTGTGGGCTATATCTACTTTTCTGAAAACTCACTATCAGATAGGGCATTGATATGGGCTTCTTTGGCTATTGCATTCTGATGAAAGAATTATTTATGCTTTTTGGTAGCATCATATTTTCCAAGGTCTACTAAAGTAGGGATCTTGACTTCTTTGATAGTTACATAAAAAAATTCAAAAGCAATGCATTGTAAATGTGTCACCATCTTGTTCTCCCAATCAACATAATTCTCTCCATCAAACTTAGGACTTTCTTTTCTGAAGAATGCCATCTGATCAACCTCAATCTGTTAAACTTTCTCTCTTAGGGACTTGGCTCTGATACCAATTGTTAGAAATAGTCCCAAGAGATAATTGAGAGGGGGGGTCATGAATCAGTTATCTCCAAGTTTCAATTCTTTATCCAATTAAGTATACTTAAACATAAAGCATAAATACAATGAAAGAACACTTGAACACAACACCAATATTTTGGTTATGGGGAAACCTAAATAGGTAAAAACTGTGGTAGGAATTGACACCGACTAATAATCTACACTAGTGTATTATGATCCTTGTTAGAAGATCCTTAACCCTATTAGGAGTTGTCTTTACAATGCATTTAGTATAGTGACCTGGTCAAGGGTCAGACCCTATTAGGAGTCTTTTACAATTAGCCCTATTAGGGGTGAGGACACACTGTCTGAGAGCACACTACTCAAAGGGGTGAAGGCTACAACCTTTTGAATAATAGATATACACTATATATAGATCTTGGTGAACTACACTTTGACCTACTATCTAGATTAGTTCCAATGTATACCAAAAATAGTTTACTTGGGCACATAGACCTTCTACTGATGGATCAACACTTCACACACTCTGCTTTGCTCTTCACAATCAACTCTAAACCATGCCTTAGCAATCACAAATGACTTCCTGTAAATATCTTTCCACTAAATGATATAATCAAGTTGGCCTATTAGAACCACCTTGAAATCATATTAGAGAAACCATAATATACTCCAATAATAATTCTATCAGCTTTACTAAGCACACAACACATTATGGGACCTGTCCAATATTAATAAATGTAGACACACGCTACACACTATGATCTCTACCAAAGTAACTAAAAATTTATCCTCAAGCTAAATTACATCATGCACTCTTAAAAAAACATTACTAAAACTTCTCCAAGCACTAATCCAAGGGCACATACCAAAATGATAGGCATAACTCCTGAACCAATATAATCTCTGTCAGCTCTTCTGAATAGACACAAGAAATTGCTACTGGTGAATATTGACTACATAAATTCACTTCTACTAATCATTAGACTCTAAATCCATGAAAGTATCATCACTAACATGTCTCCATGACATATCCAAATGTGCAAGGCTCCATGATAACTGTATGGACAATCATACATAGATCACTGCCTGTAACTCTGTCAGGAACACTGCTGACACAAGCTATTATATAACTGTCTATACTAATAGTTAACCTCTACATCCATGATATCATGCTGATAACATGTCCATGCTATATATAATAGAATATTTCTACATAAGTCTTCCATGCATGCTACTTACCATATGTTGTCATCAATGACAAAAATATAGTCAGCACTGGCTTGTTGGCAAATCTCCAATAGTATCGTGAAGCATTATGGATTAAGTGACATTTCTCATTTTGGGTGTAAGTATTCAAAAAAATCTAGTCATGAAGGTAGGAGTACATGTGGTGGTAGTGGGATGAATTATGTCCAATGATAGGATAGATCATCCAAGATTCAGGGGTATCATAGGCTGGGTAGAGTAACATTTCCACTAGGAATTCATGTCAAAAATCATTCTCTAGCATGTGTAGCATAGAAGTGAGAGTACCCATTGCATCAACCACTTTGTTTCCTACCCTTGGAATTTATTGGAATGTGATATTTGATAAATAATTTCAGAGATCATTACCCATTCGCTTGTAGGGCACCAGTTTGTCATCCTTTGTGTGATAACTATCATTGACCTAATTGATGACTAGTTGTGAATTCCCAAAGACTTTCAGTTCATCCACTCACCATTAGATTGATTAGAGATTCATACTCATCGATGTTGTTTGTACAAGGAAACATCTTTTATTCTTTGGGTAAAGAGTACTTTTGTGGCATGATGAATAGTATCCCGACACCTAAACCATGTTGGGTGAATAATCCATCAAAGAACATAGTCCATGATTGATGTGTGAGAAGTAGTATGGACTCATATGGAAACTTGATGCTTAGTTGTTGATGATCTATGAGAGGTGCCTCTGCCAACTAATTTGCAATTTCCTACCCTTTGATGGCTTTTCTTTCTACATACTCGATATCAAACTCACTTTGTATCATGACCCACTTTGCTAGTCTACCTGTGAGGGAAGCCTTACTGAGAAAATAATTTAAGGGATCAATATTAGCAATGAGGCGTGTAGTATGAGAAAGAATGTAGTGTCATAGTTTTTGTGAAGTGAACACCACTGCTAGGAAAGCCTTCTCTATGATAGAGCAGTTCATTTCATCTGAGACTAGTGTCCTATTAATGTAGTAAATAGCTCTTTCCTTATTATTCTAGTCTTCTTGAGCTAATAGCACACCTAGTGACATATATGTAGTAGAGATGTAAAGAATGAGTGGCTTCCTAAGAATAGGATTCATCAGTATTGGTAGATTTGTGAGGTACTACTTGATCTTTGTAAGCCCTTTATCATAGTCTTTGTTCCATTTGTAAGTCACACCTTTGTGTAAAGTCTTAGTGAAGGGTTGTGACTTATCAGCTAGTTATGAGATGAAGTGCCAAATAGACTGTAATCAACCCTAAATTCCTCTCATCTAACTAATGTTTCATGGTAGAGGAATTTCCATGATGGCTTGGACCTTCTCAAGATCCACTTTTATGTCTTTTATAGAGATGATGTAATCAAGTAGTTTTCCAAATGTAACCCCAAATGCACACTTCTTCAAATTAAGCCTCAGACTGAACTCTTCCATGCAATCTAGTATAGGACCTAGATTAGCAAGATGTGTCTTTCATTGCATTCTCTTAGCTAAGGTGTCATTAATATAGTCTTCTATCATCTTATACATCATGTCATGGAAGATAGTGGTGACAACCCTTTGATATGTAGCTCCAACATTTTTGAGCCCGAAGGGCATGACGTTCCAATAGAAAGTCCCCCATGCACATGTGAAGGTGGTTTTCTCTTGATCATTTGGTGCAATTTTTATTTGGTTGTAACTAGAGAAATCATCCATCAGTGAGTACATTTCATATCTAGCCATCATCTCCACAATCATGTCAATGTTAGGCAACAAAAAGTAGTCTTTAGGACATGCCTTGTTCAAGTCCTGAAAATATGTGTAGACTCAGATAGATTTGTCATTTTTAGATACTAGAACTATGTTTGAAATCCATTCTGCATAGTCAATTTCTTTGATGAAGCCAACTTTAATAAGTTTTTCTAGTTCATCTTTGACTAGTAACACCACATGCGGATTCATCTTACGAAGCTTTTGTTTAATAGGTTTAACACCTAGTGAAATGGACAAGTGATGCATGATCAGATTAGGATCCAATCCTAGCATGTCAGAGTATGTCCATGAAAAATTGATATTTTTTCTCTAGAAGAAACTGATGAATCCCTCTTTCTCTTCTTTAGATAATGATTGTGCCAAATGAATGATTTGAGGTTCTACTTCTATTCCCAAATTCACAAGTTGAGTTGGTTCAATCAACACTAACGACTGTTCCTGAAAGTGACTTGGAAGTGTATCAAGTATACCATCCTTGGGTGCCTCAGAGAGGTTTTCACCCTCAGATACATCATTTTTTAAAACTTTTTTTGGCTCTGATATTGCCACAATGTGGTTTTCCCCATTAGAGTGCCTATTAAATTTCTTTTAATTTTGTGACTGAGATACTTGATATTGGCCTTAGTCATGTTAACACAATCTTCACTGGTGGAGGATATTACTAGTTCGATAGTGTTAAGGTAGCGGGCAAGAGAATAATCATTCTGGAATGTAACGACTTCACTAGATGGGGAGGAAGAGTTCCAGTTTATTAGCTCGGGATGGCGAAGTGGAAGAGAAGTGATAGGTTCTAGTGCATTCATGGTATAATCATAAAAATCATGGACAAGCAAGTCAACACCTAAAGTGATCCTATCTAGAGATGTGTTCAAATTCCTTTGAGTCCTCATGTCCATAGTAGAGGGAAAGTTAACATCGATGGAATCAAACTCATTTTTCCGAAGACTAGACCCTTCACCTATTTTGAGAGGGTTTTCATATGCATGCATAGTATCTACATCCTTGTCAGAGGTTGCATCAGATAGAGAATCAAATTCATACTATGTGAGTCAGTAATGCTTGAGATAGGTACTCTATCACTACTTGTGGTACCATCTAATTCATGTTCATCTCTCGTAGTAGTGATTGTTCATTGGATTTGTTCTTGTTTGAACCACTCTTGGAAATGCGATGGCATGTACAATTCACCTTGACAACCAAGATTGGCAGTTTTCATTTCTCTCAACTGCTCATATGTCAGTGGAGTGATTGAGGTGGTGTCTTCAGAGTCATTGTCATTTTGGACCTTACTATAATGTGGTACAAAATCATCCAGCTCTGCAAAGAGTGTAGCAAGATCTAGAGGAATAGAATAAGGAAAAGTATCCTCATTATAGTTGTCCTCTAAGTTCTTAGTTATAGATGAGTCTTCAAGTTCTGGTTGGTGATCTGGTTTAGACACAAATTTATTAATCACTAAGTGAAATGGGATCTTCTTGAAGCCTAAACTAGCAGTGTCTCTTGTTCACCAACTTGTAGCTTCAAGTGGTTTGAGAAATCCTTTTTTATTCACCCCTATAGGGTCATTCCCTTTATAGCCAAAGTATTTCATGAGCTTGAAGCCTATGTCATATTGTTCAAGTTCTATTTCATGAGTTGGAGTGATTTTCTTAGGTGTGTCCTCCCCTCTATAAATCTAGGTTGCAATAACTCTATTTTCATCCTCATCCTCTAGTGGTATAGTGGCCTGTACAAAGGTGCCATCATATATTGTTTGAGGAGAGATAGTAGAAGGTTTCTTATCCTCAAAGGGTCTCCCATAGGAATGCAGAGATGGAGGTAGATTCATTAATGATAATATAGGCTCAATTTGATATCCCCCCATGACAATATCTTTGAGCTTTAGAGTTTGTTCCATCTCCTTGAGTTTATCATCAAAGAATTTAGTTGACTCTCTGTTGGTTGGAATAAAGATATCAACATATTTTGTGAGCATATTGCAAGTATAGCTTGTATTAGTAGGTATTGTTACTGCTATTCCTTGGAATAGGAACTTTATGTTGGAGATTTGCCAGCAGGCTAGTACTGACTATATGTTTGTCATTGATGACAACATATCAAAAGTAGCATGTGTGGAATTCTTATGCAGTAAGCTTTTAGTATATGTAGCATGGAAATGATATCAACATGATATCATGGGCGTAGAGGTTAACTATTAGTATAGATGGTTATATAGCAGTTGGTGTCAGCAGTGTTCCTGACAGAGTAATAGATAGTGTTCTATGTATGGTTGTCCATACAGTTATCATAAAGCCTTGCACGCTTGGATATATGTTGAAGACATGTTATTGATATTTTAGTTATTAATGCATAGTCTAATGATGAATGCAAGTGAAGTTATGCAGTCTCTATTTGCCAGTCGCAATTTCCTATGTTTGTTCAAAAGAGCCAACAAAGATTTTATCGGTTCTTGAGTTGCACCTATCTTGAGGGTATGCGCCCTTGGAGTTATGCTTGGAGAAGTGTTATTAATGTTTGGTTAAGAGTGCATGAGTTACTTCAGCTCATAGAGAAAGTTATAATTTTTTTGGTAGAGCTGATAGTGTGTAGCGTGCGTCTACATTTATTTTATTAGACAGGTCCTAGAATGAGTTGCGTGCATAATAAAGCTGACAAAATGTTTATTTGAGTTTTTTATAGTTTCTCTAATATAGTTTCAAGATGGTTCTAATAGGTTGACTTGATTATATCATTTGGAGGAAAGATATTTATAGGTAGTCATTTGTGATTGCTTGAGTGTGGTTCATGATTGATTAAGCAGAGCAGAGCAGAGTGTGCAAAGTGTTGAGCGATCAAAAGAAGGTCTATGTGACCAAGTAAAGTACTTGTGCTATTCATTGGAATTGGTCCAGATAGTAGGTTAAAGTGCAGTTCACCAAGATCTAGATATAGTGTGTATCTATTATTTAGAAGGTTGTAGCCTTCACCCATTTGAGCAGTGAGCTCTTGGACAGTGCATCCTCTCCCCTAACAGGGACAATTGTAAAAGAATCCTAATAGGGTCTGACCCTTGACCAAGTCTAGTGTACTTAATATATTGTAAATCTACTCCTAATAGGGTAAAGGATCTTCTAACAAGGATCATTATACACTAGTACAAAATATTAGTGGGTATCAAGTCCCACCAGAGTTTTTACCTATTTGGGTTTCCCCTTAGCCAAAATATTGGTGTTGTGTTCAAGTGTTCTTTCATTGTGTTTATGCTTTATGTTTAAGTATACTTAATTGGATAAAGAATTGAAACTTGTAGATAACTGATTCACCCCCCCTTCTTAGTTATCTCTTAGGACTATTCCTAACAATTGGTATCCGAGTCAAGTGCCTCGGAGAGAAATTTTAACAACTTGAGGTTGATCAGATGGCATACTTTAGAAAAGAAAGTCCTAAGTTCAATGGAGAGAATTATCTTGATTGGAAGAACAAGATGGTGACTCATTTGCACTGCGTTGCTTTTGAAGTTTTTAATGTAACTGTCAAAGAAGCCAAGATTCCTACCTTAGAAGAACTTGCAAAAGATGATGCCACTAACACACAAAAAGAATTGTTTCATCAGAATGCTATTGCCAAAGAAGCCCTTATCAACACCCTATCTGAGGGTGAATTTTCAGAAGTAAAAAAGATAGATACAACCCATAAAATTTGGAAGCACCTTGAAGACATATTTGAAGGAAACAAATAGAAAAGGATGCACGTAGAAAGACATGGAAGAAAAGATACAATGCATTAGAGATGCTGCCTAAAGAAAATATCAGAGCTTACAATCAAAGGATTAATGAAGCAGTTGCTGGAATCAAGAACAATGGTGGAGAGATTTATGAGGAGGACATTATGGACAAGTTGATGACTACTCTTACTCTAGAATATGAAAGCAAGATCAACATCCTTGATGAGACCATGCAACTTACATCAAATTTCAAGAGAGAGACCTTGATCAGCAAGATCTTAGCTTTTGAGATTTCAAGATTGAAGACAGAACCAAAGAGTGAGACAAGTTTCAAAGGAAGAGTTTATGGTAAGAAATCTACAAACACTTCTGGTAATTTTGATGATGATGATGAAGAGAGAACATTAGATGATTTTATTGCTATGATTGACAAAAGAGAAAAGAAAGGAAAAGGAAAATATGAAGGTCAATTACCATTTAAGTGCTTTTCATTCAATAAGATTGGTCACTTTGCATCTAAGTGTCCCACGAGCTAAAAAATTCAAAAAGGATTACAAGCCTAAGTATTCTAAGGAATGCTAGTATGCTGGAGATGGAGTTTTAGATGAAGAATCTAGTAAAGAAGAAATTGGATTCATTGCTATTGTAGACAAAATGAATAACAAGACAATTCATGTAGACAAGAAAGTGAATCAAGAACTAGCCTTGATTTCACAAGCTGACATAAAGACAAACTGGATTATAGACAATGGTTGTTCACATCACATGACCAGTGATAAGGGAAGGTTTGTTCATTTGGACAAATATAATGGTGGTATGGTCAGATTTGGAGACAACACTCCTAAACCTATAGTTGGTAGAGGAGCCATCACATTGGATGGAAAGAACAGTATTGATGATGTTCTTTATGTTGATGGTTTGAAACATAACCTTCTCAGTATTGGATAGTTACTTGGAAAAGGCTATCAGTTGGAGTTCAAAGATGACAAATGCATCATTAACAACAAAGATGGTGTTATGTGTTGGTTAGAAATCTCATTTTTTGTTTTTTGCCCTAAATTTATGGATGATCTTGAAAAAATTGTAGTCTTTAGGGTTTGCTAGGTCTAATTGCCTTTGAAAAGTCATAAAAACCCTAATTTAGGTCATCAGCATTCTAATTCTCCGTTACTTTATCAGATGACTTAAGTCTCAAATTTGCATGTGTACTTCTATTTTCCTCTTAGTCTCTGAGTCTCCTTAAGGTTTAGGAATATTCCTATTTGTCTAGTGAATGCTCGAAAGCCTTTGTCGCCCGATCTCATGAGCTTTTCAAAATATTCCTTATTATCTAACGACTTAGCGTTTCACCTTTAGTCTCCAGATCTCACAATGATAGTCTGGAGATCTAGTGACTATTGTATTTGATTTGTCACTAAGAGACCATAGTTGCATAATCTCCAAATTGGTTTTTCCTATGGTTGGGAGATCTCTCAATGATTTATTTAAGTGGCCTTTTATGAAGCGATCATGAGTTTTCTCTTTGGTCGCTGAATCTCGAGATGGAATAGCGGTCTTCCTTGGTGGTTGTCTCTAGATCTCATAATAATATGATGGTTTAGCTTTTCATTCAGGGATTGAGAGTTCTTTTGGTCACGTGATCTCCTGATGTTGACAGCTATCTCTTTGGTGGTAAGTTATTCTACGACGTAGTTGTTGCTACATCTCTAAATGTGGCGGTTAGGTGACAAAGGATTGTTAGATTTATTGAGAACCATTGATGATTTTTGATCGTGTGGATGGTGATTGATCTCCAGTCTTAACCCAGAGTGAAGAAATGTTCTCACAACTTGGAGAATGCCTTAGTCATGTGTTCTCAAGATTAAACCCCAGTTAAGTGAAGATTGTGAGATTTAGCGAAAGGTCTTTGTCGCCAATTCTCTAGATTTTCCCAAAGTCAAGTGAGGTTTAGTGAGTGTTTTGGCCCTAGGGTTATGATTATATTCAGTGATGTAGTGACTATTTGGTCATGTGATCTCAAGTTCCTGACAGTTAAGTGGTAAGCCTTCAGCGATTTAATGACACAATTTTCTCGGGGTCACGGGATCAGGCGGTTAGTTATGAAATCTTCTCACGACTTAATCTGGACCACTAGATGAATTGAAGGACAAGATCAATGGTGGTCACATGATCTCAAGAAAGAAGTCAAAAAGTTAAAGTTTTATGAGATTATGAGACTTCAGGTTTGTCGCTAGATCTCCAGGTTGGGTGATCACTGAAAGTTTTCAAAGACAAATATATTGCTGCGACTATAGTTTTTGAGTATGGTCACTAGTTCTCAGAGAAAAATAAATTAATGTATCACTTTCTTCAGTCGCTAGATCTCAAAATGGCCGGGTCACCTAATCTCAGAATGAAGTTTGAAAAGTCAAAAGTATTCCACGACTATGAGATTTCCTCTTAGTCGCCAGATCTCAGAATACCTTTCTAAAGTGCCAAATTTGTAAAATGACTATGTGCCTTTTTCTTCAGTCGCCAGATTGTGGAATGTTCAAATTTAAAATTTCTCAGCTATGGCTAGTAAATTGAAACCCTGTGCATGCTGAAGTAATGGCAGAAGTGACCTTTTGTTGGCTGGAGATGTCAAACATGGTGGCGCATTCAATGCTGCAGGTTAAAACAACTAAGAGGCAGCTCATTTGAGAGTTACGAAGCTTATTGGAGAAGTACAGAGCGCTAGGTTTTCTAAGCTTTCTGGACTTGCAATGTGATCAATGAATTTGTAGAGGAATTTCCAGAGCTACAGTTAGGATGAGTTAGACGACAACAAGTAGAGCTTCTAGTAGTCGGGGGTCGAAGGAGAAAGTAAAGGAAAGTTTTTTAGATGAATTTCTCACTCTCTTGCCTAGTTCTTCTTAGAACAAAAAGGTCAGTGATGATATTTTTGTCCATGACCTAGCTTACTGTAGGGATGCTAAAACTCTAAAGATCATAGACATGTGCTTGTTTACATATTTCTACAAGATCCGTGATAGTGTCATACCGGTTTCAAACCCTTGGACTTCAGGGTTGGCCAAGTTGATTCTCCCAGAGGTTTTTCTAGATGTGGACTTGCTCATCATGCTATCTTAGACATATGATCCTCTCTCAAAGACCATTAGAAAAGAGGATGGTTCACCCTTGATAATCATAGACCAAAATTCTTTCATGAATGCTTTCAAGATTTAGTTTCCAATGGCCACGAAAATCAACTTACAAGCTTTAGCAAATAGGTATGTTAGAGAGGCTACTCTGGTCTCTAGGGAGATTAAGAATCACATGCTGAAGGAGAATAAAATCTATATTGCACCTATGCTCAGATTGATTCCATATGCCTACAAAGACCTGAAGTTTTACATGAAATATATTGCATATGGGATATGCCAGGTTTTGGGAATTGATGCGGGTCCAGAGAGGATTACATCTGATATTTTGATGCTGGTGATGGATTCACAGAGCTGTATGGTGAGTAAAGGGTATGAATTTATTGATTATATCATAAAAAAGATGCATGAGGGTTTTCTGTCCTTGAAGAATTTCACCTCTGGTTCTCAACCCAGGTTCATGCAGTACTCCCTACTGATGCATCTAATTGTGTATCACAATTATGGCTTAATAAATTTGAGTGATCTCAAACCATGAATGATGTGGAAAGGATAGCCTAACCTAGTTTAGTTCTAGTTAGGAGTCTAGAGCCCTTCGTGCCCTAGGCGAGATTTTAGTTCTTTTGAGAACTGGATTGTGTTCCTCATTCTCCGGAGTTTGGGTGTGAATTGCTCAAGATTACCCACCAATGTCCTACAGCTGGTGAGACCCCAACAATTTATTCATAATTGGACCAAGGGTCACAATTGGGGAGATATTTACTATGAGACAAGCTATACAATGATTAGGATTTATGGATGCCCTCAGCCTCCTCATCTACTCCTATTCTATGTACCACCAAGAGTTGCATTTCTAGAGTTTGTCTAGCAACTCATGTTGATAGAAAGAGAACACTTGGCTTCCCATAGAAAGGGGACTCTCAATCCTCAACACTTCAGGGTGCATTATATTACAATTGGAAAGGGAGCATTCAGTAAAGTAAATGATTGGTTAGAGAAGTATAGGATGTTTGCAGCACCACATAGGTATGTGGATACAAAAGGTTTCATGGTTGCTACAAGGAAATACTACATGCCCACCATTCCTTTCAATAAGCTACATGAGGAGTACCCTGAAGAAGATGTGATCAGAAACATCATTGAGAATGATGAGGTGGAGAAAAGAATTAGGCAATTGAATCAGTTACATAGAATTGAAGAGTTTAAAGGAAAAGGATTGGTATTTGGAGGTTTCTTTCCCACTTTGCCTTACTTCCAAAGACTTGAGTAGATGATGGCTCAATTTGAAACACTTGTTGAATCCATGAGGGATCAAATTGATGATGCTAATTAGGGCAAAAAGGCCAATTTAGAATTAGAATGTGATGAAGATAGTGATGGTGGCTATCCCATATATAGTCCACCCACTATGGAACAACCAATGGCCGAAGGGCCTGGGGAGGAGAAAGAAAATGTAGATCTTTCTAAATTGCCTAGTTTTGAGGATACTGCTGAGCCTCAAAAGAAAAAGAAAAAGTCTTTAACTAGTGAGCCTTCACAAAGGAGGAGGAAAGATAGAGTGAGTGCCCTTTACATAGGGACTAGCTTTCATCACCATGAAATTAGGAAAGCAGTTAGAGAGGCTAAAAGGCAACAGAAGTATGAAACAAAAGATGTAGAGTTGCCTATGGCTTTAGGTCAGGTTGAAAGATTAATTGAGCAAGATGCTTTCATGAAGGATGATAGTTTTGTGAATTCTGAGGAATTCAAAAGTTTCTTGTTATGGCATAAGCAGCAACAAGTGGCTTCAAGTGTACAAATAACTGAGGAGGGTCAAGTACCAGATGAGGCATTACAACAATTGAAAGAATATGACCCTGAGGAGGAAAATCTTACTCCAGATGAGGCTAGCGAATTAGTGAGAAAAAGTAATATGTTGCTTGTGCCAGGGTGGAGTTTGTATACTAACTTCATAATAGATCAAATAAAGAGACAAGAAGATGTTACTCTATCTTCTGAGACCCAAGTAGGGGACATAATAAGAAGATTTGGGTATAGCCCAAAAATTCAGTCCTTGGTCATGTGGAGTCTATATCCAAAGGAC
The DNA here is from genome assembly GCA_027943335.1 of Chamaecyparis obtusa. Lineage (NCBI taxonomy): Eukaryota > Viridiplantae > Streptophyta > Pinopsida > Cupressales > Cupressaceae > Chamaecyparis > Chamaecyparis obtusa. The sequence goes on from BSBK01000050.1 coordinate 121,993, forward strand.
AAGAAACCACAAATTTTGAATGTAAAAGAACAAATGGAGGGAAATAAAATCGTGTGGTCAATCCACAACACAGGGGACCTAGAAATTTCTCAGGTTTTGACCCAATTTGCAAGATTAAATGAGGATAAAACTAAATACCTGTCAGAGAGATATGGAAACCTTTTGGAGGATTACAGTGCCCTAGTGAAGGATAGGGACTTGTAGATAATAAAAGTCATAGGATTAGATAAGCAGGTGGAGGAACTACAATTCCAAATTATAAATACCCCTATAGTAGCCCTTGCACCTCTTGAAAAGCTAGTGGTAATAGAGGCAAAAGGAATGACAGATGAGGAGGTGGTAGCTAAATTGAAAAAGATCAATGATCAAAAGAATGAGGTAGTATTGCAAGCCCTATTGAGTGTTTTGTAGCACAGGTTGAACATTATCAAGGATAAATTTGACCTAGTTTATAATGCTCATGGCAAGTTGCCAGAATTGCAAAAGGAGGTCAACAGTTATGTGTAGATTTTGAGTGAGTTTCATATAGTGTGGTCTGTCAGGGCACTACTTTTTGAGAGATTGATTTTTGGTCAATCTATGGGGAGTGACATACCATAGACAGTTGTAGGAGTTGGTGAGGAGATTGACAGAATTAAAGCCATTGTACCACTTTTCAAGGGTAAGGAAAATTTGATTAAGGCTAAGATAGCAATGCTCAGCTCCTGTACCAATAGATTCATCCCCTCAATTTTAAGTATAAATGGGACAATAAAGAGCCTTGATAATTGGAGATCAGATGCTGATCTCCTACTACCTAGGAAAGAGGCATTTTTGGGTTTGAATAATAGTGTTGATTTAGAGAGCTTCAATAAGGCCTTAGATGAAGCCATCAAAGTAGAGGTTGACCTCACCATGTTTGTGTTAGATGTTAAGGCAATTTGGGATGCCAGATGAGAGAGATGAAAATCCCAACTACAACTTGTCCAAGGTTTTAATTGGCTGACAGAGGAACAGGTAACTACATGGGATGAAAAGACAAAGCCCAAAAAGGCTAGATCTGCCACAATTCATTTGGATATTTTGGATGAAGATTGAGAAAGACATCTGACACACTTGACACTTGATCCGAGTAATACAAGATTGATAATCTATAATTTAAGAATGGTGTAGGTTAGCCTAAAATGGAAGTCACCATGTCTCATTGAAATCAAGGAGCTATCATAACTATTTGCAGTTGAGGGTGTCATTTTTTGAGCAGCCAAAGATGTACCATAATCTGAAAAAGTCTTGTCCTTTCACCACCTACGGGTTGGTTGTATATTTTGTTGTATTTTTATGTTTTAATAGGAGTTAGGTTTTCCAACCACCTGAAGCTTTTTGCATTCCCATTAATGAGGGAATTCCAAGGTGGTTGTGAGAAGGCTATAAAGAGTTAAAAGCTCATTTTGTAAAAGGGTTGGTAAGAAAAAATGGAACAGAGATTGAAAAGATATAGAAAATAGAACCAGATTGCTTAGGAGCAGATCACCAAGCTTTGTGTCTATTCTTCTGAGTAATGGAATTGTGAATGTAAGTGGCAAGTTGATTTTAATACAAATACACTGCAACTTCTGCCATATATTTTTGTTGTTTCTTTGCTTATGTATTTTACTCTTGTATGTTTTTCATGTTAGGCATTTGAAATATACCAGTTGTAAAGAAACCTGCTTGACTATTTTATGAGCTTCTTTCAAGGAAATAATTAAATGTACTTATATTTCATCTTGGAGAGTAAATATATTTGTATGGATCTTTGATGATAACAATATTTGGTTAACAGAATAGTTTGTAAGGCAACCTACTTGAAGTTGTAGTAGTGTGTAAGGCATACTATTGTGTTTCTGGTAGGGTTTACTTGTTGATTTGCATTGTGACTCTGTTGCCCTTAGGATTAGGCACTGGTTTGGTATTTGTTCCTCACAAGTTGTATCTTTCATTGATCTTAGGGAAGAAGTTGAAACATTCACATTATTTATCAATACCTTTTATTTTCATGTTTATTGCACTTGATAGATTAGATTGTGCTCAGGGCATTTAGTTCATATTTCCTGATTCTGTAAAGAGAGAATCATATTAGGTTGTCCCTCCTTAAAAGGAAGAAGGATGAGAATCCTTAAAGCACTGATTATTGCTTCATTAAAAGTCACACTTTGTATGGTTAAAGTTTTCATTAAAGTGATTGCAGTATTATGCAAAGTGTTCTATAGGTCTATGCATTAAGAAGACTAGAAGCTGGTCAGTGTCCACTCATAAGAATACTGAAAAGATAGTCATCATTAAAAGGTAATACCTGTGTGAGTCTGCGGAGCTCAAAAATGAAGGAGGATCTTATCCAATCCTCAACAATTAGGTCTTTCTCTTGTGGGAATTAGTCTCAAGGAAAACAAATTCAAACATCATTTTATGTCCTACAAGAAAAATCCCTAACAAATTGGCAACTTTGCTGGGGAGTCAGTAAATTATTGAACAGTTGAGATCTCTGGTCTTACTACACAAAGCATTTATTTGGTTTTCTTTCTCCAAACCCCAAAAGGATTTTTGGGTGGTGACTCTAATCAAATCTCTGAACCAGTGTTTTGAAATTTAGATCATTGTTTTACAATGACTCATAGAAATAGTAGATCTTGGAGAAAGGAACATCCAGATGATAACCTAGAGGGAGAGCTCCCATCCCCATCAAGACAAGATCATATGAGAAAAGATAGAAATAAAAATGACATGTCTTTTACATGGAAGTAGAAAGGAAATGCAAGAAGAGAAGAGCCTGTCCAGGAAAATCAAGAGGAAAATGATTCTAAATATGAGGAAGCAATTGATTTGGGCTTAAACCAATATGAAGATTACTAATCACCCTCTAAAAAGGATGGAAGAAGAGCACAGTCCCATAGGAGAGGAATCCCTAGAAACAACAAGAGATCTAGGGGCCAAACTAGGAGCAAACTAGCTTCTATTCCCTCTTCTCTTCATGTTTCTCCTTTACAAGACCATCAAATATCAGGTGACCACCAAGAAGAAATCCCTGCCTAAGAATCCTCATCAAAAAAAACCCTTCCTAATTTTGACGAAATTTTTGAAGAAGTGTTTGAATTGGAAAGAAGGATCCAGGAGAAAATTCAAATAAGACAAAAGAGAGAAAAGGAAAAAGAGGAAAAAATTAGACATGCTATGATTAGGGAAGAGCAATTGAAGAAGCAGTTACTAGATTTTGAAGCCATAAATCATATTCCAATAACTAAACAAATAGAGGACCGACCTATTGTTTATAAGATCCATGAGACAAGAAATCCTAAGGACAAAGGTAAGCAAAAGGTTGTAGGGATCTCAATAAATGAAACAAATACTGCCAAGAAACCCCTAGATCAAGTAGGAAGATTAGATGCTGACTTGGAAAAGGCCAAAAGGGAACAAGAAATATTGGCCAAAGAATTGGAAAAGATAGAATTGGAAGCCACTGTAGCTAAAATAAAAAGAAAGATTGATTTCCTTAAGTAGTCTTCTGGACCCACCAATACCCTTTCCACTTCTCAAGCACAAGGTGTAAATGTGTTGAACACTGCTAGAACTTTAGGTATGCCCAAAACTTCTAATATCTCAAATGTTCAAGCATCCACATCTTTGGGTGCAGGCCCATCTCAAATAGGATCTGTACATGAGAGACATAAGCAATTGGTTTTTAATGGGATCCCTGGTTACCCAAATCCTATCCCTGATGAAATTAGAAAAAAGCTTCCAAAATTCACTGGAAGCAATGCAGTTACTTGTGAAGAACATTTGAAAAGTTTCACTGATGTGATAGATGATTAAAACATTGAGCCTGATGATGTGATCATGAAGCTTTTTGTTGAGTCTCTGACTAAGGATGCTAGAGATTGGTTTAGAAATTTGCCTCATGCTAGCATATGCTCTTGGGAATAGTTCAAACATTTTTTTAAAGAACAATATGGTGATAAAACCAATGAAGGTTTCATGCTTAATGAGTTCAACAATATCAAGAAAAATCCAAATGAGGGAGTTGTTGAGTTCAATGTTAGATTTCAAAAGGCGATGCATAAATTGTTACAAGTAATCAGACTAGATGATAAGATTTGTTTGGTTACTTATCTGAATGCTTTTGATTCCAAAATGGGATATCTTTTAAGAGATAAGAACCCTAGAAATGTTGTAGAAGCTTACAAATTGCCCATTAATATAGAGAGAAATAGAAGAATATTAGGGAAGTTGGGAAGAAGAGAGGATTATAGGCCTTCAGTCTCAAATAGAAAAGAGCCTAGGAAACTTGATACAAAACCAAAAGATGATAGTTTGAAGAAAATCTTGAAAGAAATAAAATATTTGAAGCCTAATGAGGCAAGAAATAATAGAATACAGGGAAATGATAGGCCATCCTTCAACAACTTCAACAATAAATTACCAAGAATGTAGAACTATCCCTATAACACCCAATGGAAAGATGGGAAGTCGGTGCCTCCTGAAAGAAAAGATAGGCCGACCGATAAGACTCCGAATCCCCTGCATAGGAATACAGTAAATATGAATGATGATGTTCCATGGTGTATTGTTTGTTAGTCACCTCATGATCCTTACTACTGTGCAATAGCTCAAAGTATTTTTGCGGATGATGAGCAGGACAATAACCATGAGGAATCCTATGATGATCAAGGTTGTGGTATGACTTCATCATACATATGTGATGAAATAGATTCTAGTGAAGAAGATGAAAATCAAGATGCTAGCAATGCCCAAGTTAAAATTGAGACTTATCATTAGTAGGTATTTTTTGATGAAGAGGACAGTCACTTGGATGGAGTCCAGTGCAACACCTTAAAAGATGATGAAACAATAGTGTTGCAGAGGCCTTCTGATGAAGAGATTGCACAAATCATAGCAGATATGGTCACCCAAGCTAGAAGTAACTACAATTTGAGAAATAGGGTGGTAGGTGATTCAAGTCAAAAATTAGCTGGCATATTTATCAAAAGAACAGGTCAAGATGTAAAACAAACTCAAGAAAAAAATAAGGTTGCTGATGTTGTTGGCAAGACTAGGATCAAGAAGGATGTAACATTTGTTCCCCCTAATGTAACTTATAAGGTAAAGCAAAAACCTCTTCAAGAGACTATTTTCTCTACCCAAAAGGAGGTTAAAATCATGAACAAGGATCAGCAAGGCCTTATGGAGCATGAAAACAATAAGGAAGCAACTATCATTAAGTAGGATGTAGTTGATCCCAAGTATGTCCCACTTGACATGGGAAAATTGTTGTCACAAATTACTATTAAAGTCCCCTTATTGGAAATGATGAGAATAGAAGAGCATAAAGAAAAGGCCTTGAGTTGGGTACAAGGAGTTCTTCCTTCTGATACCCAAAATTCCACCAAGGATGGTAAAGTGACTGCCGCAGCAGATGATTCAACTGAAAATCAATGTGGAGAGATCATCTCTAAGATCCCTCAAATGTATTTGGATACTAATGTTATAAATACTACGACAGGGACTGTTGATCCTTTCTTTTTGTCCCTAATAGTGAATGGAAAGTTGTTAAAAAATTATATGATTGATTCAGGAGCCTCTAATACTGTTATGCCTGTAGAAATAATGAAATCCTTGGGTTTGAAAGAAGATACACCTCATGGAAGATGTCAGGCTATGGATTCAAGAGAGCTCCCTGTTATTGGTACTATAAGGGCTTTCCCTTATAGGTTAGCAACTTTTCCTGATAAGTTGTTGACAATGAGTGTCCTAGTGGTTGATATCCCACCTCATTAATGGATGTTACTATCTAGAAAGTGGAGTACTTCAATGGGAGGCAGTATCTAGTGTGATTTGTCCTTTGCAACTTTTAGTATTGATGGTGAGAATGTGAAAGTATCCACAGAAAGTAGAACCCCACACATGATAGAGTTGAATAATATGGATGAGTTGAATTGTTATGTGGATGTTGACATGGAAAACTTTAGAGTGGAAAAAGCCATTTCACAAAGGGAGGATTCGAATCTATTGACCCAGGAACTAAGGGAACAACAAGATGGATTGTGGCAAATGTATTTTGATGGAGCATGCTCAAAGGAAGGCTCAGGAGCTGGAGTTCTATTCATATCTCCATCAGGTACCACCTTTAAGTATTTATTTTCATTGACTTTCCAATGCACAAATAATACTGCTGAATATGAAGCACTGTCATTGGGATTGAATATTGCCATCAAACATGGGATTAAATGTTTAAAGGTTTTTGGTGATTTTGAGCTTGTGGTAGCACAAGTTTGATGTAAATATGCTATTAAAAATGATATATTGAAATTGTATAAGCATGTAGTCTGGGACCAGATTGAAATGTTTGATGTTTTTAATATATGTTGGGTAGAAAGATCCAAGAACATAATGGCTGATTTTTTGGCAAATGTTGCTTTGAAAAGAGATGATTCAACTTTGAATGGAGTTTCAATAGTTGAAATAAAAAGTAGGCCAGTTGTGTTAGACAACATTTACAATTGGCAAGTTTTTGAGGATGATCATGACATTTTGAAATTTATTCAATGCCTTGACATATATGAAGATCAGCTAATAGACTGCAATACATTGATTGAGGAAGTTGATGGTAAGGACATGGTTATGGGAAGTGAGGTAATCCAATTGAATTCAAATAGTATCCCTAAGGGCCTAACTAAGTTAAAAGCAATATATAATAGCCAAAATGATCATATGTCAAATATAAGTAATGCTAAGATAGAAGATTTGGAAGAAATAAATTTGGGATCACATAATGCACCTCAAATGGTTTATATTGGAAAAGGATTGGCTCCTCAACTGAGATATAATTTGATAAATTTTTTAAGAAGGTATAAGCATGTTTTTGCATGGTCATATGATGACCTAAAAGCTTATAGAGAGGATTTTTTCCAACATGAAATCCCATTGAAGGATGAGGTCAAACCTTTTAGGAAAAAATAGAGGCCCATCAACCCATTGTTAGCTCCTAAAATGCAGCAGGAACTAGTCAAGTTGAGTGATGCAGGAATAATCCAACCTATACGACATTCAACTTGGGTGTCTAACTTAGTCCCAGTTAGAAAGAAGAATGGGGATATCAGGTTGTGTGTAGATTTTAGAAATTTGAATGTTGCATCATTGAAAGACAACTATTCATTACCCAACATGGAGGCAATGTTGCATAAAGTCATTGGATGTGAATTATTGTCTATGATGGATGGTTTTTCTAGATATAACCAGGTGTTAATAAAAGAATTGGAGTAGTTCAAAACAACATTCACTACACCTTGGGGAACTTATGTCTATGTCAGAATGCCATTTGGTCTCAGAAATGCTAGAGCAACTTTTCAAAGAGCCATGGATGTTGCTTTTAAGGAGTATATTGACTTATTCATGGTTGTCTACTAGGATGACCTAATTGCCTACTCAAAATTGGCTATTGACCATTGCTCACACCTAGAAAATATTTTTGTTAAAGCTCTGGAGTATGGTGTGTCTCTAAATCCAAAGAAGTGCAATTTTGTAGTCAAGGAAGGAAAGTTGCTGGGACATATTGTGTCAAAGGAAGGAATAAGAATTGACCTAGAGAGAGTTGAGGCCATTAAGAGAGTTATAGCACCAAAAAATATCAAGGGAGTGCAATCCTTTTTAAGAAAGATCAACTTTGTTAGAAGATTCATTGTCAATTTTGCTGAAATTGTTAAGCCCATAGTGAAATTGCTCAAGAAAAATGTGAAGTTTCAATGGACTGTTGAAGCTCAAGGTGCATTTGATAAAATTAAAGAAGTAGTTCAATAGGAACCTGTGCTTAGATCCCCTGATTATACTAAGCCATTTTCACTCTTTTCCTTTGTATCATTTCACATAATTGCTATTGTACTACTACAAAAGGATAATGAGGGTTTTGACCATCCGATTGCATTCTTTAGCAAGTCTTTGCAAGCTACAGAGTTAAATTATGAGATGATGGAAAAGCAGGCATATGCCCTAGTAAAAGTAGTGAAATCTTTCAGACCTTATCTAGTTTGTGCTAACGTCATTGCATATGTCCCTCATGCTGCAGTCAAGGATGTCCTCACTCAATTTGAAGTTACTAGTAAGAGATGTAAGTGGATTTATAGGATCCAAGAGTTTAATTTAGAAATCCATATTACCAAGCTTGTGAGAGGACAAGGCTTAGCAAAATTCATGACTGAAGAGAATATGGATTTAGTTCAGGTTAACAATGAGGGAATCCCTGATAAGACAATAACAAGTATTGAGTTGCAACCAGAATATGCTGATATTGTATACTTCCTAAAAAATGCCAAATGTCCAGGACATATGACAGACAACCAGAAGAGGTCCCTAAAATTACAAGCTCAGAAATATGCATTGATACAAGGAGACTTGTATTGGAAGAATAGAGATGGAATTTTGCTCTTTTGCCTTGATAGATATCAAGCAGAGAAAGTTTTGAGTGAGATGCATGCTAGTGTTTGTGGAGGCCATTATTCAGCAAAGACTACCACCCATAAGATCTTGAGGGTTGGTTATTTTTGGCCTACACTATTTAAAGACTCATTTTAGTTTGTGAAGAAGTGTGAAGCCTGTCAAAAATTTTCTTCCAAATTAAAATATTTAGGAGCACTATTGTTGAACCCAATAACTGCTGAAGCACCATTTGCTATGTGGGGATTGGATTTCATAGGGGAATTTTTTGAGAAATCTAGTGGAGGACATAGTTGGCTGCTTGTTGCAATTGATTATTTCACAAAATGGATAGAGGCCATTCCCACAAAGAATGCAACTAGTAAAGTGGTGATTGATTTTTTGCTTGACAATATTTTGACTAGATTTGGTGTTCCCATAACACTGATCATAGATAATGCAATGTGTTTTAGATAAGATGAATTCAAGGAATTTTGTAAGGACAATGGAATCATGACATATTATTCATCTCCTTATCATCCTCAAGTGAATGGACAAGCTGAGTCTAGTAACAAAATTATCTTGACAATCTTGAAGAAAACACTTGAGAAAAATAAAAGAGCCTGGCATTCAAAGTTGAAATTGGCCTTATGGGAAGATAGGATCACAGTAAAGAGAGCCACTAGGAAGTCCCCTTTTGAGCTTGTATATGGCTTATAGTCAAGATTGCCTGTAAATAATTTGCTTCATGTTTATAAGTTTATTTAGGATGAAGAATTGGATGAATTAGAACCAATGCAGGATAGGATCATGTAATTGACTGAGCTAGATGAAGTGAGAAGAGAAAGTCAAAAGAGTAACATCAGATTGCAACAAAAAGTGAAGTACCTATTTGACAAGAGGGCTACTACTAGAAATTTCAAAGCAAATGACCTGGTACTTCAATGGAATGTAAGAACAGAAGACAAAGGGAAGCATAAAAAGTTTGAATCCTTATGGCTTGGTCCCTTCATGATTCATGAAAGTTTTGGAAAAGACTCTTGTTGAAAAGTATGGATGATGAAGTTTTTGAGTTGCCAGTGCATGGGCAATTCTTAAAGCCTTTCTTCAGTTGATTCTTTCTACATGCATATGTAAATATCTTGTAAATATTGTACAGGTGTGTTTCTTTTAGTCTGTGTGCTTCCTTTCTAGTTTTAGGTCAGTGCATTTTTTGGTCTGCATCCCAGAGATCCATGGTTCTTATTCAAACTCGCATTTTAACATCCTCAGATAGAGCCACTGTTGGTTAGAAATCTCATTTTTTGTTTTTTGCCCTAAATTTATGGATGATCTTGAAAAAATTGTAGTCTTTAGGGTTTGCTAGGTCTAATTGCCTTTGAAAAGTCATAAAAACCCTAGTTTAGGTCGTCAGCATTCTAATTCTCTATTACTTTATCAGATGACTTAAGTCTCAAATTTGCATGTGTGCTTCTATTTTCCTCTTAGTCACTAAGTCTCCTTAAGGTTTAGGAATATTCCCGTTTGTCTAGCGAATGCCTGAAAGCCTTTGTCACCCGATCTCATGAGCTTTTTAGAATATTCCTTATTATCTAACGACTTAGCATTTCACCTTTAGTCTCTAGATCTCACAATGATAGTCTTGAGATCTAGCGACTGCTATAGTTGATTTGTCACTAAGAGACTATAGTCGCATAATCTCTGAATTGGTTTTTCCTATGGTCGAGAGATCTCTCAATGATTTATTTAAGTGGCCTTTTATCTAGTGATCATGAGTTTTCTCTTTGGTCGCTGAATCTCGAGATGGAACAACGGTCTTCCTTGGCGATTGTCTCTGGATCTTGTAATAATATGATGGTTTATCTTTCCATTCAATGATTGAGAGTTCTGTTGGTTGTGTGATCTCCTAATGTTGATGGCTATCTCTCTGGTGGTTAGTTATTTTGTGACGTAGTTGTCACTAGATCTCTAAATGTGGCGGTTAGGTGACAAAGGATTGTTAGATTTATTGAGAACCGTTGATGATTTTTAATCATGTGGATGGTGCTTGATCTCCAGTCTTAACCCAGAGTGAAGAAATGTTCTTGTGACTTGAAGAATGCCTTAGTCATGTGTTCTCAGGATTAAACCCCAGTTAAGTGAAGATTGTGAGATTTAGCGAAAGGTCTTTATTGCCAAGTCTCCAGATTTGCCCGAGGTCAAGTGAGGGTTAGTGAAGTGTTTTGGCCCTATGGTTATGATTGTATTCAACAATGTAGTGACTATGTGGTTGTGTGATCTCAAGTTCCTAACAGTTAAGTGGTAAGCTTTCAGTGATTCAGTGATAGTTTTCTCAAGGTTGCGGGATCAGGGGGTTAGTTATGAAATCTTCTCACGACTTAATCTGGACCGCTAGATGAATTGAAGGATGAGATCAATAGTGGTCATGTGATCTCAAGAAAGAAGTCAAATAGTTAAAGTTTTATGAGATTATGAGACTTCAGGTTTGTCACCAGATCTCCAGGTTAGGTGATTGCTGAAAGTTTTCAAAGACAAATATATTGCCGCGACTATAGTTTTTGATTATGGTCGCTAGTTCTCGAAATAGAATAAATTAATGTATCACTTTCTTTAGTCGCTAGATCTCCAAATGGATGGGTCACCTTATCTTAGAATGAAGTTTGAAAAGTCAAAAGTATTTTGCGACTACGAGATTTCCTCTTAGTCACCAGATCTCAGAATACCTTTCTAAAGCGCCAAATTTGTAAAATGACTATGTGCCTTTTTCTTCAGTCGCCAGATTATGAAATGTTCAAATTTAAAATTTCTTAGCTATGACTAGTAAATTGAAACCCTTTGCATGCTGAAGTAATGGTAGAAGTGACCTTTAGTTGGCTGGAGATGTCAAACATGGTGGTGCATTCAATGCTGTAGGTTAAAACAACTAATAGGGGGCTCATTTGAGAGTTACGAAGCTTATTGGAGAAGTATAGAGCGCTAGGTTTTCTAAGCTTTTCAGACTTGTAGTGTGATTAGAAAATTTGTAGATGAATTTCCAGAGCTAGAGTCAGCATGAGTCAGATAACAGCAAGCGGAGCTTCTACAAATCGGGGGTTGAAGGAGAAAGTAAAGAAAAGTTTTTCAGATGAATTTCTCACTCTCTTGCTTGGTTCTTCTCAGAACAAAAAGGTCAATGATGATATTTTAGTTGATGACCTAGCTTACTATAGGGATGCTAAAAATCTAGCAATCACAAGCTTGTGGCTGTTTACATATTTCTACAAGAACCATGATAGTGTCATACCGGTTTCAAACCCTTGGAATTTAGGGTTGGCCAAGTTGATTGTCCTGGAGGTTTTTCTAGATGCGGACTTGCTCCTCATGCTATCTCAGAGATATGATCCTCTCTCAAAGACCATTAGAAAAGAGGATGGTTCACCCTTGATAATCCTAAACCAAAATTCTTTCATGAATGCTTTCAGGATTCAGTTTCCAATGGCCAGAGAAATCAACGTACAAGCTTTAGCAAATAGGTATGTTAGAGAGGCTGCTCTGGTCTCTAGGGAGATTAAGAATCACATGCCAAAGGAGAATAAAAACTATATTACACCTATGGTTGGATCGATTTTGTATGCCTACAAAGACCTAAAGTTTTACATGGAATATATTAGATATGGGATATGCTAGGTTTTGGGAATTGATGCGGGTCCCGAGAGGATTACATCTGATATTTTGATGCTAGCGATGGATTCATAGAGCCATATGGTGAGCAAAGGGTATGAATTTATTGGTTATATCATAAACAAGATGCATGAGGGTTTTCTATCCTTGAAGAATTTCACCTCTGGTTCTCATCCTAGGTTCATGCATTACTCCCTGCTGATGCATCTAATTGTGTATCACAATTATGGCTTAACAAATTTGAGTGATCTCAAACCACAAATGATGTGGAATGGATAGCCTAACCTAGTTCAGTTCTAGTTAGGAGTCTGGAGCCCTTCGTGCCCTAGGTGAGATTTTAGTGCTTTTGAGAACTGGATTGTGTTCCTCATTCTTCAGAGTTTGGGTGTGAATTGCTCAAGATTACCCACCAAGGTCCTACAGCTAGTGAGACCCCAACAATTTATTCATAATTGGACCAAGGGTCACAATTGGGGAGATATTTACTATGAGATAAGCTATACAATCATTAGGATTTATGGATGCCCTCAGCCTCCTCATCTACTCCCATTCTATGTACCACCAAGAGTTGCATTTCTAGAGTTTGTTTGGCAACTCATGTTGACAAAAAGAGAACACTTGGCTTCCCATAGAAAGGGGACTCTCACTCCTCGGCACTTCAGGGTGCATTCTATTACAATTGGAAAGGGAGCATTCAATAAAGTAAATGATTGGTTAGAGAAGTACAAGATGTTTGTATCACCACATAGGTATGTGGATACAAAAGGTTTCATGGCTGCTGCAAGGAAATACTACATGCCCACCATTCCTTTCAATAAGCTACATGAGGAGTATCCTGAAGAAGATGTGATCAGAAACATCATTAAGGATGATGAGGTGGAGAAAAGAATTAGGCAATTGGATCGGTTACATAGAATTGAGAAGGATTTTAAAGGAAAAGGATTGGTATTTGGAGGTTTCTTTCCCACTTTTCCTTACTTCCAAAGACTTGAGTAGATGATGGCTCAATTTGACACACTTGTTGAATTCATGATGGATCAAATTGATGATGCTAATCAGGGCAAAAAGGACCATTTAGAATTAGAATGTGATGAGGATAGTGATGGTGGCTACCCCATATATAGTCCACCCACTATGGAACAACCAATGGCCGAAGGGCCTGGGGAGGAGAAAGAAAATGTAGATCTTGCTGAATTGTCTAGTTCTGAGGATACTGCTAAGCCTCAAAAGAAAAAGAAAAAGTTGTTAACTGGCAAGCCTTCACAAAGGAGGAGGAAAGCTAGAGTGAGTGCCCTTTACACAGCAACTAGCTTTCATCACCATGAAATTAGGAAAGCAGTTAGAGAGGCTAAAAGGCAATAGAAGTATGAAATAGAAGATGTAGAGTTGCCTCTAGCTTTAGGCCAGGATGAAAGATTAATTGAGCAAGATGCTTTCATGAAGGATGATAGTTTTGTGAATTTTGAGGAATTCAAAAGTTTCTTTTTATGGAATAAGTAGCAACAAGTGGCTTCAAGTGTACAAATAATTGAGGAGGGTCAAGTGCCAGATGGGGCATTACAACAATTGAAAGAATATGACCCCGAGGAGGAAAATCTTACTCCAGATGAGGCAGGGGAATTAGTGAGAAAAAGTAATATGTTTCCTATGCTGGGGTGGAGTTTGTATACTAACTTCATAATAGATCAAATAAAGAGACAAGAAGATGTTACTCTATCTTCTGAGACCCAAGTAGGGGAGATAATAAGAGGATTTGGGTATAGCCCAAAAAGTCAGGCCTTGGCCATGTGGAGTCTATATCCAAAGAATAAGAAACCACAAATTTTGAATGTAAAAGAACAAATGGAGGGAGATAAAATATTGTGGTCAATCCACAACATAGGGGACCTAGAAATTTCTCAGGTTTTGACCCAATTTGCAAGATTAAATGAGGATAAAACTAAATAGTTGTCAGAGAGATATGTAAACCTTTTGGAGGATTACAGTGCCCTAGTGAAGGATAGGGACTTGTAGATAATAAAAGTCATAGCATTAGAGAAGTAGGCGGAGGAACTGTAATTGCAAATTAGAAATATACATGTAGTAGCCCTTGCACCTCCTGAAAAGCTAGTGGCAATAAAGGCACAAGGAATGACAGATGAGGAGGTGGTAGCTGAATTGAAAAAGATCAATGATCAAAAGAATGAGGTAGTATTGCAAGCCCTATTGAGTGTTTTGTAGCATAGGTTGAACACAATAAAGGATAAATTTGACCTAGTTTATAATGCTCATGGAAAGTTGCCAGAATTGCAAAAGGAGGTCAATAGTTATGTTCAGATTTTGAGTGAGTTTCATATAGTGTGGTCTGTCAGGGCACCACTTTTTGAGAGTTTGATTTTTGGTCAATCTATGGGGAGTGACATACCATAGACAGTTGTAGGATTTGGTGAGGAGATTGACATAATTAAAGCCATTCTACCACTTTTCAAGGGTAAGGCAAATTTGATTGAGGCTAAGATAGCCATGCTCAGCTCTTGTACCAACAAATTCATCCCCTCAATTTTAAGTATAGATGGGACAATAAAGAGCCTTGATAATTGGAGATCAGATGCTAATCTTCTAATGTCTAGGAAAGAGGTATTTTTGGGTGAGAATAATAGTGTTGATTTAGAGAGCTTCAAGAAGGCCTTAGATGAAGCCATCAAAGCAGAGGTTGACCTCACCAAGTTTGTGTCAGATGTTAAGTCAATTACAGATGCTAGATGGGAGAGACAAAAAGCCCAACTACAACTTGTCCAAGGTTTTAATTGGCTGACAGAGGAACAGGTAACTACATGGGATGAAAAGAAAAAGCCCAAAAAGGCTAGATCTGCCATAGTTGATTTGGATATTTTGGATGAAGATTGAAAAAGACATCTGACACACCTGACACTTGATCCAAGGAATACAAGATTGATAAGCTATCATTCAAGAATGGTGTAGGTTAGCCTAAAGTGGCAGTCACCATGTCTCATTGAAATCAAGGCGCTATCATAAATATTTGCAGTTGAGGGTGTCATTTTTTGAGTAGCCAAAGATGTACCATAATCTGAAAAAGTCTTGTCCTTTCACCACCTGCGGGTTGGTTGTATATTTTGTTGTATTTTTATGTTTTAATAGGAGTTAGGTTTTCCAACCACCTAAAGCTTGTTGCATTCCCATTAATGAGGGAATTCCAAGGTGGTTGTTAGAAGGCTATAAAGAGTTAAAAGCTCTTTTTGTAAAGGGTTGGTAAGAAAAAATGGAACAAAGATTGAAAAGATATAGAAAATATGTACGAATTTGCCTAAGGCAAAGAGTAGAAACCAAGATCTAGAAGCTCAAGAGATAGCATGAACAAGAGAGACAAGATAATATGATCAAATGAAGAATTCAATAATGATCAAATGATAGGTAAGTACGAATTTGCCTAAGGCAAAGAGTAGAAACCAAGATCTAGAAGCTCAAGAGATAGCATGAACAAGAGAGACAAGATAATATGATCAAATGAAGAATTCAATAATGATCAAATGATAGGTAATTGATTGATTACATACAATGTAGAAATGCCTCAATATATAGGCAATGCATGATAACTAGAAGTTATGCAAGAGATAAGCTATCAACTAGACATGGTGGAATCACATGTCCACTAAAGGTGGATCATCCTACATTGTACATGAAAGTATGTGCAGCAATGAGAGGATGATAATGTGATAAGAGCACTAAAGGTGGATCTCACACACAAAGAGGTACGTGATGACAACTATCACACCTAAAGTGGAGATTCTCCTAACCATGTGCTAAAAAGAAATGCAAACTCCTAGGTGTCTCAAAGACAACTAATTATGCAAATGCATTATCCTAAGTAAATTTAAGTAAAATGCAATTAGTAAATACTTAATTACACCAACACCCCCCCTTAAGTGCAACTTAGGGGAATGCACTTAAGCTCATAATGCAAGATGGGTCCTGGCTACTAGGCCATGTTAGGTACCCATGTACACTATGAAAGAACAATGCAATCTCTCATAAGGTGGAGAAAGAGGGAAAACCTCATGGGAAAAACCCTCCCCCAAAAAGAGAGATGAATACAATAATATAATATGAGAGAGAAGACCTCATGTGAGGAAAAGATCCCCCCCATAAGATAGAATAGAGAAGTCATGTGACCCCCCTGATGGAATAGCCCGTACCCCCAAGAGAGCTCGCAACTGAAGAAAATTGCTCTCAATGAAGGGTTTGGTGAAGATGTCTACAACTTTCTTTGCTATAGGACAATACTGCATCTCAATGACCTGCTCCTATATCAAATCTCTGATGAAGTGCATATGAACCTCAATGTGTTTGGTCCACTAATGTTGGACCAGATGTTTGGAGATCGCTATAGCACCCTGACTATCACAATGAATGACTGTAGGTCGTGGAATACTGAAACCAAACTCCTTCAGGATATGCTAAAGCCAAATAGCCTTTGTAGCTACAGTAATAGCCCCTTGATACTCAGCCTTAATTGAAGAAAGAGCAATAGCATGCTGCTTCTTACTCTGCCAACAAATGGGGCCTGAACTAAGATGAAACATGTAACTTGAAGTAGACTTGCAACCATCAAGATCACCTACCCAATCTAAGTCTATATATCCAACTAACTAAAGTCATGTACTTGCTACATAGTGAATCCCATGTGTATATGTACCCTATATGTAGTGTAATATGTGCTTGGCTTCCTTCCAATGAAGCTCATGTGGCTCTTGCATGAAGCGAGAAACCATGCCAACTACAAATGATATGTCAAGGAGTGTATGTGTCAAGTAGATGAGACTTCCAACAAGCTGTCTATACAAAGTATCATCAACAAGTGGTGTAGAACACTTAGCCTCTAACGTGACACGTGATAAAAATGGAGTGGGTGCAGCCTTGCAATCACTCATGTGAAATCAAGCAAGTAGATCAAGAGCATACTTGGGTTGAGAAAGTGTGATCCCTGTTGAGGACTGTGTGATCTCAATACCAAGAAAATAGTGAAGTAAACCCAAGTCTGTCATAGCAAATCTATCCTACAAAGAAGACTTGACACTAGCAATGATGGATGAAGTACTTCCTGTAATGATCAAGTCATCAACATAAAGTACAAGTATCAAGTGTGAGTCATCTTGCCAAAGAATGTAGACATTTGAATCTGAATGACACCTGGTGAATCCTGTTAAGAGAAGGAAGGAATCCATCTTGGCATACCAAGCCCTAGGAGCCTATTTGAGGCCATAGATAGACTTCCTTAACTTTCAAACCATAGTAGTATCCTGGATGAATCCCTGTGGCTGCTCCATATAAATCTCCTCATGAAGATCCCCATGTAGAAATGCACTCTTAACATCCATCTAATGTACAACCCAACCATGAGCTATAGCAATAGCAAGTTTCAAATGAATGGAGTTCATCTTGGCTACAGGTGCAAAGGTCTCAGTGTAGTCAATACTAGGAACCTGAGAGAAAACTTTTACAACAAGTCTTGCCTTATACTTATCCACACTTCCATCTGCTGCAAACTTGGTCTGATAGATCCACTTACATCAAACCAATTTTCTTCCCTTAGGAAGAGGAACTAATACCCAAGTATTATTTCTCATCAAAGAGTTATACTCTTCCTCCATAGCTTTGTCACACTTAGGAACCCTTGAAGCTTCCTTGAATGATTGTGGATTGGAAGCAATTGCAATATAAGCATGTGGAAATGAGTTGTGTTGTGACCTTTTCCTCCTAGTGTCTGAAGGATTCCCCATAAGTGAACCTGTTGAATCAAGTGTTTTTTTTGCCCAACGAGGTCTAGTGGAGGAAGAAGATGATGAAGGAATTCCCTCAACTATGTCTTGACCCTACGAAGGTGGAAGCCTACAAGTCAGGGTTGAAGGAGTTTCATCTTCCAAGTCACTATCATCACTATCATTATCTGAAATGGAGGAAGTAGGAGGAGTTGAAGAATCCAAGCTAGGACAATTCTCTTCAAAGTGAACACTCCTCTCAAAGAAGATCTCATGTGTCTCAAGATCCATAAGCTTGTATGCCTTAAGAGTCTTGAGATAACCAACAAATATGAAAGGCTTTCTTTGTGGTTCCAATGCCTTGCATTTCTGTGGAGGTATGCATGCCCAAGCTGGACAACCAAAGACTCTAAAATGTTTCACAACTGGTTTTCTTCCACACCAAGCTTCAAAAGGAGTAACTCCATCTAAGGCTTTATGAGGAGTTCTATTTTGTATGTGAGTGGCACAACATATAGCTTTAGCCCAAAAGGCTTTATCAAGAGACTTAGCATGAATCATACAAGTGGCCATCTCCTTAAGGGTCCTATTCTGCCTTTCTACAACACCATTCTCCTATGGAGTGTAGGCAACTGAATGTTGAAGATCAATACCCTCAAGTGTGCAAAAGTCTATAAGCCTTGAGTTCACATATTCCCTTCCATTATCTGTTCAAAGAATCTTGATGGCTTTACCTGATTGCTTCTCAACATGAGCCTTGAAGGTGAGAAATTTATCAAACACTTCACTCTTGTGACCAAGAAAGTAGACCCAAGTGTAGCATGAAAAGTCATCAATGAAGGTGAGTACATAACGAGCCTTGCCAAATGATGGCACTAGAAATGGGCCCATTACATCACTATGAACCAACTCAATAAAAAATGTTGCTCTCCAAGACTTCCCCTTGTCAAACTTCTCTTCAGGATGTTTTCCCATTTCACAACCTGAACATACACCCTCTGAATACTTGACTTGAGGTAGACCTTTGACCATATCCTTGCTACTAAGCTGTTGAAGATATCTATAGTTGAGATGTCCAAATCTTTCATGCCAAAGTTTACTTTGTGAATTTGAGTGTGTCAACAAGGCATGTGAAGGAGTCTTAGGTACAAAATTGTAAAATGAGTACAACCTTGTGTCATGATTCACTTTTCCTATTGCCACCATAGAATCATCCTTAAGATTTTTGACTACAACTGAATCAGGTAGGAATTCAACTTTCTTTCCATCTCCATGGTGAGTGATTTGGTAAATTGAAAGGAGGTTTGTGCTAAGGTTTGGAACATAGAGAACATCTTTGAAAGCTCCTTTTTCCATCTCAATTTTCCCTTTCCCTTCAACTTCCACTTGAGTATCATCTCCTACATAGATATGAGGTACCGTAGATGGTTTCAAGGAAGAAAATTGCTCCTTTGTTGCACCCATATGATGTGTGGCTCCTGAATCAAAGATCAATTCCTCTGAATTAGTTGTACTTGCCACAAATGCTTTCCCTTTACCCTTTGAAGTGGAAGGTGATGAATCCTTTCCCTTGTAGGCATTTGGCAAATCAATGTGATGCTTCTTGATTATGTTTGTAAACTCATCAATTTGTTTCTTGTGGCATTGATGCTCATCATGATTTGGCTTCTTGCAATATGCACAAATTTTCTTCTCCTTCTTAGAACTATCCCCCTTGTTTTTGTTGTTGTTGTTGGTGGGAGAAGACTTTCCTTGTTGTGAGGAGGAAGATTGTTGAGTGTCTGATTGTGATTTGGCCTTCCACTTCTTTTGCTTCTTGTTGGAACCTTTACCATCTTGATTCCCTTGATTCCCATTATTAGCCACCAATGCCTTAGACTTTGAAGACTTGAGAATCCCCATACTCACCAATTTTGTTTGTTCTAAGACCAACATTTCTGAAAATGACTCAAATGAAGGCTTAGTGAAGGCACTACCCATTGTTAACTTGTGAGTATTGTAACTTGAAACAAAAGCCACATATTCAGGAGGAAGGTGATTCAACAAGTGACTAACCAACTTCACATCCTTCATGGGATTACCACAATCATCAAGTTGTGCTCTATAGTCATTGAATTTGTTGAGATAATCTTGAATTGTGTCAAAGTTCCTGGGATCTAGTTTGAGGAGATCAGTCTCAATTTTGAATCCCATGTCTTCATCCACTTTACCAAACAAATCTTCAAGTTTATCCCAAGCATCTTTAGCATCTTTTATGGTTTTGATGTGATACATGACAGCTTGAGACATATTCTCTCTTAAGACTCCTAATGCTTTATAATTTTTGCTTGACCAAATTTTTATTGCAGCAGTATCATCATCAATGGGTTTTTTAATTGTACCATCCGCATAAGGATTTAAACCTCTAACCATTAACTTGCTCCATACATTATCTTTCCATGTAGCATAGTTATGTGGAGTTAATTTTGCAATAGAACCCATGATGTAGAAATGAAAAGAGCACAAGAAAGAGAGAGACACCAACACACAAGACACCCCCCCAATTCACTCAATCAAAGAACCCCCCCCCCCAAAAAAAAAAATGATGATTTTGGCACTTTATAACTAGTGCGTGCACAAATGCCACTTGACAAAATGGATCAAAGTGGACTTCTAATTTTGATGTTTACAATTGAAAATGTGAAGCTATTGTAGACTCAAGAAGATAGAACACAAGATCCTTCAAAGATCTAATTAATTACAAGTGCCTTAATAGGCCAAAATAGACCATATTCTAAAAGTACTATGTCTACCCAAAATTTTTCCAAATTGATATCAGATCTGGAAAGTAGACAAAAAATTATGCACTTTAAAAAAAAATTGCACTTGAAAATATGTCCGTATGAGCCCGTACGAATCCTCTGAAGTTGCAAAAATAGGGATCAGATAGGTACAGTCACCAAAAATTGCAATTTCTACAAAATCTATTATCCAAAACTAGAAAAGAACACCACTATTGAAAAATTTAAGAAATTTTAGCCAAAATAAAAAAAAAATTGCACTTAATTTGGAGTCCGGTGACCAAGTTATGGCCTCCCAAAGTCGGATTGCCAAATCCAAACTACAAATGGTGAGGGCTTGAAAATTTTGAAATATGCTGACGTCACCCATTTTATTGTCTTAAATTTGACATTCAAATGACCATCATGACAGTGCAAAATCACTTGGTTGTGAAGGTCAAATGGCCGTCAAAATTAACTTCATATACTACTGATGCAATCAATGACTTAAATTTGACATCCTACAGACCATCACAGCAATGCAAAAACCTACCCAAGTGACGTCCGGACGGGCGTCAATTTTACCACCATGAAAATTGGTGAAAGTTTGAAATTTTTTATAAAAAATTACCAAGTTTTTCGTGCTGACACGTGTCACTTTTTGTGTGAGTGCTTGGCAGCTTACGTGGCTGCCACGTGTCTATTTTGAATTGGTCATTGTTGTAGGCCCATTGACCGAGCATCAGAGGTGTTGGTGTATCTTGACGTGGTGGTGGTGGAACCGTAGAGGAGCAGTGGTGAGGGTTTGACCAGTGGAGTTTGGCACGACCGGGGATGTGCGCGGGTGAGATGAGAGGAGCCGCTTCAGGCGGTGATCTACAGGTGGACAGGGAGTGGTATCCCGTGGTGGTGCTATTGCAGATCTATGCAGGTAGTAAACCCATGGAGTAAACCCTGAGTAGTGGCACTTTTCCATTCATGGAGGTGGTGGAGGTTGGGAGCAGCGGGAGGTGCCCGGAGCAGTCACCGGTGGAGGGAGCTAGCTGAAGGCGCAAAGCATGGGAGGTGCAGTGATGCCGAGTGCAGGAGTTGGGCGTGATGAGTGGTGGAGGTAAACTAGTGGCGGTGGTGGGCTCGGTAGTGAGGGGATGTGGAGTAGTGTGTGTGGGATTAATATCCCACATGCACGGTGTTACAATATTTTATGTCTTAAAAACCCCAAGCGCCCACCAAAAAAATAAAATGTGATCTATCTCCCTGCTAAGCTTGCCTGCTTGATATGTGTGTTTGGCCTGGTTGCTGATTTGACCTGTACCCTATGTATAGCACATAGGCCTAAAAGGCCAATTTTTTTTTTTGCACAATATATATATTTTCGAAAAAGGAAAAAAATTTTAGATCCAAAAATTTACCAAAAAAGGAAAATTTTTCAGATCTAAAAATTTACAATAAATGCAAATATGATAATGGCAAAAATAAAAATGAATTTCAGATCTAAAATACAAAATTATTAAAATAATTACCCAATTTTGTAGATCGGGCCTTAGAGGTCCGATTTGCAAAAAAATTTTGCCTCAGATTTGACTTTTGCCCAATATAAGCAAATTTATAGTCAAAATTTATGGAAACAACCACCCGGATGCAATGGTGAGGTTTAATTTTGCTTAAAATGCTCCCACAAAATGCTAATCCTGGATTTGATTTTTGGCCCTCCAAATGTTGAAGCAATCAATCCCTCTCCAATGGCTATGCAATGAAGACTCCTTTGGCTCTGATACCATGTAAGAATTTGCCTAAGGCAAAGAGTAGAAACCAAGATCTAGAAGCTCAAGAGATAGCACAAACAAGAGAGACAAGATAATATGATCAAATGAAGAATTCAATAATGATCAAATGATAGGTAATTGATTGATTACATACAATGTAGAAATGCCTCAATATATAGGCAATGCATGATAACTAGAAGTTATACAAGAGATAAGCTATCAACTAGACATGGTGGAATCACATGTCCACCAAAGGTGGATCATCCTCCATTGTACATGAAAGTATGTGCAACAATGAGAGGATGATAATGTGATAAGAGCACTAAAGGTGGATCTCACACACAAAGAGGTATGTGATGACAACTATCACACCTAAAGTGGAGATTCTCCTAACCATGTGCTAAAAAGAAATGCAAACTCCTAGGTGTCTCAAAGACAATTAATTATGCAAATGCATTATCCTAAGTAAACTTAAGTAAAGTTTAATTAGTGAATACTTAATTACACCAACAAAATAGAACCGGATTGCTTAGGAGTAGATCACCAAGCTTTGTGTCTGGTCTTCTGAGTAATGGAATTGTGAATGTAAGTGGCAAGTTGATTTTAATACAAATACACTGCAACTTCTGCCATATATTGTTGTTGTCTCTTTGCTTATGTATTTTACTCTTGTATGTTTTTCATGTTAGGCATTTGAAATATACCAGTTGTAAAGCAACCTGCTTGACTATTTTATGAGCTTCTTTCAAGAAAATAATTAAATGTCTTTATATTTCATCTTGGAGAGTAAATATATTTGTATGGATCTTTGATGATAACAATATTTGGTTAACAGAATAGTTTGTAAGGAAACCTACTTGAAGTTGTAGTAGTGTGTAAGGCATACTGTTGTGTTTCTGTTAGGGTTTACTTGTTGATTTTTATTGTGACTCTGTTGCCCTTAGGATTAGGCACTGGTTTGGTATTTGTTTCTCAGAAGTTTTATCTTTCATCGATCTCAGGGAAGAAGTTGAAACATTCACATTATTTATCAATACCTTTTATTTTCATGTTTATTGCACTTGATAGATTGGACTATGCTTAGGGCATTTAGTTCATATTTCCTAATTCTATAAAGAGAGAATCATATTAGGTTGTCCCTCCTTAAAAGGAAGAAGGATGAGAATCCTTAAAGCACTGATTATTGCTTCATTCAAAGTCACACTTTTTATGGTTACAATTTGCATTAAAGTGATTACAGTCATATGCAAAGTGTTCTATAGGTCTATGCATTAAGAAGACTAGAAGCTGGTCAATGTCCACTCATAAGAATACTGCAAAGATAGTCATCATTAAAAGGTAATACCTGTGTGAGTCTGTGGAGCTAAAAAATGAAGGAGGATCTTATCCAATCCTCAATAATTAGGTCTTTCTCTTGTGGGAATCAGTCTCAAGGAAAACAAATTCAAACATCATTTTATGTCCTACAAGAAAAATCCCTAACAAAATTGGCAACTCTGCTAGGGAGTCAGTAAATTATAGAAAGAAAGTTAAGTGCACCTAGAACCCCTCAACAAAATGAAATTGTAGAAAGAAGGAATATGATCATTCCTGATATAGCGTGCACCATTATGATAGAAGGAAAAGTTGCACACACCTACTGGAGATATGCGGTCAATACAATAGTCTATGCCATCAATAGAATTTAATTAAGGCCTAGCACTAACAAAACACCTTACGAGCTATGGTTTGTTAATGTTCCCACAGTAAAATACTTTAGAATCTTTGGAAGCAAGTGTTACATCAAGAGGGATGAAGCAATAGGCAATTTTGATGCAAGAAGTGATAAAGGTATTTTTCTTGGTTACTCTACTAAAAGTAAAGCCTATAGATGTTTCAATTTAATATTGAAGAAGATCATTGAAAGTGCTCATGTAAAGATTGATGAAAATTTTATGATTCAAGAAAGATATCATGATTACTCAGCCATGACTGAAGAAGAACCTAGACCTTCCACTAGTGAGACAATTATTGAAGAAATGTTTGAGAGTATTGATGTGTTATTCAATGACCCTAAGACAAGTGAAGAAAATACTCCTAAGGCTGATGAATTAGCATCACCTAAAGTTCCAAAGTTTACATCAAGAAATCATTCCAAGGAAAACATCATTGGAGATCAGAGTGACAAAGTCTTAACAAGATCACAAGCAAAGAACTCAGCTAGTAGTGAAGAGGTATGTTTACTATGTCATATTGAACCTTTAAGTGTTGAAGATGCTTGTAATGATTCAGATTGGAATGATGCTCTGAAAGAAAAACTTGATCAGATTATTAAGAATGACACTTGGGAACTAGTCCCAAGACCTAGTGATAAGAATGTGATTGGAACAAAGTGGATATTCAAAAACAAGATTAATGAAGATGGTACAATAGTAAGAAATAAAGCAAGATTAGTATGTAAGGGTTATGCGCAAAGAGAAGGCATTGATTATTTAGACACATTTGCACCTATGAGTAGATTAGAAGCTATTAAGTTGTTTCTAGCCTATGCTACAGTTAAAAACTTCAAAGTTTATTAGATGGATGTCAAGTTAGCATTCCTGAATGGAGATTTGAAAGAAGTATACATTGAGCAACCAAAAGGATTCACCTTATCAGATAGATTTGATATGGTATGCAGATTGAAGAAGGCCCTCTATGGACTTAAACAAGCCCCTAGAGCATGGTATGAGAGACTAGATGGATACTTAACAACAATTGAATTCAAGAAAGGAGCAATAGATTGTAATCTATTCATTAGAGAGACATCTGAAGGTTTAATAGTTGTAGCTATATTTGTTGATGACATTATCTTTGGAGGTAATGACAAACTTAGTGCTGAATTTGCCAAAGAAATGCAAAATGAGTTTGAGATGAGTATGATTGGTCCTATCTAGTACTTTTTGGGACTAAATGTGTAGCAAACAGAAAAAGGGATTTTCATTAATTAATCAAAGTATGTGAAAGAGATACTGAAGAAATTCAAGATGGATGACTGCAAGTTAGTAGGAACCCCTATGATCACTGAATGCAAACTTACAAAAGAAGATGACTCACCAGTAGTAGATACAACATTGTAAAAATATATGATTGGTAATCTCATATATCTTACTCAGACTAGACGTGATATTTCCAATATAGTTGGTATAGTTGGAAGATTTGCAGCAAAGCCTAAACAAAGTCACCTCATGGTAGTAAAGAGAATATTTAGATACTTGCAGGGTAGTATAGATTATGGTCTATGGTATCCTAATTTAGAAAATGTTGAGCTTCATGTGTACACTAATGCAGATTGGGAAGGATGTGTTGATGACAGTAAGAGTACTTCAGGTGGAGTAGTGTTTCTTGGTGATAGACTTGTCACTTGGACAAACAAGAAACAAAATTGTATTTCTCAGTCAATAGAAGAAGCGGAGTATGTTGCAGTAGCCTTGAATTGTTCTACAATTGTTTGGATCAAGAAGATGATAAATGATTTTGCAATTCAGATTGATTATCCTATTTTTATTCACTATGATAACACTAGCACTATCAATATGTCAAAAAAACATGTGATGCATGCCAAGACAAAGCAGATTGAGATCAAGTATCACTTCCTAAGAGAGAAAGTGGCAGAGAAAGAAGTCAAGTTGGATTATGTAAGTACTAAAGATTAGTTGGTGGATATATTCACAAATCCCTTGCCTAAGGATACTTTTGAGTATCTCAGGGAGATGTTGGGAGTCATTCCCTTCTTCGATTCTACTTAGAAATAGAAGGAAAGACATCAATCCTTAGGGACTATTGGAAGGTTGACTACTCTACCTCAGGAGTAGTATTGGTGCTTCAAATGAGTGGCACCCTTTACCATTGATGTCAAAGGGGGATTATATATAGAGTCATGAAAAATAGAAGTAAAAAGAGGAGTAATATACTAAGGGGGAACAACATTCAGTTATGACAGCAGTACAATTGAGGAAATGAAGAATATTAGAAAATATTGTAGTAGATGGAGGATTCATCTTTGGGGGAGTTTTGAAGAGGAAATGGAGAATGTTATAATAGGTTTATTCATTTAGGTTGGTGGTGATTTTTCATTCCACATGTTGCCATCAATGCCAAAGCGGGAGATTGTTGGAGATTTGCCAGCAGGCCAGTACTAACTATATATTTGTCATTGATGACAACATATGGAAAGTAGCATGCATGGAAGTCTTATGTAGTAATATTTTAGTATATGTAGCATGGAAATGATATCAGCATGATATCATGGGTGCAGAGGTTAACTATTAATACAGACAGTTATATAGCAGTTGGTGGCAGTAGTGTTCCTGATAGAGTAACAAATAATGTTTTGTGTATGGTTGTTCATATAGTTATCATGAAGCCTTGCACACTTGGATATATGTTGAAGACATGTTATTGATGTTTAAGTTATGGATGCATAGTCTGATGATGAATGCAAGTGAATTTATGCAGTCGCTATTTGCCAGTAGCAGTTTCCCGTGTTTGTTCAAAAGAGCCGATAGAAATTTTATTGGTTCTTGAGTTGTGCCTATCTTGAGGGTATACACCCTTGGATTTAAGCTTGGAGAAGTGTTATTAATGTTTGGTTAAGAGTGCATGAGTTAATTCAACTTACAGAGAAAGTTCTAGTTATTTTGGTAGAGCTGACAGTGTGTAGCATGTGTCTACATTTATTTTATTAGACAAGTTCCAGAATGAGTTGCATGCATAATAAAGCCGACAAAATGTTTATTTGAGTTTGTTATAGTTTCTCTAATATGGTTTCAAGATGGTTCTAACTAGACAACTTGATTATATCATTTGGAGGAAAGATATTTATAGGCAGTCATTTGTGATTTCTTGCATGTGGTTCATGGTTGATTAAGCAAAGCAGAGCAGAGTGTGCGAAGTGTTGAGCCATCAGAAGAAGGTCTATGTGACCAAGTAAAGTACTTGTGCTATTCATTGGAACTAATCTAGATAGTATGTCAAAGTGTAGTTCACTGAGATCTAGATATAGTGTGTATCTATTATTCATAAGGTTGTAGCCTTCACCCATTTGAGCAGTGAGCTCTCGGATAGTGCGTCCTCTCCCCTAATAGGGACAATTGTAAAAGACTCCTAATAGGGTCTGACCCTTGACTAGGTCTACTGTACTTAATATATTGTAAAGCTACTTCTAATAGGGTAAAGGATCTTCTAACAAGGATCATTATACACTAGTACATAATATTAGTGGGTATCAAGTCCCACCAGGGTTTTTACCTATTTGGGTTTCCCCGTAACAAAAATATTTGTGTTGTGTTCAAGTGTTCTTTCATTATGTTTAAGTATACTTAATTGGATAAAGAATTGAAACTTGTAGATAAATGATTCACCCCCCCCCCCCTCTCAATTATCTCTTGGGACTATTCCTAACACTTTATACACTGATGGTAGGTTGAAGGGACTGCCTGCATCTTATGGATCCATGCTCTTCCCAATAGTATATTGTATGCTATGGGAATGTCTAGTACCTAACATATGACATCCCTTTCAATAAGTCCAACCTAGATTGGTAACACAACCAGCCCTTTAGATTTTTTTTCTTCTTCATTGTACGCTTTAATGGTGATCTTTTTATGAGCATCTATATTGTCTCCACCATAGCCTAACTAGGTGAGAAAGCTAGCAGAGTATATGTTAAGGCCAACACCATTATCAATAAGGAAATGGTGGATGCACTTTGGGCCAACCATGACCTTAATATGAAAGGAGTTATTGTGTGGATGGCTCAAAGAATGATAATCTTCCTTAGAGAAAGATAAGTAATGGGGTGAGGTTAGGTGACCTACCATAGATTGAAACTAGTCTAAGTCAAGATATTTAGGGATGTTTTCCTCAGTGAGGGATTTGTTAAGAATGTGACTATGAGCATGTGAGATCTTCAACAATTCAAAGATAATAATCTTAGCATTGGCTCATTACAACTGGTCCAGGATGCTGTAATTGGCATTGTTAGATGAGGTGACCAATTTTGAATTCTTGTTAGTAGTGCCAACAATAGTTTTATCTACAGGTTGTTTTGGTGTAGATGTAGAAGACTCAGTGCCTTTGAGAATGATCTTTGCACAAGACCAAGTGATAGAATTTTCACAAATTTCAGACTATTCTTTTTTAGGGTAATGATACATAGGGCCTCATAGGACAAACATAATTTTGGGTTTGGGGGAATCCTCGCTTCCCTTGATGGTGATAACATCGCAGTATTCGACATCAACGGGTTCAACCATATTAATGATATTATCATGGTATTGTATGTATAGTTTCCCTTTGCATTGGTGTTTTTAGATTTGGAAGATTCACCCTTCTCACAAGTAGGAAAGGGGTTTTTGAATGCTTGGTGATTAGAGTTCTTATTATGGCTTCCCATAATAACATCACCATTGTTGATTAGGTCCTAGATCTTATGCTAGAGTTGAATACATCTAGAAATTTTGTGACCTTTGTTCTAGTGGT
Source organism: Chamaecyparis obtusa (assembly GCA_027943335.1). Lineage (NCBI taxonomy): Eukaryota > Viridiplantae > Streptophyta > Pinopsida > Cupressales > Cupressaceae > Chamaecyparis > Chamaecyparis obtusa. The sequence continues at coordinate 150,853 of BSBK01000050.1, forward strand.
AATCACAATACATAGATTCATTCCACCAAGAAGGTCATGGTTGTGAATCGTAAGGACACAAATTTTCTAGAGGAGTGAGTATTTGTTTTTGCAAGAGAGTCTTGTAAACCACATCAAGGGGTTCTCCTAGGTGAGTGCACTCACACTTGGGCTGCGGAGCCCAAGGTTTGTATCTAGAATAATTCAAAGGTAGTTTAGTTTATGTCATAGCTTGTTCAATGGCTTTGGCTGCCTGCATAGTGGTAGTAAGATTGAACACAACCTTTGGAGGCTTTTGAGTCACGTTGTCAAAAACTCCATCATTCATAACATCTTATTTTTTAATGATAAATTTGGGTTTGTCTTTACTCGAGGAGGATCCTTTTTTTTATCCTTTTGTAGGGTCAATTCTCCTTTCTTGACCATGAATGTTTCAATTCTCATAGCTTGTTTGATCATGTCATCGAAGGTCAAAGGATCTTGCAGCTATACCTAGTACCCAAAATCAGGAAGAAGATTGTCTAAAAATATGTCAAGCTTGTCAGACTCAAGTATCTTATGAGAGTATTTTGTATAAATCTATCTCCACCTTTGGAGAAATATCAAGAAAGGTTCTCCATGTCATTGTTTCAAGTTGCAAAGATCATGAATGTTAACTAGATGTTGGATGTTGTACGAGTAGTGTTATGTGAGGTCCTACCCTGACCCATCTTAGCTCGACTGATATTTTTCACATGGACTATCTAGATGATATATTGTTATGTGACATTAGACCTATTTTTATTATGATTTCTTATCTTTAGACATTATGTGATGATTTTATATGTTAATATGGATGATGATGTTAGATGTACTTTTACATGTGTATGTTAGATTCGTACTGACTTTATGATATAGAAAGATAATTGAATCCTCGATTCTGCATATTGATTTACATTATCTTATGGAATGAGAAAATTGAGTTAGCTATGATGATTGATTTCCTAATGCTAAGGTTCTGCAATTGACTTAGGGTTACTTTTTTAAGAGAAATTGAACTTATATTGTGATGCTTATAGAGTCAGGGTACAATATGGTTTATGTTTATGTTGAAATAATGAAATGCAGTTTCTCAAATGTATTCTTATTTAAATGATTATTATAGATCCTGTTTCTCTTTTGATATGTTTATATATGCATTGATTTCATGTGGTACTAATTTCTGAATTGAGTGTGCAAGATTATGACCATGGTTTTAAATGCGGGGAAATAAGGATGGATTATGTGAAAATAGTATATGACCAAGGTCGATTCTAGGAAGAGAACGACCTCGTTGTTATGTGATTTTAATTTCATAAATGTGTTACATGAGTGAATGTTATTTGTAAATGTTTACAAGTGCATAATTTGATGTAAATTTAAATGTGTAAATGAAAATGTGATTATCCATAAGGCATGCCATGTGTGTAATTTAGTGGTGTGATGTGTACTTTCTTTTGTTGTGTCACTTGGCACTAGTGTTATGTTGTGGAATGCCTAAGTGGAAATTTTACCTTACCTCATCCTTAGGTCACTTTATGAGTCCCTAGGTGTAGTTAGTGGGTTAGGGAACTAAGACATGAGTCACATCACTTCCCATTTTCGTGATTTAACTTCACATGGGTTTTATAGGGGTAACCTTGAGCCCTAGGGAGTGGTTAGGGTTAGTTTTAAGTACCCCAAGGCATATGCATAGGTTTGGGGGTTAACTTTTACCCTTTTCTTCACCCAAAGCTCCCAAAAGGCCTCTCAAAGAGAGCCTTCTTTGAGAATGACGAAATTGGGTATGCTTCAAAGTTAGTTACTTCCCCCATGTCTTGATTATCCTTCCATTCCTTAGCTAGGGGCATGTGGAAAGTTAGCAAGAACCAAGGTATCTACCTTACCTTGGGATGAGGGTAGGAAATAGAAGGAATGTTTTGCTAATAGGAAAAATAGACTAGGAAGAAAACACTTCTAGATTATGCATTCTTGTTTTTGGAGGAGAAATCACCTAAGATGATCTAGAGGCTTAGAGAAGAAGAAGGAAAAAGCTAGGAAAGGGAAGTTTGAGCTCTTCATCAAATTCACCATTGCCATAGCCTTGAAGCAAGGTAGGTTCATCTATCAAGGAAGTCTTGTTTATATATTTGTATTGTTTAGTTGAAATGTTGTGAGACTATGTTGTGTTATACTTTCAATTATTTACATGGAGTTTATTTTTGTCTCCTCTTTGTTTGTTGTGTATATGTTATGGGAGTGCAAGACTGCACTCATCATTGGGAGGATTTGAGAGAGTCTTAGGTTGAAGGGATTACTTGGGAAAAAATTTTGTGTAGAACTTGGATGTATGGGAATCCATGTAGCCTACTTGTGTTGCAAATTAGGGGCTATAAGGGTTATGAATTGTGCTCCATGAGATGAGCTAGTATGTTGGAATTGAGCCTTGTGAAGACATATTTTATTGAGAAGGAAGTACTTGTTTTTTTTTTAGTATGACCTCTCCAAAATTTTGTTTTCACCTTCACCCATTGTTGTATCAAATATGATCCTATGTGAAAAACTTGGGAATGGGAGTAAATTGTATTTTTTATGGTTTCATGTTGTTGAGTGTGTGTTTTTTGATTGTTACCTATTCTTCCTTGTTTCCCCTAGCTCGAGGGTGGCTATGTAATGGCCTTGGCTGGGAGGTGAGCCTCCATGGTCATGTGCTAGATGTATTCTTTTGTAGGTTCATGTGTGTAGAGGATTGGAGGAAAGAAGCAAATTTTTAGTTTGCTATGTGCATATGATTTGTTCAGAAAATCCTTGGATAAGGAAGAGAAATATTTGTATTGTATTTATTAAACCTAGAGGTGAATTTTGTACTAAATGTTTTAAAGTTGTTTTAGAGGGAAGGGAAGGACAATTGTATTTTTCTAATTTTGAGGTATTGAGTTGAGTAGAATTTCATCTTGAAAATTAATATGTTGTTGGTAGTAATTATTTAAAAAAAAAAAAACTACTAGTGAATGGAAATTTTCTTTTATTGATATAGTTTCAGAAAGAATGGTGTACACTACATACAATTGTAAAACAAATTTGATTTAAACATATAATTTTGGAGCATATTAGTTTGCTGGTTTTTAATTTAAAAAAAATATATACAATATTGACTGATTTTCTTTCCTTTATAAATTTAGTATTGAAAAGTCTAAATTGTTTATTATTTCCTTAAATTGCAATATTTGGTTAATGTTGTATATCCACCTAAAGAGAAACTCTGAAGATTGAATAAGCTGTAGACTTGTAGTAGATTTAGTTTTATAGTGAATTTTATACCTTTTAAAAAAAAGAACAACATGTAAATTCTAGATGAGTACTATATTTTCTCATAGAAAAATTACTGCTCTTTTACATTAAACTCAGTATTCTATTCAAAAGAAAATATGATCAGTTAATTTAATAGAAAGAAATTTGAACATATGTACTTGTTTATGTATTCATTGGTTAGTAAAAATATATTCCAATCTCAAGTTAAGCCTATATATTAACATCTAAATTAATATTTAATCTATCCTGACATCCAATTTGTAATAAAAATTAATACCTGGTCTATTACACCATACAGATTTATTTTCAAAATTATTGGAAACCTATGTGTTTTGTTTTGAAATTAATTTTAATAATTTCTTTTATGTGATATGAATATATATATATATATATATATATATATATATATATATATATATATATATATATATATATATATATATATATATATATATATATATATATATATATATATATATATATATATATATATATATATATATATATATATATATATATATATATATATATATATATATATATATATATATATATATAACAACTTTTAAAGAAAAAGTAAATCTTTTATTTTAATATCTAATAATAAAATAAAATAGAATTAAAAAATAAAAATAAAAGGGGCCAATACCCTATCTCCTTTCCTTACCGCACAAGAGTTTTTCCCTCACTGTGGGTAGCGGTGGTGCAGCCACTACAACACCCACGATGGTGATGTGCATGGCAACACTACTAGCATAGTCCTCCCTGCAGGGAGCACTATGGTGGCAGAGCTGTCATCGCAGCTCCCTACCATGAGGGTTGTCGGGAGTAGCTCTCCCACTACGAGTAGGGGAATTGGGGGCAAGGTGTCAGTCTGCTTTGGCGGTCGGTGAAGCCCTTCCTAGCCCCCTCTCTCTTTTTTAATATTTAATGCTTCTTTAAAAAAACCAAAAACAAGATAAAATTTTAATCAAATAAAACATAAAAGAGCTACTTATAATTTTATGTCGTGAAATGGGCAGAGGAAGAATATATATATATATATATATAATCTATTAAAAAAGGAAAGAAGCCATTTCATTATGTATAATTTGATTTGAAGGTTATATACTAGAAGCTTTTGCACAAGGAGATCACTTCACCCCTAGTTGATCCTCTCCAGTGATCTAATGAAACCCTTGCTTAGTGAGAATACCTATCCACATAAGAGAATATGTGTGACTATACACACCAGAGGTGTGTATATGCACATATGTTCTCATGAGAGAACAAAACAACTTCTTCTCATATCAACCCCTTAGACTCTGGCTCTTCCCCGCACAAGCAAATGTCTAGATTAGGGTTTCAGAAGGACTTTAAAGTAGGGCCTAACCCTAAATCTGAATTAGGGTTAGGTATTCCCACTTTGAAATCCTCCCCCTTTTTAATTTCCCTTATTTAATTTCTTTTATTCCTCTTGCTTATTTTTAACTTTATTCTTTCTTCATAGTTTTCTTTTATTATTATTGTGTTAAGTGATTTTTTTTTATGATTAACACTTTTAATTTGAGTAAATATTGTTGTAATGAAATTATTTTATTTAGTGGTTTGTCATTTTTGGGGAAATATAAGTGATGATTATTTCTGTTCCAGTTCGAATATATTCTTTTATTTTGTCAACTAGAGTAATATTAAATGTAATTCAAAAGTTAATGTTGATTAAATTAATTTGACATATTCCTTTTTATTAAATTGTAATTATTGTAAATTAAGAATTTGGAATGGACCCATAGTTGTTTTATTTTAGTTTGAAGAATATAGTATTTATTACAATTTAATTAAAGATCCTTTAGCTCCCTTAATGATTTGGTTATAAGGGAGTCAAGTTATTTCTTTTAAAATTTAATAAAGGGAAAATTAATATCATATTTGAATTTTTCATCTACACTATATATATTTAATTTCTTCTTTTAAAAAAGGGGCCTTAATATAAAATGGGGGTATTAATTGGAGCGATATTAATGTTCAATTCTAGAATTGTTACCTCTATCAGGCAATAAGGCTAACAACAATTCCAACTGACAATGGAAACATCTCCTAGCTATGGGTAGACTATGATTAGAGAGGAATCTCTAGATTCTAGGCCGGTTCCTATAAAATATTGGCTCACTTTACTAACCTGAAAAAACTTGATGGGAAAAGGGTAAAGGGAATTGAAAAAATTAGAAAATAAGGTGATACACCAATGACTAAATCAAAAATCGGAAAAGAAAATATTAACTCTAGATCTAACACACAATGAAATTCAGATGCCTAGTACATTGTTCAACATATAGGTTAATGAATTTAGTTATCAGGATTTAATCACAAATAACTCAACTCTTAACAACATACATTTCTCAAATAAGGTTTGATAGATCAAATTTATCAATCTGGAAGGAAGAATGAAACATTCACATCCAAATTCAAAATCAGAATTGAAAAACACTTAAGAAGATGAAAAGAAATTGATAATCTGAAGATAAAATGAGCTGAAATCTGGTATATTTCCTTCAAAAATCTCTGCAAAATGGTTACAAAATGGGCTCTTGAGCTTCTAGGAACAAATTAGTTCACTATAGGCTCTCTTTCCCACACATGCGACCCTCAAAAAAGTCTATCTCCCTTCCTTAAGAGAGCTCAAAAACCCTAATCTGGGAATGCAAAACCCCTACAAAATTACTCTAATTTGGCCACAATTCATGCCAAAAACTTAGCCTATATGCCACCTACATGGAGAAGACCATCTTCCCCTAAATTTTGGCTAAAATAAGGAATAAAAATTCCTTTTACAAAGTGATGCCAAAATTTAAATTATCTTTTTAATAAACATGGCTTTTAAATAAGGAATTTAATTAATCCCTTTTACATCATAATGCCAAATTCATTTAAAAAGAAATAAACTTTAATATTTACTAATATCAAAAACTAAATATAAATCAACCTAACCTATACATCCCCTAACTTATGCAAAACTAAGTAAAAATTGTGCAAAATGGGGAGTCGACAAGACTACCACCACTTGCCATTACACATGTGGGAACGTATGGAAAGGAAAGATGACATTTTGTTGTGGTTTTTAAAGTGCAAGGTGCATTGTTCTTTGTAGTCGCATTGAATATTCTGTCAGACACTCACTTCTCGCGGACTCCAAATAGTTTTATTGTTCCATTTGGGCATTTTATGTTGTTTCTTTTGCTAAACATGAGGGTCAAAGCCCTAGCTGGAAATATGCTCAAACTGTTTGAAGAACTTGATGCTTGTTGGAGATTTTGGTTCAGATACACTGGCTTTTGCTAATCAATACAAGAAACTTGACTTCTCTTGATGGAACTATAAGTTTTCCTTTTGAACCTCTGTTATTTCTTTCTTGCAAAAAAGAAATCTTAAAGAGTTCGAAACTCTCAATTACACTTTTCAATGAATGCTCATGTTAATGCACAAATAACATGCACTTCTTTGATTGAAAGTTTACTATTTGTTTTTGCAAAAAAGATGTCACATCTGAACATGTACATACAAATTTTAAAAAATGTTTGTTGCTGAAGTCGTACTCTCTGCTATTTTTGGGTTCAAATCTATACTTGCTGATAACAATAAGTCTGATTCAAGGTTGAACTTGTTGTCTTTATTATTTTTAGGCTTGAATCCTTTAGTCTAGAGTTAGAAACTCTATGTTTCACCTTTGCATTGAATACATGAGAATCTACAGTAAAATGTGCCCTTTGTTTGCAATAATAATGAGGCTTAAAACTTGAGAGTTTCAAAACACTTCTTCATTCTGACAGTCAACATATGCTACTTACTATTTTTTTTTATCTTTGCATGAATGGTGACCTACTTGGAGAAATGTGGACTCCAACATTTGCAAATACTTCACTTGCTAGTTTTTAAAAAAATGAGCAATGACTATTCATCACAAAACGTGCCCTCTTTCAAATGGCCTTTACTATTTGTTTCCCTCCTTTTGCATAAGATTAGGCTCTCAACATACTCAAACATAATGTCTATGAAACCCTCGAAAATGTATGAGGAAACTCACTATTTGTTCAAAAATGTGCACTATTATCTTAAAAATGCACTCACGATCATGACAGGGACTGTCGTTCCTATCTTTGCACCCTCTGTTCTTAATAAAAAGATTTGTCAATATGTTTTCAGTTACAAAGAAATGTGCATTAATATCTCCACTTGGGCTCTCGATTTCAAACAAAATCTTGAGTTTGAAATAAGCTTTTGAACTTGCTGATACCTTTTCACCAGTCTTGAGTTAGAAACATTAATTGTTATTGTTCCTTCAGCTATCCATTGCTTGGTATGAAAATATATTGAAGAATTGGTAGCATATATCATCCTTGTAAATGAAATGAGCATAAACTCCATCTTTGTTATGCTACCCATTCTTCTTAAATGTTGTTCTAGTTCTCATTGTATTCAATGTTTGCATAACTGATACAAGATACTGAAATTTCATAAAAACATGAATTCCAAAATGTACTATAACAACAATACCTCATTTGTTTTCTCAGCATAAGCACCATTTTGAACTTGAATTCAAATCCCAAAAGTTGATTTAATATTCCAATGCACAAGCCTGACATATCTCTTGTCAGAAATTTTGAATATGAACAAGTTTTCATTCTCTGACAAGCACTGTAAAATGTGATCTATTGGCATTCTGAGATTAGCAACACCAACATTATTGAAGCTCCTATAGTAGATTATTGTACACTTCCTTTTTGATACTGAATTAGTCAATTTTTGTTATGAAGCACAACAAGATGAAAATGTTTATTATCTTGTTAATGAAGTTCAAGCACGGGCTCGTGACACTCAATAACGAAAAAATGTTAATGACTGAGGTTCAAACACGGGTTTGTGACACCTAGTCATAACATTTTGTAAACATTCATATTATGATTCAATCTTGAAGCACTTGAAAATATTTAGTATTAAAATCATTGAAAGTTCTGAAAGTGTACTCTATTTTTGATGAAATCAACATCTTTTGGTGAAACAATTTGATTCCTCTGGAGATCAGCAACCTGGAACTTTCTATAGCATGGGAAACCAGCTTGTTCTGCATCTTCAAAATGACTAAAAAGTGAATCAGTCCACTGTTATCTACAAAACAACTTGTTAATTACATGCAATATCAATAAGAAACATATTCTGAAAAAGGTTTCTTAATTCAGAAACACACTAAGTCCCTTTCATTCAGATTCTTGACTTGTCCAAAATGAAATCACACACCACAATAGGTACTAAAAGTGAAAGGTTTCATGTTCCAAAACACGTCCCTTTAACACTTTCTTGTAGTGAGTGATAGTTTTCATTTTCTTGCTACATTTGTTCTTAGATTGATATGTAGATAGTAATAGATAGCTGATGTATGTAATTGTTTCTCTTGCATTGCCTAGATCCATCAGGATCTAACCATTATTTTTTTCTCTTTTTTCAGATGATGCTTTCCCTAAGGATCTGAATGCTGATGGAGACCTGGGAATGACCTAGATGCGAGGACCTGATAGAAACTAGTAGAACCAACTTGAAAACACGAGGCAATGCATGGGACCCCATTCCATATCTTAGTTTTTTGTTTTTGTTTGCAATGTACTTTGTTTATTGAAACATGAAATATGAATCAAAGGACATTTGTACTACATTCTTATGAATGCACAATGTAATGATCAATGATGAATTTTTGAATTTGTAACAGTTTGATCAATACTTAAAGTACATAAAATGAAAATCTGATAATAAATGTAGTAAGTAGATGCAAATCATCAAAACCTACTAGACAGTGTTAATTAGACATGAATGTGCAAATTTATCTTTTAGTGCCTATTGTGTTGGATGATTCAATTTTGAATAACAATCTTGGTGACTTATGTTGGATGTCTACCTGCTAGACATGACCTATAGACTTATCCTAGGGCTTGCAAACTCAAAAAACTTGAACCATGAATGCAATTTATTGAAATGAAAATGCATCTATAACTAGACTCATGCAACCTAGAAAACCTAGACTCATCAACCTAAGACCTAGTGCTAGAACAACACTTATTGAAAATGAAAAAACCTAGGCAAACCTAACCCTCAAAGAAAAGCTTGAGGTGTATTCCATTAACTAGAATATGTAGTTCTTCTCCTTCAGTTGTGGACAACTAAAATGCATTATTTTCTTTGCAAGCTATAATGACAAATGGGCCTGACCAAAAATTATCAAATTTTCCATGCTATCCTGGCCTACTTTTCAAAACATCCCACTTTAGAACCAAGTCTCCTTCTTTGAAATTCCTAAACTTTTCCTTCTTGTCAAAAGACCTTTTAGTTTGAGCTTGTTTCAGCTCCATCATATCTAAGGCATTCCTTCTATCTTCTCCCAACTATAATAAGTCAACATACTTGAGCTTTAATGGGGCCTCTTCCTCAAATAACAACATCTGATCAACAAGTTGCAATGCTAGAAACTTAGTAGAAACTAGCAATATAGCCTCTTTACCATAAACTAGGACATAAGGAGAATTCCCAATGAGCTATTTAGGTGTTATTCTGTCAAGCCATAGGGCTGCCTTCAGTTTTGAATGCCAATCTCTTTTGTTTTCCTACAGGATCTTCTTGATAATCCTTGTTAGGTTCTTGTTAGTAGACTCTGCAAGACCATTACCCCGAGGATAATAGTTTGATGAAGTGTTGAGGTAAACTCCATTTTGAAGAGCCCATTCCATAATAGATAAACCAATGAAAGCCATAGCATTATCTAAAATAATTGATTGAAGAACCCCAAACCTGGTAATTATGTCTTCATAAAACTTCAAAACAACAGGTCTAGTAGCTTCCTTTAATGCAATAGCTTCAGTCCATCTCTTGAAATAATCAGTGGTATTCAAAATCCACTTATGACCAGCACTAGAATTAGGGTGAATAGGACCAATGAAGTCCATACCCCACTTTGCAAATGGTTGATCAACAATAACAGGTTTCAATGGCAATGCTGCCAGCTTTTGTTTACCTGCAAATAATGCACATTTTTGACACTTCCTAGTCCAAGCATAAGCATCTTTGAACAAGTCAGGCCAATAATAGCCTGCCCTCAGTATTTTCATTGCTATTGTCTTAGGACTAAAGTGAACACCACATGATCTGTCATGAAATTCAGAAAGTATTCTGCTTTGATCTAGTGTATCAACACATCTTAAAAACATACCAGAATAATCTTTCCTATATAAAACATCATCAATAAGGACATAAGGAATAGATTGCAATCTATAGTACCTTCTTTTGGCCTTATTGAGATCACTTGGACATAGTCCAGTCTGAAGATACTTGGTCATATCAGATAACCAGGTTGTTGAATTAAAAATCAGAACTATATCAATCTGAGAATCATCAGATTTATGAGGAATTTCAACACTTTCCTCTTCATTTGCAAGTTGGGCACAAAGGCCTTTCCCTCTTACCAGCTTGGTAACATGTATTTGAACATCATATTCCATCACTTTGGTTATCCAACCAGCACGCTTCTCATTCACATCCTTGCTTGATAAGAATTCTTTAACACTTGGGTGTGCAACCATGAGAGGCACTCTATTATTAGCAATCAGATGTTTAAAATTTTTCAATGCCTTGATGGAAGAAAGTACATGTTTCTCAACAAATGTGTACCTTTTCTCGTAGTCATCCATACCTTTGCTAAAGAAAGTAATTGGTTGCTCCTGTCCTTCATCATTTTTCTAAACTAGCATAGCAGAAATTGTATTAGTAGCACCATAAGCATATAAGATAAAATCTTTATTGAAATTCAGATTAACTAGAGTAGGAGCTAAAGATAGAGCTTTCTTGATCAGCTCAAAATTCTTTTTCCCTTCTTCAGTCCAGCTGAAGGCAATATTCTTTTTCAACATAGAAGTCAATGGTGTCAACAAATTAGTAATATCTGGAATGAATCTCCTTACAAAATTGATCCTTCCAATGAAACTCTGCAAACCCTTCTTATGTTTAGGCAGTGAAAGCTCAAGGATTGCATGAATTCTCTTGAGATCTATTATTGTACCTTCCTTAGAAACCTTATAACCTAATAGTTTTCCTTCATGAACAACAAATACAGATTTCTTAGGATTCAAAGATATTCTAAATTCTCTATGTCTTTGCAAGATTTGTCTTAAATGGTCAATATGTTGATGAGCCTCTTTGCTGTAAATAGTAATGTCATCAAGGTAGACTAAAACAAACTTATACATAAGATTTTTAAAGGCCATATCCATTGCCTTCTGAAAGGTTTCCCCAGCATTGGACAATCCAAAGGGCATTCTCCTGTAGGCCATAGTGCCCCATTTTGTAGTAAAAGCTATTTTATATTGATCTAATTCTTTAACCAGAATTTGGTTATAACTAGAATAACCATCAAGAAGAAAGAATCTCTCTAATCCAGATACATATTGTAGAATCTGCTCCATTGAAGGAAGTGGATGTTTGTCTTTCAGAGAGGCCCTATTGAGATCTCTGAAATCTACACATAATCTAATCTCACCATTCTTCTTCCTAACTAGAACTAAGTTAGAAACCCAAGATGTGTGTTTAATAGGAAAAACAATATCACCATCTAACAGTTTTCTTAATTCCTTGAGCATTAATGGCTCCAATTTTGGGTTAATAGGCCTTTGTCTCTACCTAATTGGTTTTGCATTGGGTTCTAATTCTATAGTATGCTGAGTAAGCTGAGGATCAAAGCCCTTAAGATCAGAATAGTCCCAAGCAAAAACATCACTAAATTCCCTAAAAAGATCAATTAACAACTATTTTTCCATAGGAGAATTTATCTTACCAACTTTAAGCCACTTGTCTCTAAAAATCTTAACTTCCTCATAATGACTTCTTTAACCAGCAAGCTGGTTTTACCTTTTCTAAACTGGTCATTAGAATTGAAAGCAAATTCTAGGCTGACTAGACCCTTTGGCAACTTATTGGACTTCAATTGGATAATCTGATCTTCAATTTGCTGATTACCTTTTCTGTCCTTAGGAGCTGAGAAATCATTAGTTTTTGTCAGAAAACTCAAAATGTGCTCATCAGTATTAAAAACCTAACAATATGCATCATTATCAGGTATAGAAGGCCTGACAACTACCTTAACATGAGACTGATAAGTAAACAGTCCTTTATTTTCTATTATATCAGCCTGAGTACCAATTGCAACTAGTCTATCTGCATGCAAATTTTGTCTTCTAGCAATAGATATCAAATTAAATGCATCAAATTCTACTAGCATATCAGATACCCTAGACTTATACATCTTTAAAAAATCATTTTTCACAATATTAAGGCCCCTCACCTGCTTAACAATTAGCTCACTGTCTCCAAAAGCTCTGAGACACTTAATACCTTTCAGCCTTGCCCATTCTAATCCCTGGATTAAACTTTCATATTCAGCTACATTATTGGAACAAGGAAAATCTAACTTATAGGTAGCATAAAATTTGTCACCATCAGGAGATACTAACATAACTCCTACTCCTACACCATTTTTGTTCCTTGAACCATCAAAAAATAGGTCCCAAAGCTGATTAGATTCATTAGATTCAAATTCTTGACCTTTAATCATATTAGGAATAACATCAAATTCAAACATCATGTAGTTTCCAAAACCAGCATCAAAGGATTCATCATTATGAGTAGTTCTGAAAGCCCATTCATCTAGAACAATGTTTGGATATGCTTCAGTTTTAGTATTATAAGATGAACACTTAGGAATTTCATCTTGATCCATGTTTATGCAGTTTGCATTGATTGGACTGGGATTATATGGCTCTATATGGTTATTTGACAAGGGTTCAGACTTGATCATCACTCTAGTACCATACCTTGTTCTAAAAAATAGATGTGACCAATCAGATGAAAAGTATCCATCAATCTTAGCTATGAAATCCCTAGATAAACATATAGCAAAGTAAACTGGTAGGTCAATCACATAGATATCCTATGAAATGGAAAAATTTGGGCATGAATGAAGTGTCAAACTTGCATTTTTTATGACTCCTAAGGTCTTAACAACAGTACCATCAAGCTGTACTACACCTTTTTCAAGAGGTTCGTACTTAAGATTTAATGAATCAACCACCTTCTTTGGCATTACTGTACTAGTGGCACCACTATCAACCATGCAATTGTGCACAAGCTTATTACCAATAATCAGAGTAACATAAAAAGGAGGAGGTTTCTAGTTTGGAATCTTTTTACCTTCCTTTTCTGATGTTTTCTGAACATTTGTAGACTTTTGATCAGCTGAAATTGCTGATTTTTCAGTATTTGCATCCTTCTTTACCTTTGTACTTGCTGGCTGCTATACTTTTACAGGCTTACTTGCCTCTTTTGATGTCTTTTCCTGAGCTTTTGAAGGCTCAAAATTAACCATAATTGCATTTGGTTTCTGCTAGACAACTTGTTGTGAATTACTTGACAACTTAGATAAACCTTCTCTTAAAATTTCAATTTGACCAAGAATATGCAGTGTCCCAAGCGGACAAGGTAACATTAGTTTCTTCATCGTATCAACAATATTAAAAGGAACTAAAAACTATACCTTGTGTATTGATCTAGGTGATTCTTGATCAGCCCCTTTAGGATAATGATCTTTAGAAGCAATAACTGTCAGATTCTTCAAGATAGAAAATGGTGAACTAGAAGTATTTCCAGTAGACTGATCTGCTTCAAGAGCTCTCTTTTTGGCTCTAGTATTTGATGCAATTGATGTATCCTCATTAAGTCCATAGAATTCTTCCTCTTGCCAATTTAAAAACCTGATTTCAACACTCGGATCTACCTGATTTTGAACCTCTTCAATAGAAATATTCTGTTGTGAATTCAATGAATTTTGAACCATAAGAGCTTGGTTTAAAAGACCGTTAGAACATGTTGACTGTTCATGTTGCTCACTACATGGAAAACACCAGTTAGTGGCAATATTATTTTGGGAAGGTACAATGTCCCTAATAGCATTAAGAGGTGCTAGATTATACTACCTATTGGGCCTCATGTTCCAATTTTGCCTATTTGCATTGGAATTTCCTTGAAACTGCTGCCTATTAGATTAAAAATTGGGCTGATTAGGGTATTGTGTTGAAGATGAACCAGCAAACTAGTTCTGAACAGTAGGGTTAACTTGAGCTTGACTCTTTTTAAGTGCTACCAACTCATTCCCAAAAGACTGTAGTAAACTCTCAATTTTCTGATGGCTGTCCTTAATGGTTTGCAACTCATTTGGGTAAGCTATAGGAGCTATTTCTGAGGGCTTATAGGATGGGACAATAGACAATGGAGGAACCACTAATGGCATGTTTTCTTGAATATTAGGAAAGAAGGGCATAAGAGGCCTAGGAGCTATCTTTCCTGCCTGAATAAGACTATTCTATGCCCTAATAGCATAATCATAAGCTTGAGGTAAAGTATTACCCCCCATAGATTGGATCATCATAGATATAACACTATTAAGACTCTTCAAATAATATAGAAATGCATAATCAGTTGAAGGCCTTACCAGAGCAGGGATCTGATTCCAAGTCTTCTGAAACCGTAGATTGAAATCACTCATCTCCTCTTGTGGAGCTCTTTTGATTGTCATCAATTGTTCTACAAGAGATAGATTATCAGACTTGTCTTCAAAATACTTTGATAATCTCTCACCAAGAATATCCCATGTAGAAATGGAATTCACCGGAAGAGTCCTGAACCAATCAAGGGCCTTTCCCTTAAGCGATGTTGCTAGTAGCTTCAAAGCTACATCTTCATCAGTGATATGATGCACATTGCACAAGGTTGTAACATCTCTGATATGCTCAATAGCTATTACAGGATCTTCTCCATTAAATGTAGGCAATCCTTTCAGGGAAACTACTAGAATATTATTGTGATTTGCAATCCTTAAAGGACTACCCTGATCAAAAGTGACAAATGGAAAATTTGTAGCCATTTGATGTTGTTGTCCTTATTGTTGCACTGTTGGTAAAACAAGAGGAGGCTGCACCACCTTTCTTTGATAAGTTTTCAGATGTTGAGGTGTTACAACAGCACCACTTGTAGAAGCTTCTGGAATAGAATGGTTAATAGATAAACCTTCAAAGCTTGGAAAATCAGATCTAGAATGATTTATGTCAAGATCCTGTGGTAGATTAACTTCTTCAACGATAACCTCAAGTTCCTCAGAATTTGTAGCTTGATGTTCGAAAATAGAGTTATCAAAAGAAGAGAAATTTGAATTCAATGAGATACCTCTTGGATCATGATATACTCTTCCACCTTTGGTTGATCTTCCACCTCTCCTGCTTGACTACAATTCTTGATAAACAAACCCCTATTTATTTGCTCTGGTAGGAGTTCTGGTCATCAAAATTGACACTTAGAGCTGTAGCTAAAATTTGAAACCAGCACACATCAAACAACTCAAAACTGGAAAGCAGTTTGTGTCCCACCGGGCATGCCAAAAACAGTTCAGTTCTAGAATTGTTACATCTATCAAGCAATAAGGCTAACAACAATTCTAGCTGACAATGGAAACCTCTCCTAGCTATGGGTAGACTATGATTAGAGAGGAATCTCTGGATTCTAGGCCAGTTCTTATAAAATATTGGCTAACACTTTACTAACCTGAAAAAATTTGATGGGAAAAGGGTAAAGGGAATTGAAAAAATTAGAAAATAAGGTGATACACCAATGACTGAATTAGAAATTAGAAAAGAAAATAATAACTCTAGATCTAACACATAATGAAATTCAAATGCCTGGTACACTGTTCAACATATAGGTTAATGAATTTAGTTATCAGGATTTAATCACAAATATCTCAACTTTTAACAACATACGTTTCTCAAATAAGGTTTGATGGATCAGATTTATCAATCTGGAAGGAACAATGAAACATTCACATCCAAATTCAAAATCAGAATTGAAAAACACTTACTAAAGAAGATGAAAAGGAATTGATAATCTGAAGATAAAATGAGCTGAAATCTGGTATATTTCCTTCAAAAATCTCTGCAAAATGGTTACAAAATGGGCTCCTAAGCTTCTAGGAACAAATCAGTTCACTATAGGCTCTCTTTCCCACACATGAAACCCTAAAAAAAGTCTATCTCCCTTCCTTAAGAGAGCTCAAAAACCCTAATCCGGGAATGCAAAACCCCTACAAAATTGCTCTAATTTGGCCACAATTCATGCCAAAAACTTAGCCTATATGCCACCTACATGGAGAAAACCATCTTCCCCTAAATTTTGGCTAAAATAAGGAATAAAAATTCCTTTTACAAAGTGATGCCAAAATTTAAATTATCTTTTTAATAAACATGGCTTTTAAATAAGGAATTTAATTAATCCCTTTTACATCATAATGCCAAATTCATTTAAAAAGAAATAAACTTTAATATTTACTAATATCAAAAACTAAATATAAATCAACCTAACCTATACATCCCCTAACTTATGCAAAACTAAGTAAAAATTATGCAAAATGGGGAGTCGACAAGACTACCACCACTTGCCATAACACATGTGGGAACATATGGAAAGGAAAGATGACATTTTTTTGTGGTTTTCAAAGTGCAAGGTGGAACTGTTCTCTGTAGTCACATTGAATATTATGTCGGACACTCACTTCTCATGAACTCCAAATAGTTTTATTGTTTCATTTGGGCATTTTATGTTGTTTCTTTTGCTAAACATGAGGGTTGAAACCCTAGCTGGAAATATGCTCAAACCATTTGAAGAACTTGATGCTTGCTAGAGATTTCAGTTCAGATACACTGGCTTTTGCTAATCAATACAAGAAACTCAGCTTCTCTTGATGGAACTGTAAGTTTTCCTTTTGAACCTCTGTTATTTCTTTCTTGCAAAAAAGAAATCTTAAAGAGTTCGAAAATCTCAATTACACTTTTCAATGAATGCTCAAGTTAATGGACAAGTAACGTGCACTTCTTTGATTGAAAGTTTACTATTTATTTTTGCTAAAAAGATGTCGCATCTGAACATGTACATACATATTTTCAAAAATGTTTGTTGTTGAAGTCGTACTCTCTGCTATTTTTGGGTTCGAATCTATACTTGCTAATAACAATAAGTCTGATTCACGGTTGAACTTGTTGTCTTTATTATTTTTGGGCTTGAATCCTTTAGTCTAGAGTTAGAAACTCTATGTTTCACCATTGCATTGAATACATGAGAATCTGCAGTAAAACATGCCCTTTGTTTGCAATAATAATGAGGCTTAAAACCTGAGAGTTTCAAAAGACTTCTTCATTTTGATAGTTGACATATGCACTTACTATTTTTTTTTATCTTTGCATGAATGGTGACTTACTTGGAGAAACGTGGACTCCAACATTTGCAAATACTTCACTTGCTAGTTTTTTAAAAAATGAGCACTGATTGTTCATCACAAAACGTGCCCTCTTTCAAATGGTCTTTACTGTTTGTTTCCCTCCTTTTGCATAAGATTAGGCTCTCAACATACTCAAACATGTTGTCTATGAAACCCTCGAAAATGTATGAGGAAACTCACTATTTGTTAAAAAATGTGCACTATTATCTTAAAAATGCACTCACGATCATGATAGGGACTGCCGTTCCTATCTTTGCACCCTCTGTTCTTAATAAAAAGCTTTGTCAATATGTTTTTAGTTACAAAGAAATGTGCATTAACATCTACACTTGGGCTCTCAATTTCAAATAGAATGTTGAGTTTGAAATAAGCTTTTGAACTTGCTGATACCTTTTCACCAGTCTTGAGTTAGAAACATTAATTGTTATTGTTCCTTCAGCTATCCATTGCTTGGCATGAAAATATATTGAAGAATTTGGTAGCATATATCATCCTTGTAAATGAAATGAGCATAAACTCCATCTTTGTTATGCTACCCATTCTTCTTAAATGCTATTCTAGTTCTCATTGTATTCACTATTTGCATAACTGATACAAGATACTGAAATTTCATAAAAACATGAATTCCAAAATGCACTATAACAACTATACCTCATTTGTTTTCTCAGCATAAGCACCATTTTGAACTTGAATTCAAATCCCAAAAGTTGATTTAATATTCCAGTGCACAGGCTTGACATATCTCTTGTCAGAAATTTTGAATATGAACAAGTTTTCATTCTCTGACAAGCACTGTAAAATGTGATCTATTGGCATTCTGAGATTAGCAACACCAACATTATTGAAGCTCCTGTAGCAGATTATTATACACTTCCTTTTTGATACTGAATTAGTCAATTTTTGTTATGAAGCACAACAAGATGAAAATGTTTATTATCTTGTTAATGAAGTTCAAGCATGGGCTCATGACACTCAATAATGACAAAATGTTAATGATTGAGGTTCGAACATGGGTTCATGACACCCAGTCATAACATTTTGTAAACATTCATATTATGATTCAATCTTGAAGCACGTGAAAATATTCAATATTAAAATCATTGAAAGTTTTGAAAGTGCACTCTATTTTTGATGAAATCAACATCTTTTGGTGAAACAATTTGATTCCTCTAGAGATCAACAACCTGGAACTTCCTATAGCATGGGAAACCAGCTTGTTCTGCATCTTCAAAATGACTGAAAAGTGAATCAGTCCATTGTTATCTGCAAAACAACTTGTTAATTACATGCAATATCAATAAGAAACATATTCTATAAAAGGTTTCTTAATTCAGAAACACACTAAGTCCCTTTCATTTAGATTCTTGACTTGTCCAAAATGAAATCACACACCACAATAGGTACTAAAAGAAAAAGGTTTCATGTTCCAAAACACGTCCCTTTAATACTTTCTTGTAGTGAGTGATAGTTTTCATTTTCTTGCTACATTTGTTCTTAGATTGATATGTAGATAGTAACTGATAGCTGATGTATGTAATTGTTTCTCTTGCATTGCTTAGATCCATCAGGATCTAACCATTGTTTTTTTCTCTTTTTTTAGATGATGCTTGCCCTAAGAACCTGAATGCTGATGGAGACCTGGGAATGACCTAGATGCGAGGACCTGATAGAAACCAACAAAACCAACTTGAAAACATGAGGCAATGCATGGGACCTCATTCCATATGTCAATTTTTGGTTCTTATTTGCAATGTACTTTATTTATTGAAACATGAAATATGAATCGAAGGACATTTGTACTACATTCTTATGAATGCACAATGTAATGATCAATGATGAATTTTTGAATTTGTAATAGTTTGATCAATACTAAGAGTACATAAAATGAAAATCTGATAATAAATGTAGTAAGTAGATGCAAATCATCAAAACCTACTAGACAATGTTAATTAGTCATGAATGTGCAAATTTCTCTTTTAGTGCCTATTGTGTTGTATGATTTAATTTTGAATAACAATTAATAAGATAGCTTTGGTAATGCTTTTATTAAACAATCTTAAGAGATTAACCCTTTCAACTTTAAACCTAGGGGGAGCCTAGGTGATACTGCAACTGGCCATAATTAATTAGTTTATTATGATTATTAAGTAACTTTTGTAACCATGCATTTAACCTTTGAAGGAAACATTATACTAATTCTAGAATCTTTAAGACTAAATTTTCAAATTGAACCTAGACTAGACATTAGACTAATTTATGACAAACCTAGTTAGGATCCTTTCATTGTCAAATGTCGAACAATGTATAAGGGATGTTGGCATGCTAGCGCATGCCATGATTCCCCTTATGGGTCAATTGGTGTTAGAATTTATGTCTCAAGCTTTGCATCAAGTGAGCATTGTTTGTAACCATGTTGTTTAGGGTCCTTTTAAAAAAAAATTATTGTTGTGTTTTGTCCTTGTATTTTGGGCATTACATGTTGTAGGAACAAGTTGGCAATCTCATCGAAAGACTTGATGCTAGTAGGGAAGAGACGCATGAGATAACTTTGGTCATGTATAAACTCCATAGAAAGAGCACCAAACTCTCTTAGGTGATCTTGAGGATCATAGGTACCTAAATATGTTTTCGTATTTAGGAAGTTTCACTCCTTTAGGAAAAGGAGACATGGAGAGAATTTTATCAAATGAGAATGGACAAATGGTATCCAGTGTGAACTGTTTCACAAGTTTATCTTTGTCCTTCATGATTTGACTGATTTGGTCTTGCATATCTTAAACTAACTTTTACAGTTTAGCATTCTTGGTTTCCTCTTTGACCACAAGAGCCTCGATGTTGTAGTTTGGAGGTAACTTGGACCCTTGATTGGATAGTTTGAGAAAGTATTTCTCCTTCTCTTCTTTAATGAGGATCTCCATCATTTTGTAGAGGCCTTATTTAGCTTGGGTAGTGTTAGGGATTTTTCTTGTAGGATCAAACTGACCTTGAATTTAGGCTTCTTGAGGCTGATTCAAACAAGAGAAAGACCTAATTACTGAGGATTGGATAAGACCCTCCTTCATTTTTGAGCTCCACATACTTAGGTAGGTATTACCTTTTAATGATAACTAATTACATAGTATTTATATGAGTGGACACTGATCTGCTTTCAATTCTTCTTAGTGCATCAATCTATAGAATACTCTACATATGACCATGATCAATTTGATGTAGAGTTTAACCAGGCAAAACATGACTATAAATAAAGAAAAGATCAGTGACTTAAGGATTCCCCTCCTTCTTCCTTTTAAGGAGGGGCAACCTAAATGATTCTCTCTTCAAGGAATCAAGAAATATAGATTGTGTGCCTTTAGGGAAAGTCCTATCTATTTTGTGCAATAAACATAAAATGAAAAATGAGCTGGTAAATGATGTGAAAATTTCAATTTTTTCTCTGAAGATCTGTGAAAGATAAAACCATAAGAAACAGACACCAAACGAGTGCCTTATCCAATGGGCAAAAGAAATCTAAATGCCAATCAACCAGATAATTATAAAAGAAATACAACAATATGCCTTGCAGACCAGCCACAAATCCAAATAGATTGCCTTACAAACTATTCTATTAACCAAATACTGTTATTATCAGAATCCATACAGATATATTTACTCTCCAAGATGAACTATGAGAACCTTTAATTCTTTCCTTGAAAGAAACTCATAAATCAATCAAGCAAGTTTCTTTACAACTGGTATATTTTAAATGCCTAACATGTAGAACATATAAGAGTATAATATAAAGGTAGAGAGACAACACCAGTATATGGTAGAAGTTGCAGTGTATTTGTATTAAAATCAACTTGCCAATTACATTCACAATTTTGTTACTTAGAAGATCAAACACAAAGCTTGGAAATCTGCTTCAAAGCAATTTTGTTCAAGTTTTTCTATATCTTTCTGAAAAAACCCCTAAAAGTAAAAATAGTTGCCATATATATCACTAGTCATCTTGGAATCCCAAAAATTAGGATTCAAAAAGTTACGGATGACTAGGGAAAGGGTTAGGATTTTCACCCACTAGACCAACTAGATTCAATCAGAATTTAATTCATTGGAGGAAAAGCAAGCAACTTGGAGAAAACATATCCAAGAATGATCTTCATTTATGAGAAATCTCTGAGTAATGTATCAAAGATCATGAATCTACCAAGTTAATCAATCTGATCACTCACCTACAACAAGCCTTGAGCAACTGGTTACCCACTTTTTCATGGTACAAATCCTCTGTAGTTAATCATCAAACTCTGTGGACCATACTGCAGCACTTGAAAAAATCAAAACTACCAGATCCAGCCACCCAAGCATTCAATTCCAGTCCTTATTCATTGAGAAACACTTAAAATATTCAAATTTGGGAGAAATGACTATATTATGGTGCTAGACAGTGAATCGATGATCAACATTCAAATTTGGGCTAACTTTATATCACAACCATTAGATCTCTCACATATCTTAGGTTTCATTTTTGTCTTTAGTCACGAGATCATGCAAACATCTCTTTAACCACTACATTTTCCTGCGATCACGTGACTGAAGAAATCCAACTGCCCGCCAAGTCGCGAGACAAAAACATTAATTGCATTTTGATCTAGAGATTACGCGACTGAGGGAGAGAAAACTATCATGAATCCCTTTGAACTTCTATCTGGCAATCAGGGGATAAAGGACCCAACATAGCAATCTTTTAAATCAGACGGTGGTCGCATGATCGCATAGGCCTAGAAAGATTCCATGTGATCAAGTGACAACCATAGATCTTCATTCATGATAATTCTCCTTAAAAGATTCGGGCCCACTAACACATCCTTGTCATTATCCACATCGACCAATGATAAACCACCATTTGTGCATACTTGGTAGTGGACCCACTGAGAAATGCCATGTTACCTGGAAGATCAGACAGCTGTCATATGATCGCATAGCTTGGAAAGATTCCATGCGATCATATGCCAATAATTGATCTTGAATCTCCTACGGATGTCATTAAAACTTGGCCCCACCCTGACTTATGAGCCACTTCATCGAATCAGATACTGCCACATCAAAATACCTATCAGTGGTCCCACTTACAATCTATCTGAACACTTGGAAGATTGAACGGTCAGTGCATGATCTCAAAAGCTCAAAAGATTTCATGTGCTCATGCACTCACCATAGGATCAAAAGGGAACTAAGATGCCGGACCTTCCATCACGTGATCTAGTGACTGAAGAAGAGATACAAGCCGCTAGTAGGATCACTGAATGTTTTAGGTTTAACCACCAGGAACAGGAGATCTCGCGACCGAAGGAAATCCAAATTGCTGAATGAAAAGACTAACCACATGAAGACTCAGAGAACTAGTGACTGACCAGGAGGGAAAAGTCCACATGTGCTTATAATCACATAAGTGGCCCGAAAAAGGTAACGAGGGAATAGAAAGATGAAAGGTAAACTAGGGTTTTTTTGATTTTCAAGATATTTAGACCTAGAAAACCCTAAAGACTGCAAAATTTTTAATAAACATCCTATTTTTTGGGGCAAAAAACAAAAATTGAGATTTTTAACCAACAGTGGCTCTATCTTAGGATGTTGAAATGTAAGTTTAAATAAGAACCATAGATCTCTGGGACATAGACCAAAAACCACACTAACCTAGAACAAAAACAAAAACACATGACCTGAAAGGAAACAAACATATACAAAATTTACAAGAGATTTACATATGCATGAGAATCAAAAACTTAATTGAAGAAGGGTTTCAAGAATTGCCCATGCACTGGAAACTCAAAAATTTCATCATCCATATTCTTCAACAAGTAGGAGTCCTTTCCAAAACTCTCATAAATCACAAAGGGACCAAGCCATAATGGTTCAAACTTTTTATGTTTCCCTTTATCTTCTGCTCTCACATTCCATTGAAGCACTAAGTCATATGTCCTGAATTTTCTGGTAGTTTCTCTTTTGTCAAATAGGTATTTCATCTTCTATTGCAACTTGATATTGCTCTTTTGACTTTCCCTTCTCAGTTCATCTAATTCAGTCAATTGTATGATTCTGTCCTGCATTGGCTCCGAGACATCCAATTCCTCATCTTGTATAAACTTGTAAATTGGAATTGGATTATTTATGGGTAACCTTGACTGAAAACCATATACAAGCTCAAAAGGAGACTTCCCAGTGGCTTTCTTCATTTTAATCATATCTTCCCATAAGGCTAACTTCAACTTGGAATGCCAAGCTCTCTTACTTTTCTCAAGTTTTTTCTTCAAGATTGTCAGAATGCTTTTGTTACTAGATTCAACTTGTCCATTTGCTTGAGGATGATAAGGAGATGAATAAGATGTTATGATTCCATTGTTTTTACAAAACTCCTTGAACTCATTTGATCTGAAACACATTGCATTATCTGTGATCAATTTCATGGGGACACCAAATCTGGTCAAAATATTGTCAAGTAAGAAATCACACACTACTTTACTTGTTGCCTTCTTTGTGGGAACGGCCTCTATCTATTTTGTGAAATAGTCAGTAGCAATAGGTAGCCAACTATGTCCTCCACTAGATTTCTTAGTAAACTCACCTATGAAACCCATTCCCCACATGGAAAATGGTGCCTCAGCAACTATTGGGTTTAACAACAGTGCTCCTGAATATTTTAATTTGGAAGCAAATTTCTGACAGGCTTCACATTTCTTAACAAATTGGAAAGAGTCCTTAAACAATGTAGGCCAAAAATAGCCAGCCCTTAAAATTTTATGAGCAGTAGTCCTTGCTGAAAAATGCCCTCCACAAACACTGGCATGCATTTCACTCAAAACCTTCTCTGCTTGACACTTATCAAGGAAAAATAGAAAAGCCCCATCTCTATTTTTCCAATACAAGTCCCCTTGTATCAATGTATACTTCTGAGCTTGCAATTTTAGTGATCTCCTTTGGTTATCTATCATATATTCTAGGCATTTGGCATTCTTAATGAAGTATACAATATCATCATAGTATGGTTGCAACTCAATACTTGTAATTGTCATATTTGGAATTTCTTCATTATTAACTTGGACTAAATCCATATTCTCTTTAGTCATCAATTTTTCCAGGCCTTGTCCTCTTACAAGATTAGTGATATGGATTTCTAAATTAAATTCTTGAATCCTGGTAATCCACTTGCATCTGTTACCAGTAACCTCAGACTGAGTAAGGACATCATTTACTACTGCATGTGGGACATATGCCACTACCTTAGCACAAACCAGATAAGGTCTAAAAGATTTTATTGCTTTTACTAGTGCATATGCCTACTTTTCCATCATCTCATAATTCAACTTAGCAGCTTGTAAAGATTTACTAAAAAATGCAATTGGATGCTCAAAACCTTCTTGATCCTTTTGTAATAATACAACAACAATGGTGTGAAATGATGCAAAAGAGAAAAGTGAAAAAGGCTTGGTATAATCAGGAGACCTAAGCACAGGTGCCTGTTGAACTACCTCTTTAATTTTATCAAATGCACCCTGAGCTTCTATAGTCCATTGAAACTTGACATCCTTCTTTAGCAATTTCACTATGGGTTTGACAATTTCAGCAAAATTTGCAATGAATCTCCTAACAAAATTGATTTTTCCTAAAAAGGATTCCACCCCTTTAAGATTTTTGGGTGCTGTAACCCTTTTGATAGCTTTAACCCTCTTTGGATCAATTCTTATTCCTTCTTTTGATACAATGTGTCCTAGCAACTTTCCTTTTTTGACTGCAGAGCTACACTTGTTTGGATTCAGAGACACACCATATTCTAGAGCTTTGACAAAAATATTTTCTAGATGTGAGCAATGATCAACAACCCATTTAGAATAAGCAGTTAGGTCATCCTGGTACACCACCATAAACAAGTATATATATTCTTTGAAAGCAACATCCATGGCCCTTTGAAAAGTTGCTCCAGCATTTCTAAGGCCAAATGGCATTCTGACATATACATAGGTTCCCCAAGGTGTTGTGAATGTTGTTTTGAATTGTTCAGATTCTTTCACCAACACCTGGTTATATCTAGAGAAACCATCCATCATAGACAATAACTCACATCTAGTGACTTTATGCAACGTTGCCTCCATGTTGGGTAGTGAATAATTGTCCTTCAATGATGCAACATTCAGATTCCTAAAGTCCACACACAATCTAATATCACCGTTCTTTCTAACTGGGACTAAATCAGATACCCAAGTTGAATACCTCATAGGTTGGATTATTCCTACATCACTCAACTTGGCCAACTCCTGCTGCATTTTAGGAGCCAAAATTGGGTTAATGGGTCTTTGCTTCTATCTAAATGGTTTAACATCTTGCTTTAATGGGATCTCATGTTGGAACAGGTCCTCTCTATAAGCCTTTAGGTCATCATAGGACCATGCAAACACATGTGTGCTCTTTCTTAACAACTTTATCAGGTTATATCTTAGCTGAGGGGCCAA
The DNA here is from genome assembly GCA_027943335.1 of Chamaecyparis obtusa. Taxonomy (NCBI): domain Eukaryota; kingdom Viridiplantae; phylum Streptophyta; class Pinopsida; order Cupressales; family Cupressaceae; genus Chamaecyparis; species Chamaecyparis obtusa. The sequence goes on from BSBK01000050.1 coordinate 177,010, forward strand.
TCCCTTCCCAATATAAACCATTTGAGGTGCATTATGTGATCCCAAATTCACTTCCTCCAGATCTTCAGCCTTAGCACTACTTGTTTTTGACATATAATCATTTTGACTACTATATAATGCTTTTAATTTAGTTAAAACCTTAGGGATATGATTTGAACTCAACTGGATAACCTTATTTCCCATGACCATGTCCTTACCTTCAATTCCTCAACCAATGTTTTGTAGTCTATAAGTTGACCCTCATATATGTCAAGGCATTGCATAAATTTCAAAATGTCATGATCATCCTCAAAGACCTGCCAATTGTAAATGTTGTCTGCAACAATTGGTCTACTTTTTATTTCAACTATTGACACTCCAAAAAAAGTTGAATCATCCCTTTTCAAAGCAACATTGGCCAAAAAATCAGCCATTATGCTCTTGGATCTTTCGACCCAACATATATTGAAAGTATCAAACATTTCAATCTGATCCCATATTACATGTTTATACAATTTCAACCTATCATTCTTAACAGTATACTTAGATCAAACTTGTGCCACCACAAGCTCAGAATCACCAAAAACCTTTAAACATTTTATCGCATGTTTGATAGCAATATTCAATCCCAATGATAGTGCTTCATATTCAACAGTATTATTTGTGCATTGAAAAGTCAATGAGAATGAATACTTAAAAGTGGTACCTGATGGAGATATGAATAGAACTCCAGCTCCTGAGCCTTCTTTTGAGCATGCTCCATCAAAATACATCTGCCATAGTCCATTTTGCTATTCTTTCAGTTCCAGAGCTAGTGGATCTGAATCTTCTTTTTGTGAAATGACCTTTTCCACTCTAAAATTTTCCATGTCAACATCCACACAACAATTCTACTCATCCATATTATTTAGCTCTATCATGTGTGGGGTTCTGCTTTCTCTGGATACTCTCACATTGTCACCATCAATATTGAAAGTTGCAAAGGATAAATCACACTGAATACTACCTCCCATTGAAGCACTCCATTTTCTTAACAATAACATTCCATAATGAGGTGGAATATCAACCACTAGAACACTCATTGTTAACAACTTGTCAGGGAAGGCTGCCAACCTGTAAGGAAATTCTTTTATAGTACCAATAACAGGGACTTCTCTTGAATCCATATCCTGACATCTTCCATGAGGTGTATCTAATTTTAAACCCAAAGATCTCATTATTTCTACAGGCATAATAGTATTATAGGCTCCTGAATCGATCATACAATTTCTTAACAACTTTCCATTTACTATTAGGGACAGAAAGAAAGGATCAATAGTTCTTGTCATAGTATTTACAACATCAGTATCCAAATAAATTTGAGGGATCTTGGAGATAATCTCCCCACACTAGTTCTCAGTTGAATCACTTGCAGCAGTAGCCATTCTACTAGTCTTGGTGGAATTTTGGGCATCAGAAGGAAGAACTCCTTTCACCCAACTCAAAGCCTTGTCTTTATGCTCTTCTATTCTCATCATTTCTAATAAGGGGACCTTAACAGTAATTTGTGATAATAGTTTTCCCATGTCAACTAGAACATATCTGGGGTCAACTACATCCTGCTTAATGATAGTAGCCTCCTTATTTTCTTCATGTTCCATAAGGCCATGCTGATCCTTGTTCAGGGTTTTGACCTCCTTTTGGGCAGAAACAACAGTCTCCTGCAGAGGTTTTTTCTTTACTCTATAAGTCACATTAGGGAGAGAAAATGTTACATTCTTCTTGGTTTTAGTCTTGCTAACAACATCAACAACCTTATTTTTGTCTTGAGTTTGTTTTACATCTTTGTCTATCCTTTTGTTGAATATACTAGATGATTATTCAAGTGCATTTCTGGATTAGATTGTGTAAGTTTTTAAGCATCAACATTTTGGATCACACTCCATGATCCATCATTAGGAAGAGAAGTGTTAGAATGTAAAAATAAAGTAGTAGACCCAGCCTATCAAAAGAGTTATAAGGAGAGGAGAGGGCTCAAAAAACTAGGCAGAGAGTAGAAAGAAAACATAAAAAAAACATAAAAAGGGAAAAAAGAAAATTGAAAGTACCCAAAGTTAGAACCAAAAATATAAAAAAGATGATAAGAGAAGGGAAAGAGAGAGAAAAAAATAAGTAACATAAAAATAAGCAAGAAGAAATAAAAAAACAAGGCATGCTCATATTTTATTTCTTCTTGCTTATTTTTATTTTACTTATTTTTCTCTCTCTCTTTCCCTTCTCTTATCATCTTTTTTATATTTTTGGTTCTAACTTTGGGTACTTTCAATTTTCTTTTTTCTTTTTTTATGTTTTTTTTATGTTTTCTTTCTACTCTCTGCCTAGTTTTCAGAGCCCTCTCCTCTCCTTATAACTCTTTTGATAGGCTGGGTCTGCAACTTTATTTTTACATTCTAACACTTCTCTTCCTAATGATGGATCATGGAGTGTGATCCAAAATGTCGATGCTTAAAAACTTACACAATCTAATCCAGAAACACACTTGAATAATTGATATGGATTGTGGAAATCTGATACTATTAATACCAGACGATTTTTGAGCTAAATCACCCACCACTCTATTTCTCAAATTGTAGTTACTCTTGGCTTGGGTGACCATGTTTGCTGTGATTTGTGCAATTTTTTCATCAAAAGGTCTTCTCAACACTACTGGCTCATTATTTCTTAAAGTGTTGCACTGGACTACATCCAGGTGACTATCTTCTTCATCAGAAAACACTTGTTGATGATAAATCTCAATTCTGACTTGGGAACTACCAACATCTTAGCCTTTGTCTTCTTTAGTGGAATCTATTTCATCATATATGTATGAAGAAGTCATACCACATCCTTGATCATCATAAGACTCTTCATTGTTGTTGTCTTTCTCCTCATCTGCAGAAACACTTTAAGCAATTGCATAGTAATAAGGGTCATGAGGTGATTGGAAAACAATACACCAGGGAACATCATCATTCATATTTATTGTATTTCTATGCAAGGGGTCCGGGTTCTTGTTGGTGCTCTCAAAATTTGGCTCAAATTTGGAGTGACCAATTGAAATTTTCTCTATATGGAAAAATGGGTACTTTTAAAATTTTGTGAGGGCCTAACCAGTGTGCTTGAAAAGATATCCTGATGATTTTCATGAGGTACAGCTTGGGTAATAGGTTCAACACCTTTCATATCACATATGCAGTAGGTTCCAGCTCCTAAAATTCAAATCAAACATGTTTTGGGAGTAGCCCTTTTAAGGTGTTCACTAAAATTTGTATTTTTGCCCAAGTGTCAAATCACTGTTACAGGCCTTGTTTGTCTTTGAATACCTTATACTCTATTGAGTTTCATGGATTTTTGCTTTGGGGATGTTTAGAATGTATACCATAGAGCTTATGTTTCAAAGCTCAAGCCATTTTGAATCCGTCTGATAAGTTTTTGGATCCCCCAAAGTTGGTCTTCAAGAAATATCTTGTTTCTTTGTTCTGTCTAGTTTAGTCAGAGGCCCTATTTAGCTGATTGTATCTTTCTCCCAGAGATTGATCATAATGTGCTAGTGGTTGCATCATGCTTTAGACATGGGAATGAGTCATCATGCCAATTTTTAGCTCCCCATGTGCCCGTTTAGTCACTTTGCCAGAGCCATTCCATTTGTAGATTGTCAATATTCTCTGGGTGTGCATTGTTCAGATTTTTAGTCACGTTTTTTTATCATAACTCAAAAAATATGAACTGGGTTGGGCTGAATTTTACATATGTTTGAGACGACCATGTGTGCATTGTACAACATTTTTTTTAGAAAAACTTAATTTGAAAATCAAAAGTTATGTTTCTTTGAGTACTGACAGCCATAAAAAAAATCAGCAATGCTTCATAAAGATTAGTCCCACATTGCTCCCAATTTTGAAATTTGAAGTGTTTATAAGAAACTCTCCTAATATATGAAGTAAATCAAAGTGCTGGAAGCTATGCTTTTCCAAGCTTGTGCATCTACCTTGGTTTCTGTGCCTGCGGGCCCAGAAGAAATTTTGTAGAAGGGGACACTTGTCAAGAGGTCTCTAAGTCTCACAAAGGAAAAAGCTCATTCTGAGATTTGGAGTCTTAGTCTCCAAATCTCCTAGTCTCCAGATCTCTAGATAATTATTTAGAGACTTGGAGACTTAGTCTCCAAATCTCCAAGTCTCCAGATCTCTAGATAATTATTCAGAGACTTGGAGACTTAGTCTCCAAATCTCCAAGTCTCTAGATCTCTAGATAATTATTCAGAGACTTGGAGACTTATTCTCCAAATCTCCAAGTCTCTAGATCTCCAGATAATTATTTAGAGATCTAGAGACTAAAGGAAGTCTCCAAATCTCATAAAGAAACGTGAAGAGAGGAAATCATTATGAGATTTGGAGACTAGTCTCCAAATCTCCAGATGGCTATTCAGAGATCTAGAGACTAGAGGGATGTCTCCAAGTCTCTAAATGAAACCATGGTTAAGGAAATGCTTCTGAGACTTAGAGATTCATGTAGTCTCCAGATCTCCAGATGGACTGAGGTTAAAGGTGATTTTGTCCGAGCATCCAATGAAATGGTGACAAGTGGCAAGTTCTGGTGGCATGTGCAAATTTAAAAAGTTTTAAAGATTTAAAAAGTTTTAAAGTTCAGACTTTGGAGAAATTTTGAAATTTTTTAATGACAGAGCTGTTCACGGAAAAATGTCTGGGAGATTCATTTTTTATCAGAATATGGCAGTATAATATGTTTTCGGAAATGCCAGAAGATGATGGATGCAATGATGGCAATTAGAATCAGATTAGATCAAGTTGCTAAGAGCAGTAAAGGCTTTTAATCCACGACCAGATTTTGGGGAGATTTTTCTTCTTCCAAAATTGATTGATTTTGCAAATCTAGCAGAGGAATGAATCAGAATTGCATGATGATAGGAAAATAGGGTACAAAGGACTAAATCACATTTCAAGGGAGAGCAAAGGACAAATTAATCAGATTTCCAGTAGATGAGCAGATTTTATGCAAAAAATGACAAATTTATCAGATTTTGAAGATGCTCGAGAAGATTAGATTTTTAGAGAAGAGAGAAGGCTATGAGATTAGATTGCAGAATGGACAAGTGTTGGTCAAGTACAAATTTTAGGGTTTCTTCTTCTTTTTATTCTCTTCTCTTCTCAGTTGTAAGGGTTCTTGGTTCCTGTTCCTTTTGGGTTCTAGTTCCTGTGGTTGCTCTGTTGTGAGCAGGCCCCTAAATGGTGAATATTGAATATCTTGCTGTAGAGCAAATTTCCCAGTCCTGTGTCTAAATTCTAGAAATTTCAAGCTTTGTATGTATTGAGACAGGCTCATTTTCAATAAGATACAGTGCAATTTCTATCTTACATGGTTATTGTCTCTTGGCTTTGTGTTCTATTCTTGTATGTTTCATTTGTAAGACATTTAAAACATACTAGTTGTAAGGCAACTAATCTAATTGCCTGTGAGTTTCTTTCAAGGAAAGGATTAAATCCTCATATGCAATTTCAGAGAGTAGACATATGTGTTAGGATTTTGATGATAGCAACATAGGATTGACAGGATAGTTTGTAAGGCATCCTATCCAGATTGCATGTAGTTTGTAAGGAATTCTACTATATTTCCTTGAGATCTTCCTATGGATTTATATTCAAACTCTTCTACCCAATGGAATAGGCACTAGTTGGCTATTTGTGATGCAATTATCTTTAAGTCATCAAACACAAAATAATCATTACCAGTTCATTTCTATTTTAAGTTTTATGCATATTATGAAAGGACTGTATCTAGGTGATATAGTTCGGTTTGTTGATTCCTTGAAGAGTGAATCAGAGGTTAGCCTTCCTTGAGTTGTACTCATAAAAAGAAGAAGGATTCATATCGTTATGCCATCATTCATGCTATTACATTTACAGTTTCTATTATCAAGCTCTGTATTAGGAGATTCTCAACTGTCTACAGAGTGATCTTTTGTTGAAGTGATTTGAAGCCTAAATAGCATGATAGTGAAGACCAAATCCACTAATCAAAAGCTTACTTGAAATATAGTAACCTATTCATGGGAAATACCCGCCTGAGTCCTATGGAGCTCGAAGCAAAAGGGGGATCTTATCCAATCCTCATTAATTAGGCTTTTCTTGCAAACTTGGAGCCCCTTTTAACTGAGAATCTAGCCCATAATTTTCCAAGTTTGACCCTACAAGAAAAATCCCTAGCAGGTCTTATCATTTGGTTTATCCTTTCTTTCAGGGAAAACTGACTTCCCATCTTTCCACTGAGTGTTGTAGGGATAGTTCTGCATTCTTGGTAACTTGTTAAAGTTATTGAAGGATGGCCTATCATTTCCCTGCACTCTACTATTCCTTGCCTCATTAGGCTTTAAATATTTTATTTCTTTCAAAATTTTCTTCAAACTATCATCATCTTTTGGTTTTGTGTCAAACTTCCCTGGTTCCTTTCTATTTGAGATTGAAGGTTTATAATCCTCCCTCCTTCCCAACTTCCCTGATATTCTTCTATTTCTTTCTATATTGATGGCCAACTTGTAAGCCTTTGCAAGATTTCTTGGATTCTTATCTCTCAAAAGATATCCCATTTTTGAATCAAAAGCATTCAGGTAAGTGACCAGACAAATCTTGTCATCTAATCTAATAACTTGCAACAATTTATGCATGGCTTTCTAAAATTTGACATTGAACTCAACAACACCCTCATTTGGATTTTTCTTGATGTTGTTGAATTCATTAAGCATGAAATATTCATTATTTTTATCACCATATTGTTCCTTGAAAAAATGTTTGAATTGTTCCCATGAGCATATGCTAGCATGAGGCAAATTTCTAAACCAATCTCTAGCATCTTCGGTCAGAGACTGAACAAAAAGTTTCATGATCACATCATCAGGCTCAATGTTGTAGTCATCTATTACATCAATGAAGCTTTTCAAATGTTCTTCACAAGTAACTGCATTGCTTCCAGTGAATTTTGGAAGCTTTTTCCTAATTTCATCAGGGATGGGATTTGGGTAACCAGGAATCCCAATAAAAACTAATTTCTTGTCTCTCATGTATGGATCCTATTTGAGATGGGCCAACACCTATGGATGTTTTAATATTTGAATTAGTAGAAGTCCCAGGCATACCTAGAGTTCTAGCAGTGTTCAACACATTCGCACCCTGTGCTTGAGAAGTGGAAAGTGTGTTGGTGGGTCTAGAAGATTGTTTAAGGAAGTCAATCTTTCTTTTTATCTTAGTTGTAGTAGCTTCTAGCTCTACCTTTTCTAACTCTTTGGCCAATAATTCTTGTTCCCTTTTGGCCTTTTTCAAGTCAGCATCTAATCTAGTTGCTTGATCTAGGGACTTCTTTGCAGGATTTGGTTCATTTATTGAAACCCCTATAGCTTTTTGCTTTCCTTTGTCCCTAGGATTTCTTATGTCATAAATTTTTTGGACAATAGGTCGGTCCTCTATTTGGTTAGTTACAAGAACCTGATTTATGGCTTCAAAGTCCAAAAATTGCTTCTTCAATTGCTCTACTCTGATCATAGCATGTCTAATCTTTTCCTCCTTTTCTTTCTCTCTCTTTTGCCTTATTTGAATTTGCTCTTGGATCTTTCTTTCCAATTCAAACACTTCAAAAATTTCCTCAGAATTGGGAAGGGATATTTTAGATGAAGATTCTTGGGTAGGGACCTCCTCTTGGTGGTCGTCAGGTATTTGGTGGCCCCGCAAGGGGGAATCGTGGGGAAAAGAAGGAACAAAGTCTTTCTTACTCCTAGTTTGGCTTCTAGATCTTTTGTTATTCCTATGGATTCCTCTCCTATGAGGTTGAGTTCTCCTTCCATCCTTTTCAAAAGGTGAGTAATAGTCTTCATACTGATTTAATACCAAATCAACTGCTTCCTCATATTTAGAAGTATTTCCTTCTTGATTTATTTGAGCAGGATCCTCTGTCCTTATATTTCCTTTTTGCTTCCATGTAAAAGACATGTCATTAGTATTTCTCTCCTTCCTCATATGATTTTGTCTTGATGTAGCTGAGAGTTCTCCCTCTAGATTTTCTTTTGGATGTTCCTTTCTCCAAGATCTTGTATTTCTATGAGTCATTATAAAATAAGGAAATCTTATTTGAATCACTAGTTTAGAGATTTGTAAAGAGTCACCACCCAATTTCCTTTTGGGTTTTGGAGAAAGTAGTCTAGTAGTCCTTAGGAGATACTAGATTCTTCTTTGCTGTATGATCCCCAACAGAGTCACCAATTTTTTAGGGATTTTTCTTGTAGGATCAAACTGACCTTGAATTTAGGCTTCTTGAGGCTGATTCAAACAAGAGAAAGACCTAATTACTGAGGATTGGATAAGATCCTCTATTTTTTAGCTCCACATACTTAGGTAGGTATTAAATTTTAATGATAACTAATTACACAGTAAAATATATGAGTGGACACTGATCTACTTTCAATTCTTCTTAGTGCATCAATCTATAGAATACTCTGCATATGACCATGATCAATTTGATGTAGAGTTTAACTAGGCAAAACATGACTGTAAATAAAGCAAAGATCAGTGATTTAAGGATTCCCATCCTTCTTCCTTTTAAGGAGGGGCAACCTAAATGATTCTCTCTTCAAGGAATCAAGAAATATAGATTGTGTGCCTTTAGGGAAAGTCCTATCTATTTTGTGCAATAAGCATAAAATGAAATAAACACCAAACCAGTGCCTTATCCAATGGGGAAAAGAAATCTAAATGCCAATCAACTAGATAATTCTAAAAGAAATACAATAGTATGCCTTGCATACCAGCCACAAATCCAAATAGATTGCCTTACAAACTATTCTGTTAACCAAATATTGTTATTATCAAAATCCATACAGATATATTTACTCTCCAAGATGAACTATGAGAACCTTTAATTCTTTCCTTGAAAGAAACTCATAAATCAATCAAGCAAGTTGCTTTACAACTGGTATATTTTAAATGACTAACATGTAGAACATACAAGAGTATAATATAAAGGTAGAGAGACAACACCAGTATATGGCAGAAGTTGTAGTGTATTTGTATTAAAACCAACTTGCCAATTACATTCACAATTCTGTTACTCAGAAGATCAGACACAAAGCTTGGAAATCTGCTTCAAAGCAATTTTGTTCAAGTTTTTCTATATCTTTCTGACAGAACCCCTAAAAGTAAAAATAGTTGCCATATATATCACTGGTCATCTTGGAATCCCAAAAATCAGGATGCAACAAGCTATGGATGACTAGGGAAAGGGTTAGGATTTTCACCCACCAGACCAACTAGATTCAATCAGAATTTAATTCATTGGAGGAAAACCAAGAAACCCAGAGAAAATAGATCCAAGAATGATCTTCATTTATGAGAAATCTCTGAGTAATGTACCAAAGATCATGAATCTACCAAGTTAATCAATTTGATCACTCACCTGCAACATGCCTTGAGCAATTGGTTACCCACTTTTTCACGGTACAAATCCTCTACAGTTAATCATCAAACTCTCTAGACCATACTACAACACTTGACAAAATCAAAACTACCAGATCCAGCCACCCAAGCATTCAATTCCAGTCCTTAGTCATTGAGAAACCCTTAAAATATTCAAATTTGGGATAAACAACTATATTATGGCACTAGATAGTGAATCAACGGCCATCATTCAAATTTGGGCTAACTTTATATCATGATTATTAGATCTCTCACATTTATTGGGTTTCATTTTTGTCTTTAGTCATGAGATCGTGCAGACATCTCTTTAACCACTACATTTTCTTGTGATCACGCGACTGAAGAAATCCAACTGCCCGCTAGGTCACGAGACAAAAAAATTAACCGCATTATGATCTATAGATTACATGACTGAGGGAGAGAAAACTATCATGAATCCCTTTGACCTTCTATTTGGCGATTTGTTGATAGAGGACCCAACACAACAATCTTTTAAATCAGATGGTGGTCGCATGATCACATAGGCCTGGAAAGATTCCATGTGATTAAGCGACAACCATAGATCTTCATTCATGATAATTCTCCTTGAAAGATTCAGACCCACTGACACATCCTTGTCATTATCCACGTCAACCAATGATAAACCACCATTTGTGCATACCTGGCAGTGGATCCACTAAGAAATACCATGTTACTTGGAAGATCAAATGACTGTCATATGATCGTATAGATTGGAAAGATTCCATGTGATCATACGCCAGCCATTGATCTTGAATCTCCTATGGATGTCATTAAAACTTGGCCCCATCCTACCTTATGAGTTACTTGGTCAAATTAGATACTACCACATTGAAATACCTATCAGCGGTCCCACTTACAGTCTATCTGAACACTTGGAAGATCGGACGATCGACACATGATCTCAAAAGCTCAAAAGATTCCATGCACTCATGCACCCATCATAGGATCAAAAGGGAACTAAGATGTCGGGCCCGTCGTCACACAATCTAGCAACTAAAGAAGAGATACAAGCTGCTAGCAGGATCGCTGAGTGTATTGGGTTTAACCGCTAGGAATAGGAGATCTCACGACCGAAGGAAATCCAAATCACTGAATGAAAAGACTAACCACATGAAGACTCAGAGAACTGGTGACTAACTGGGAGGGAAAAGTGCACATGTGCTTATAATCACATAAGTGGCCTGAAAAAGGTAACAAAGGAATAGAAAGCCGAAAGGTAAACTAGGGTTTTTTTTTATTTTCAGGATATTTAGACGTAGAAAACCCTAAAGACTGCAAAATTTTTAATAGACATCCTATCTTTTGGGGCAAAAAACAAAAATTGAGATTTTTAACCAATAGGTAGCTTCTATGTCTTGTTGAGTTATTTCCTCATTATCATCACTAGGGATGTTTTGATAATGAATGATGTTTTCCCTTGTTGATTTTAGATTGATCATTATCTTTACTATGTTCAGCCTCTTGATTTTGGTTTTCAATCTTGCTAGTGTGCAAGTGCATAGTATATATAGACTCGGTACGAGGGGGTGTAGTGTGTCAAGAGGTCATGTCTATGGGAACCCTTGTTACATCAATAGAGTCAGATTTAGATAATGAATCTTTAGAGTTTTGATGCTCTTGAAACAATGGGTTTTAGACCTGACTAAATTTCATAGGGAATGAACATCTAATGTAAGGTCTAATGATATGAGAGGGAGACTAAGATGGTCCCTCTCTAGGTGTAGTTGGTGAGGAGGAATGTGAGGATCCCCCGCTACACTCGAACTATGTGAAAAATTTGGAACGACCTCTTCCTTAGTTGTGAGGTCTACCTCTACCTTGTCTAGTAAGATGTGAAGGGAATGCATTGCTACTTCAAGTTGCAATAGTCATAGACAAAGATTGTGTAATGAGAGTGAACTAGGACTACGTTTGGAACTATGTCTCGAGATAAGTGGAAGGAGTGACATAGGTGAAATATACTTGGCAGGAGTGGTCAGAGATAAGGCTAGAAAAATTGAGAGATGACTATCATGTTGCAAGGTATGATAACACAACAAAATGAGTAGACAATAGAGAGACAAAGTAAGTTCAAGTGAGCATCACGTAGTTCTCAACTTGAGACATCTAGTTTCAGACTGCGTACAAATAGGAATATGTGTAGATAGACCCCAAAAAGAGACTGGACTAAGCAGAGTGACAACTGGAAGACAACATACAACTCACTAGTAAGATAAAATTTCATAGTGTCACATGAAAAAGTGCACTCCCATGCAAAGATATACTAGGGTCATGCGAAACTATGCAGTCTCATGCAATGAAGTGCAGGACTGGACCAAGAAATTGGAAAAAATATGACAGCGCTTTGGTAAAACCTCACGCGAAGAGTTAGAGATTCTCACATGAAGAAGTGCTAAACATAAAAGTTCGCATGAAGTTATGGAGAAAAATAGGAGAATAAGTGCAGAAACAAATAGTTTGGACCATTTTTTGAGATAGAAAATGATTGCCAGACACAGATTGGACTGTTCTTTGATAGAGTACTCATTTTATAGATTGTATTGGACAATTTTAGATTAACAAGTTTTTAGTTTGAATGTTTAGAAACCATTTGTTAACAAGCATAGAGATTTGGACTCTCAAGAAGTTGTGACATAATCATTAGTTGAAAAAAATTCAGCCGAGGATAAGGCAACTCAGAAGAATAGGGGAATCTTAACAAGTTTTGACATCTGAGACTCAAAACAAACACTCATTTATCCCTATAAAGAAAATGGTAGAGAAGACAAAACCTTTACCTCACAACTTATGTGCATGTGTGAACCTCACACAATTGTGTCACCCCCTAGAGGGTGCCCATGTTTTTGGTGTTTCCAAGGACTCAATAATATATGTTCAAAGTAAACCCTTGAAGCAGGGGCCAGTGTCATATACCACCTTCAAATGTCCAAGTGCATGCTTGTGGTGAGAATCTATGGGAGAGATTCTTCCCCCTCCCTGTGTAAATACTATACCCCCTTTCAAAGGTGAACCAAGTAGGCAACTAGCTACAAATTTTTTTAATAGGCTTCCATTCACATTAACCTCCCATTCCCTCACAATAAAGGTTGAGACCTATAGTCACACAAACACCTGCAAGTGTACACCCCTGGTAAGCAGGGCTATAAGTGGTGCCACTCAGTACAATAGACAGGGCCTCCTCAAGATTTTCAACATTAGGGATCAAGAGGAAGAAATTAACATGGCTTTGGAGTCTTTCTCTCTACAAAGAAACTTTATTATAGTGTGTTGGAATCATTGATGAAAGGTGTGTACCCACTTGGGTCATTCCCAAAGGTTCAACTTTCGGCAAGCCCGCTAAAGGTGACTTAGACTTGGCTTGGATTCATAGGTCTGAGTTTTTGATTCTCTCAAAGAGAGAAGAGAATTATCCTCTACCTGTACACCTCACCCAAACACACCAAACATGTTCATAACTAAGATAACTCCTCTCTCAAAAAATCCAAGAGCTTCTGGGTTTCTAATTCTCTCAAAGAGAGAAGAACATAATCCCCTCACTAATATATATGCCAATTGATTCATTACCTTTCCTCGCTCCCTAGGTATCTATCCCTTAGTAGCATCTAGGTCTCAGATTCATTCATAGAAATCACTTACTTGTAATGAAGATCCTAATACCCTATTCTTCTATCAAGATCCTTAAGATATTTTAACGAGGCCCTAATTATACTATGTAAGAAAAGTATAAAAATAGACATGACATTTTTGTGGGTTTGAAATTCTTTGGCAAGAGATCTTTGGAAAGTGTCCTACAATCAAATAGTCAGTGAGTTTGCATAAACATGTTTTAGGGAGCCTTCGACATTCATCCTACAACTCACTGTTAAGCTATGTCAAAAAAAAAACCAAAAAATCACAACAAATAGAAAATATCATCAATCAAAAAATAGAGATATGAAAATGCAAATTATGGGCTTCTGATGCCAAAGTTCACATGAACAAGTGCACTGCTTCATGTGAGAAAGTGCCTTTTTCACATGATGAAATGCATGGACAAGAAAAACTTCACATGATATAACACAAAACTTCGTGCGATGAAGTGAATCTTTGTGCGAGAATTTTCTATAGAGATGTACGAACAAATAATTAAATTTGATAGAACAAGTAGAATATGATGTCATAAATTGAATATCATGCCCCACGAGGGGTGCCAGAAATGTATACGCTAAAAGTGGGGCTCAATCTTAGCCATACACTTCAACATAGTCCTTATTTATCAGTCACACACAAGAATGAATATGAGATCATTCATCTTGCACACCTAGATGAGCCAACCTGTTGCCTCCTATCTAGATGGGGTTTTGAGCAGCTCTCAGAATCAAGAGCCCAACAACCATAGAATGACTCTAGAATGGAGGGTTTTAATCTATAATGGAAATGTAGTTTATTCTAGAATAGAGATATGAGATTAATCTTGAGTAATGAGAGATGAATAGTAATCTAAAAACCATTGAAATAAATTAAGCTATGATATAATGCATTATTAATCTAAGAAGTGATATTAACCTAGAAATGCAAAGTAAAATTAAAAAATATTGAATGCACATAAATTGAGGTAATAATTAAGCAGCCATTCAATACTCAAAAGTTGCATCCTTCCTGAATGGGAAACAAAAGGGTTCTTTTATAGAATCTTGGAATTAATCGACGATTGAGATTGAATGAGATGAAGGATGGAGATTGAAAGGAAGTCCAATTCAGAATGGTAAGTTTCCTGTAGAGAGACATTCAAAAATTTTCTTTTGGAGTGAGTGGAGTAGTTAACTAGCTTCATGCACTTTTGAATTTGCAGTTATCTCATAATTCCCTTTTCTGAACTGAAGTGAGGATTTTGGAGAGAATATTTGATTAAATAAATGAAATATGACATCATGACTAAATTTTCTCAATTGTTTGAATAATTAAATTCAATTATTTAAATGAGGATATTTATTCAAAAACCAAATATTATTTAATTCATTTTCATGTATTTTTAGCTAAAAGGGTGAATTTAATTTAATTGAAGTGCTAGGACTTTGTAATTAAATTAAATCAATCATAAGGTTTATTTAGCCAATTGTAGTTGATATTTAAGAATTAAATATAATATGTGATTGATACAGATTTAGGGTTTTCTGCATTTGACATTTAAGTCAAGTAGAGTCAGTAAAAAATTAGAATTGCCTAGTACAATAGGACTTTGATGATTCAAAAAGTTGGTAGTATGAGACTAAATGCAACAAAATTGGTTAGGGTTGCAAGATGCCAATTTTGGGGTATTATAGACTTTAACGGGTCTTATTGTTAAATCCTTTAACCAAATGACTTCTTAATTGGAGTTTTAAATCCTCTACCAAGGTAGATCTTAGCAGGTCTTTTTGTACTTCTAACAAGGTACTAGTCAATTTTAATAGGGTAATGTACAGGGAAATATTTTAGTTTAGTTGAAGAGATTTGTGGGCACCATCCCCACAATGGTTTCACCCTGTACAAGGGTTTCCATGATAAAAAATGTGGTGTTGTTTTTTATTCTTTATGGATGTTTAAATTTGTTTTACTTCTATTGCATAGTTATAATTACATGTGTGATGACATGGAAGTTGTTTAAAAGAATAATCAGATTATTGGTAGAATTAGTTCATTTCTTGTCCATAATGATTCACCCCCCCTCTCAGTGTCTTCTATATCTATCATTATCTTTTTCTTGGTTACATATTTTATAATAGGATGTCCTTTCATACATGGACTTATTTGTTTAGGATCTTTCTCTCTAATGGGATTGATATCCTTCTTTTCAAATCTATTCATTGCTTGGAAGAGTATGTATTATATAATTGATTTGTCCACTAAGTTTTCATAATGTGTCATCTTTTCCTTCCTCTCTTCATTTCATCTTTATGGATCTAGATTATTTTATGATGGTACATCCTTTCTGGTATGAGATTCTTTTTTTCATGCAAGATACTTACATCTTTTCTTAGGAATATTTTTCATGCCTCAAAGGGGCATGCCTATCACAAAATAATCTTCCATTTAGGGACTAAATAATCTCTCTCTCTCTCTCTCTCTCTCTCTCTCTATATATATATATATATATATATATATATATATATATATATATATATATATATATATATATATATATATATATAATTAAAGATCATTTTTTTAATATATAATTTATACTTTATTTTTTTAAACAAAAACATTTAAAAAATAAAATAAATACTTTTATTAGAGTGGGGGTAGGGAGATAAGATCAACCTGACCCCCCTCTCACTCTTAGGGAGCATAGTTCCTAGGAGCCTGCAACCCCTGTGGGGAGCCACCACTTCCTTGGGGAGTATGTGACCCCACACTAGGGATCACAACCCCCAAGGGGAGCCTGCAACCCTTTGGGTTGGGGGCCTGGCTCTCCCAACCTCATTGGGGTCAGAACAAAGTAAATAAAAATATAATAGAATAGTAAAGATTTAAAGAAAAAAATATATATGTTGGTTGCTGTGATAACAAAATAATTTTTTTAATAAATTTTTTTTAAAAAATAGAGTAATATTTAATAATATAAGTAGAGATATCTAAATTTTCTAAAATAAATAAATAATAGAGAAATAAAAAGGAAATAAAGTAGGCCTTGTATAGATTGAACATACACACACACACACACACACACACATTTTCAAACTCCAACTCCATTGATGGAGTCCTTTAAATCCTCCCAACCTAGCATCCTAAAAATTTGAAAGGAAAATAAAATTGTTAGAGAAAATTTTTAGAAATAGGAAATACAAAGAGGGGGGGTGAATCAGTATTTCAAAAACTTTTACTTTTTCCCACTTATGGATATATGTAATTAACTTGTAACTTGCATAAGAAAATAAACTAAATAATAAACACAACTGTAAAATAAAGGAACTCCTAACACCATGTTTGTTCTCAAGGAAATCCTGGCCAAGGGAAAACCCCAATGGGGATGGTACCCACAAATGATCCACTAATCAAAAGTATTTGGTTAAAGATATTGACCCTGTTAGGAGCCTATTACATTGTATAGTGTCTCGTTCCTTGTTAGAGGACTTTAGACCTTGTTAGAAGCCTTAACCCTGTTAGGAGTTGGTATTACAAAATGTGAATGTATGCAAGATGAGACCATTGCCCAAACATGCAATATACAATAATAATCTTCAATACAAAAGATAAAATACAAAAACCTTTTACAGTTGCTGAATATCTTCAATATTATGATCTAGCTTGTAGGATCTTCACAAAACTTGCTATTAGTTCATATTGTTATGATCATATATAAGATTTCACATAATACATCATCAATACATAAATAAAAATATTTCTTACAAATTCACATTATATTATACTTACTTCACATTACACATTACTTTCCTTTATACCAACTATCTCAAATATAGCTTATCAGTCAACTTCCATGTTATCAAAACATAATTTTAACTCTTTCTGCCTTAGGGTTAACATCTAGGATGTTGTCCCTAATTAGTTAAGTCATTATTCTGATAAAAAAAAAAATCCCTTAACTCCAAATAATCATTTACTAATCGCTGCCATGTTCTGGTCGGCTCAACACTATTTTTGTAAAATATTAATATCTTTGTCTATACATGCCATACAGTCTTGCACTCTTAGATTTAGCTTCAACATACCTCATATAATATGTGCTCAAGTGCGGATGCACTGAAAATACTTTTGTGAACTTTTCTGATCAAAACAGTCTCTGTGTAGATAGATAAATGTTGTTATACTTAGACAATTTTCTTAAGTACTCAACCAGAACTTCATCCTTGGATCATGTTGTCTTAACATTGAATATTGTAATGCCCAAAATAATCGGGCAAAAACACAACAACAAATTTTATTTTTTTTAAAACAAACTATAGTATACACCTAAGACAACCAAGTTACTCAAAATCCCTTCGACGTGAAGCTTTGGGATCGTAAGCTTGCTTGGATGAGTCACCCAATGAAACTTAAGGGATCATAAAGCATGTGCTGGCATGCCTCCGTCCCTTACATGGTGGAAGTCATTAAGTGACAAGGGAATAGGAAAAGTTTTAAAGGGAGTATCATATCCCTATGGTTTCAATGTCCTAGGATAATATGGTCAAACCCTATAAATTTCAAGGGGCATAATTAAATATTGGAATAAAGGAATTAAGTTGAATCCTAGAAGATGAATAAAAGGAAACTTGGAAAGCATCAATAAACTATATCCCCTTAATGATTTAATAACATTTAACAGGTTATGAAATTTAGAAAATTCTTTATTAAATTTTATATCTAAAAATTCGCAACAAGGTAGGTTTAGCCCCATAAACAACTATAATAACTTTTAAAATCAATATCGTTCATTTAACAATATAACGGTGCCTAGAACATTTTGGTTATTCATTAAAATATAAATCAAAATAAACAAATAATATTTTAAAATTTACTTAACAATTAAATCTAGGCACAAGAGGTTTTAATTTTTCAATAGAATAATTACATAATTCAATATAAATTTATTTAAATAAAACCCACTAGAAATCTAATATATAATTAAACTAAAATAATTAATTCAAATGACATGGTTATCAAAATCTTAATCTCCTAATCTAACTAATGTATTAATCTAACTAATGTATTTTGACGTCATAGACGCTAATAAATAATTTTTTTTCTAAGAAATTAGTATATCGCTCACCATAAAATATATAATTAGATAAAATTTAAAGGACAATAGAAAGGAAATTATTTAAATACAACTTTATTACAATCTAAATTTAGATTAGATAAATCCAAGTTTTCCATTTCAAAAGGGCGACCATTTAAAGTAAAGGTTAAGAAACAATTCCATAGCATGATGTATATTTAATTATTAAAAGTGACTCCCAAACCCTAATTCAAAATTAGGGTTGGGGGTCACTTTAAAGTATAACCAAACCCTAATCTTTCTTATTATTTCCTATCTCTTCTTCATGTGTGTGCAGGTCTATGGGAGGATGAAGAATGAAGCTTATGTTGTGTATCTCTCAAATGTGAGAGGGCATAACACAACAAGAGATCTCTTATGCCATAAGAGAATTCTCTATTTCATTTCAAATAGACACCCATCTGCAGTGCTCTAATAGTGGGTGAAATATGTGATAGTGCTAGCATCTGCACTATATGTAAACTGTCATATCAAATATCAACGTTATTGAGTTTTGTTTAAATAGAATGGCACACCTGTATTTTTATTTTCATTATTTTTATGTTGTCACTATAATTTGTAACTAGTAATAAGAACAGATTTGTGTTTACTGGTTTGGCCCTGCGATTACATATATATGTTTGGGTCTGTAATAAAACCCGTGAACCGCTTGTAGTTTATACGTTTTAATGACAAGCTTTATTTTTTTGGAGCGGGTTTTGAAAACCTTAAGGCCACATTTGAAAACCCCTAAGGCCACGTTTGAAGACCCCTAAGGCCGCGCAGTGTTGGCCATAGCCACTGTCGTGACTAGTCATGAGAGTGACTATGTCAATGCCCGCAACCTAGGTCACGATAGTGACACAGTCACTATCGTGACTTAGTCATGACAACGCTGCCATGCATGCCTAGAGCTATTAATAAGGGCTTCGGCACCGTATCAAATGCAAACCCTTTTGAATTAAAATTTGCATTACGAAATATGTTTTTTTTTTTATATATATAATATTTTATTATATATATTATATATTATACAATTTTCATGTATAGTATATAATATATATATTAATATATTATATTTGATCAATATTTCACTGATCATCGCTGCAATACATTTTTTTAAAATAATATATTACTATATATATTATGTACTATACAATATTCATTGTATAGTATATAATATATATAGTATTATATTATATTTGATTTCCATATCATTTATTTTATAGTTTTTTTTATAATATTGCATTAAATATTATGTATTATACATTATACTAAGTATAATATATAATATATATATTTACATCTTTTTATATTACAGGTACTCAAACAAAAGTGTGACATGATTTAATAAAGCTATATATATATATATATATATATATATATATATATATATATATATATATATATATATATATATATATATATATATATATATATATATATATATATTCCATATTATACATAACTTTTTGTTTAATTTATTATATATAATACTTTAAAAAAAATAAACCTTCAGTTAGATTAACATAGAAAAAGGTACAGAAACAATTGTCACTGTTATTTAAGTAACTTACTGTTTTAGATTAATAAGTCTATATAAAATCATATCAGTTGACATTAGGGATTAATTCTCAAACAGCTCCATATGAGTATCAGATTATGATAAAGAACAGGTTAGGTTCAGGGACCTCCTAAATTAATTAAAGTATAGATCAACTCATTCACTTATGCATTTAATTTACTTCCAAGTTAAAGTTATAGCTTTCCATATTTCATACATAAACTAAAGTATTTTGCTAAACTCTAGCCTTCATGTTGAATTTTGTCTATTACTTTCTATTTGACAAATGATCTTACATGTTTCTTTAATTCATCTTTTTTTTTTTTTGATAGTAGATAATACACATGATGTATATAGATAAATTCCATTCCACAAAAAAATATTGTTCTGTAGATTTTGATTATCAACTCCAACATAAAAACCATATGACTATAATTTACTAATGCAAATTTGAATCATAGAAGTAACAAAAGAATCTAGAAATCAAATAATTAACACACGACTAATTTTAACCTTCCTGTTCAAGACTTCTTTCATTTTACATTTATGCTGAAAACTAAATATACTTGCAAAAAATTTCAACTTCCTTTGAGCAATAAAAAGTAAACCAACATTTCCAGTCCATGTCTATTCTAACCAACATTTATGCAGAGAACTGAATTTAAAATTTCAGTTAATAGTTACAGATATTTGGACTATAGAGAGAACAAATAAATTTGTTTAAATTCAGGAAAACTACTAGAATAACTAGTCTAAATTTCCAACATTTACAATATTATAAATTCTTTGATGTAGAAACACAAATGTATAGGGAAAGATCACTCAATCAGATACACCTCACAACAGTCTTTAGGAGCTTTCAACTTTAACTTTAACCTTTAGATTTGGACTTCTTCTTCAAGTCAAGAAGCCAAACCTGCAAACACAAGACCTTCTTCACATGGCCATGGAGGCTCACCTCCTAGCCTAGGCCATTACATGGCCACCCCCAAGCTTGGGGAAACAAGTATAGGATATGATACACTCATACAACACAAAACATAGACATTCAACACAATTTGGAACATAGATTTTTACATATTACTCCCTTCCCAAGCTTGCACAAAGGACTCTAACATAGAATCCATAAAATCGTTGAAGGTGAAATCTTCCCTTATGGACACACCTAACTTATGACTAACAACATTTCAGCATATTACAAAAAGCCTTCACAAGGCCCTTCCAACCAAACAGCTCAAATCTATGAGCATCACAATTTCCCTTATGGCCCCCAAAACAAATATAAGTAGGTTCTCATGGTGCCCATACAACCATGCACTCATACATATGGAAATCCCAACTTAGTCCCTTCACCACAAGTTCTCCTCTAATCATCCCAAGGATGAAGAGTGAACTTGCACACCCATAACATGAACAATTCAAAAAAACAACAAAATTGAAAACAAAAATTTCAAAATGAAAACAAACAATAAAAGATTCACACATGGTAAAATAGATTACAATTTTCACATAATTCATTTCTTTCAAAGCATATTCAAATATACACAAGATAGAAAACCACCAACCTCCTCCTATGACAAGGCTAAATAGAAGAGTTAAAGATGAGTTTTCCTTATCTCCAAGCTTGCTATCCTCAAATCTACTTAGTTCCCAAAACTTTCTAGATCTCCTCTTCCTCTTTCCTTCCCTCCTAGACCCAAAATGAACAAGTGTATCCTCTCTAAGTCTCTCTCCCCTAAAGTCATTCAAACATTCTTCTCTGATCTCACTTCCCAGGCAATTAGGTTTCTAGATCTAAGACAAAATGACACTTTCCCTTACCTAAGGTTTGGAAAAAATTTCAACACATGAATATGAGAGACATCCTAGATAGCATTCTCTATTTTCGTACATATAAAAAATGGCCCATTTGGAGAGATAAAAAGGTGGCCTAGGAAAGTGGGAATAGAAGAAATAAGCCCCCTAACCCAAGTACTAACCTTGGGGCACCAAAATTCAACCTAAACCACAACTAGGACTCCACAAAACCTCTCAAAAACCCTAATTAATCATGCATCCGAAAATGGAGTATTGGTTTCATCAATTCTTGGTCCCTTAAACCACCTACCTAGCTTAGGAATGCTCAAGAGTAACTAAGGAGAGGGTGGGGTCCATACTCCACTCAACATGCCACTTCATCAACATGGTGTTAAGTGACACCTCACTAAAGCACACACATCATGAACATATTTGGCATGCCTTGTGGGCAGATACATTTATACATTTTCACAAAAATAGAAATTTACTTACAAATATATATTTCAAACATTGTCAACCACATACACATAGGCATCACGTTTATGAAATAAATCATGATATGATGAGGTCGTACTCTTCTTAGAGTCGACTTTGGTTTCAAATTGATTGCACTTAGATCCTATCTTGTTTCCCCGACTTACAACCATGACCATGTTCTTGCACACTCAAATTCGATGTCAGTACATTATAAAATCTTGCATTAATAATCATTTTAAAAATAGAGTAGTAACATCTAAAATTGACAAATACATATATATTTGCTTTCATAAAACATTACGTATTCCACATAAGCATGTAATCCTGAACTTATCATAGAGTCATGATTTCACCAATATTTATTATACTAAAAGATGACATAATAATGCAAAATGCAGAATTCATATATCATAGATAATCATGGAATAAAAAATGAGCATATATAAAAGTACGACTAATCATGATCACCATAAGAATTAATAACAACTATCTCATAAGATCCAATGATAGCATATGTAAACCAAAATAGATCAAATGTCTATACTCAAGGTATCATCCTGATGAATCAAATGTCAAAATGAAAGTCAAACTAGGATGGGTCAGGATAGGACCTCACAAATATATGTTTCTATAATGACAACATCATGATATCCTACTCAACCAAATTTCCAATAATCTCCCCCTTTTTCATTGGTGGCAAAATATGGGAAAATTGGCTAAGTCCCAAAAACTTACAACAAAATTTTAAAAACAAACTTGCAACATTTCACAATATTGTGTACATGGCCATTACAAGATTTGCAAAATTCTATGGATCATACATATCTACTTAACTTATTCCACCATAGGGATACTCCCCCTTTGATTATACTATATCCTTTTTTGCATTTATCTATACCTTATACATACAAGAAATTTTCTCATACTATATTACTCCCCCTTTGACAACAATGACAAAGGTGTCAAAATATGTATTTATAAAGGTCAAATTTTTTGATATACCTTTTGTCTTAATTTCTGTAATGTTGGAAGGCTTAAAATAAAATTTGCAAAGTTCTCCTTCAAGTTTTCAAACTCTTTGTCCCATGTAATCTTAATAGAATCTGATACACTAAGTAGTGCACATAGCCCATGAGATGCTATGTCAACTTCTCTAAGATTTAGATTGGCAAATTTACCATATGATTTCTTTGATCAAAGACATTCTTCCAGTTGATTCTACACATTATTGATCTTCAAGGTCAGGTGCTCCCTGAGTAATGAAAACCTCTTCAACTTTCTTTCCTTTTTATTTTCTAATAATCTTATCTCATCATGAATTTTTCTAATTATCTTCTCAATATCAGTGATCTTCATGGTATTTTTTTGTAGCTCATTTACTGTGACTTGTAGTTCTGATTCTTTATTCTTTAGTTTCTCTGAAATATCTGAGATATGATTGTGTGATAAGGGATACTGACTATACAATTCTCCTCCTCTCTCCAAACATTTCCTCAACTCCTTAATGCAAGGATTAAGGTTATCCAAATCATTCTTAATGTTTTGACAAGTGGTTTGAAATAATTGTGCATCATGAAGAGTTAGTTCTTTTACTGATGCAATGTCAGATAAAGTAGTGAATTGATTGTCAAAAGCTTTGATTACCTCTCTTTCTTTAACTTGTGGATCAAATTCACTAATCTGCGTAGATATAAAATTTTAAATTTTATTTGTTACCTCAAGTAGTGATCCTTCCAAGCTCTTTACTTTCTTGTTCTTTCCAATTATCTTATTCAAGGATGAGATCAAATCTATTTGATCATCATCATCAACTTCAACTCCCAATTTTCTAATACTGACTCAATAGGTGACTTTGATGAGCTTGTTGTTCTGACCTTCTATGGTGTGACTATCTAAATGTGCTCAAGTATGATCTTTGTAGGCTTTACCTCTTTTCCTTGTTCCTCTTGCACTACTTGTTTAGTGGCTTTTGTTTGTGTCTCTTTAAATGCATTTATTTCTTCTTTCTTATCTTCTCCCTTTTCTTCTTCTATATCTTCTTCCTCATCTTCTTCCCCATTCACCATCTCTCCCAAATTGCCAACATCCTCTCCTTGATCTTCAAAAGGATCTTCTTCTCTATCAATGGTGATGCTACTTCCTTCTACATGCATGGTTTCATAATCAATAAGTATGGTAGGTGGTATAACTGTGGTTTCTTTTAGAGGAAGTGTCTCTTTCATCTATGTAGCTACTTTAGTTATTTGAATTTCTTGTTCAGATTCACTTAGGGATTCTCCCGGTATTGAAGTCACCACTTTCACAAATTCTTCCTCAATTTCCTTGTTAACTTTCTCATAGTTTCTTCTTATAATTAGAAATTTTCTTCTTTTCCTTCTCATACGGGTGCTGAGACTCTTCATTATCTCTTTGAAGTGTTCTTCATCTTTGATTTCACAGAGTTTTCTTACAAACCTTTCTCTTATATGTTTATCTTCTTCTATTTCTCTCTTGTTCATGTTAATCACTTTCTCATAAAGATCACTTGGTATCTTATCTTTGATATTCTCAAATTTCTTGTTAGCGAGGATCATGTGCCTGAAAACTACATTCTCAAGATTTGGTTTCGCAAAATTATTGTAAATATGATAGTATTTATTTAACTTAATGAAATCTCCATCATTTCTAATCAAAGGATTCACTTTCTCAATCTTAGGCTTCCATTGTTTCTTTTTGTTGTTCCCTGCCTCTTCTTCTCCTTGAGATTGACTTGGAACTTGACCTCTCATTTTCTTAATGGGTGTGGATTCTTCTTCTTGTGTCCTTTTCCTTTCCACATGAGAAAAGATAGTCTTCTACCTTTTTCTTGGTCCACTAGCCATTTCTTTTACTCTTTTAGCCAATGTAGTGGAGGTAGATCTTGTAGATTTTCTTATGGCTACTACTAGCACCTTGTCTAGTGATATACTCATTTCACTACGCTCGGTGATATCTTCATCAACATTTTGAATATCTGGTAAAGGGGTTTCTTTAGATGCCAAAGGTGGTACAATTAAAACTTCCTTTTATCCAATATCTCTAACAGCTATTGTTGTCTGCTTCACAATGTTGAACTCATATTTTGTCATACCTGTTTCTTTTAATATCTTTTTAATAGTTGTGTCAACCCTTTTCTTAGTTGACTTCTACAAGTTTGATTGGTGTGCTATACTAAAAATTTCTTCAAATGTTCCAAATCTAGGACTTTTGGAATCTAATCTTCATTTTAGAAATCTTCTCACATATCCTTCAATTATCTCTTCAGATACTTCATAATCTAGAGGGTCTATACATTCAGTTCTTAGTTCTACTACTTCAATATATGTAAAGTCTATGTCAACCAAAAAGCATATCTCACTTTTGTATTTCTCAACTATTGAGGGTGGAATTTTTTACCTTTTCTTCATTTCATTCTGAAAATTCTTAATGACAAGTGTGATGCTCTAATTTACTTTATCAATTGGGTGTCTAAGATACACCTTGTTGATTCTTTCCATTGAACTTCTCTCATCATTCCAATCAGCTCCTATAGTGTAAGGAAATTTTCTTAAAAGGTGGAAAAACATATAGGTGATGAAGGATGAGAATTTAAATTGGGAATTCTTTATCTTCTTAATCTTCTCAACATTTTCAATCAGCTGAATCCTTAGAATTTCACTCATGTCAACATCAAATTTATCAACACACATAAGATAGGATGCTTGAACCATACCTTCTCCTATATCATATTATCTAGAGCTCGCACATAGCTTGGTAGCCATTATCTTACACACATACCTAACATCATTCTGCTCAATTTTACTTATTACAATACCTCTTCCATTATAAAAATATTTATTGTTATCTAGAACTATCTTCTTCTCATTTAGAGGAATTTCACTTTTGTTGGATAATCCTGTCACTTCATGAATCAAATCAGCTGTGATATCTATCACTCTATCATCCAACCAAAACTTTCCATCATGAATTCTTCTTAAATTGATCTTATTCCATTCATCATTCTGAAATTCGTAGTGAAACATATACTTGATAATGTCCAGTTGACCTAAATGTTTATACCCTTCCTTATAGGTCATGTCCTAGTTGTATATTTTTTCATATTCTTCAGACATGATATTGTCTCCTACAGTCTCAAATTTGCACTTTAGGAATCCTTTTACATCTTCCAAATGCAATACATCATCTAGTATAGACAATAATGCTAAGCTAGGGTCTTCCTCAGAGGGTTCTATTGGTTCCCTTCTCACCTTAGGTCTATGTGTATCCTTAATGTTATGAACTAGGGATACATCTATGATTGCACTGAAAAATAACTGCTCTAATAGTAAACACTTCGTAAAATACCTTGGATCACAATTTAGGGCTTCTGTGTAGATCTAGTGAAAATTTGTCTCCGAATCCTACAAACTAATTTTAATATTTATTGAATAGCTCTCTATAACTCTTGTCAACTCTTGAATGATCAAATGATATCCAATAAACCATTTTTAGCTATTAAATCCTTCAAGACATTGTCATCGCATTAATTTCATAAGTGAATTCATGCCAAAAAGTTGTTCCTAATTGTCTGCAAACTTATATCACTTTGTGTTCTCTCATACATGCTCAAAATCTTCTTCACTCTTAACCATGGGTTCCTTACATCACTTTCTATCACATATTAAATTCACAAGGCTTGATTCAAATTCTACTAAGTTCTATGCTATTTTGGTGCTTAATTTGATGCTAAATTAATGAAATTTGATGCTTAATTAGTTTGAGATGGGTTCATAATTGATTCCAACTTACTTTAAAATGCTTCACCTAAATTAATTCTTGATATTGTGGATGCACTTACTTGATCTGTAGCTTTGACAAATATAACTTCTTCCATGTTACTACTATTTCCTTTTTTACTATTATTGATATCCATATTTCTTCTGGTGTAGTTTACATTTCTTCTAGGATTAAGATTCCTCATGTTGTTCATTCTAAAATATATTTTTGTGTGTCCCATTTTATTACAAATATGACAAACTATGACATTATTTCCATATCTCGGTCTTGACCAACTGATCTTTGATCTACAATTTCTGGAAATGTTTCCAAAATTGTTTCATCTATAACACAACTCCATTTCTTATATTGTTTGTTTCTCCAGTAGGTCTTTTATCTATAGGATTAGTATTTCTAAACATTCTACTATTATATTTATTATTAAATATAGGTTTCTTACAATCAATAGCTCTATGACCAAAACCATAATAATTATAACAATAACCAGAGACAGGTAAGAATTTCTTACCTGTACAATATCTTTTCATATGTCCAAATGAATCTCATGTAAAACATCTACCTTTAAATTCATTCTGCATTTCTTTGGGTGATTTATCTTACTTAGGTTGTTTAGGTACATATTCAAATTGGTTACACTCAACTTTGTTTTGTTTTTCTTCTTCTTTGTTCTCAGATTGTTGAATTTCTGAATCTGGTTCTTTACATTCTTCAATCTTCTTTGAGAATTTTTCTTCAGAATATCCAAGACCAATTTTATCATAAGAAGGTTTCTAAGAAGTATGTTCACCAATCTTTTCACTACTAGAATATAGTTTCTCAAGATGTTGCTTGGATTGAGTTAGTTCTCCTTTCACAATTGTATTGTATTTCTCAAGTTCAACATATTGCAACTTTGTAGTCTCAATTTCAAATGTTATTTTAGTAATTTTAGACCTTAGATCTGCATTTTCAAACTTCAGATTTGATTCATTTTTTCTATTATTATTATCTTTCAAGCTTAACTTTAGATCCACAATCTTTAGTTCATGCTTTAGGATCTCATTTTCATTTTTTAGTTTTGAAACTTCATCACTAGATTCCTTGATCTGATTTGTAGGTTCTTTCTTTGATTTAAGATCTTCTATCTTGTCTTTTAATTTCTCAATGTAGTCTTTTGCACTTTCATATTTGTTCTCTAGAGTATCTCTTTCTTTAGTAAGAATATCAATCTCCTCAAGAGCTTCTTCTAGGTTTTTTTGTAATTGATCCATATCCATAGAGATCTTACTCAAGTTGTTAGGCCTTCTCTGAGTAACTATGCTCTGATACCAATTGTTATAAATAGAAAATACTGAGAGGGGGGGGGGGGGTGAATCAATATTTCACAAAATTTTACTTTTTCCCACTTATGGATATATATAATTAACTTTTAACTTGCATAAGAAACTAAATTGAATAAACTGAATAACAAACACAACCATAAAATAAAGGAACTCATAACACCATGTTTTTTCTTGAGGAAACCATGGCCAAGGGAAAACCCCAGTGGGGATGATACCCACAAATGATCCACTAATAAAAAGTATCTGATTAAAGATATTGACCCTATTAGGAGTCTATTACATCTGTATAGTGTCTTGGTCCTTGTTAGAGGACTTTAGGCATTGTTAGAAGTCTCAACCCTATTATGGTTTGGTATTACAAAATGTAAATATATACAAGATGAGATCACTTCCCAGACATACAATATACAATAATAATCTTGAATACAAAAGATATAATACAAAAACTTTTTACTGTTGTTGAATATCTTCAACATACTGATCTATCTTGTAGGCTCTTCACAAAAATTGCTATCAGTTCACACTATTCTGATCATATATAAGATTTTTCATAATAGTTCATCAATACATAAATAAAAATATTTCTTACAACTTCACATTATATTCTACTTACTTTGCATTACACATTACTTTCCTTTATACCACCTATCTCAAATATAGCTTATCAGTCAGCTTCCATGTTATCAAAACATAATTTAAACTCTGTCTACCTTAGGGTTAACATCTAGGATGTCGTCCCTAATTAGTTAAGTCATTATTTTGATAAACAAAATAATCCCTTAACTCCAAATAATCATTTACTAATCGATGCCTTGTTCTAGTCGGCTCAACATTGTTTCGATAAAATATTAATATATTTATCCGTACATGTAATACAGTCTTGCGTTCTTAGATGTAGCTTCAACATACCTCATATAATCTATGCTCAAGTGTGCATGCATTGAAAATACTTCTGTGAACTTAACTGATCAAAATAATCTTTGTGTAGACAGATAAACGTTGTTAGACAATTTTCTTAAGTACTCATCCAGAACTTCACCCTTGGATCATATTATCTTAACACTGAATATATGTTTCCATAATGACAACATCATGATATCCTACTCAACCAAATTTCCAACACAAAAATCAAATTGAAAGTTATGAATTAAACATTGAATCATTTATAGAAAATTTTATCTAAGGATTCCAAATTATATAAAATCCACTTTAGTTGCCTAGTTTGAAAAAATAGGATTTGATTTCTCATTTAATGATTTTAGTTGAAATTTTGACTTTAGGACTTATAGGGAAACTTCTAAATTAATTGTTCATAGTTGCAATAGTTGACTATTCCCTTGGATAAGATTTGATCCTCAAGGTGATTAGATTTATTTGCACATGGATATTTTAATTTAATTTGTATTAACTCTCAATAGGTTAATATTTACTTTTAAATCCATTATAATATGAATATGTAACAAGTTGGGTTAATTTAATGATTTGATTAAGTAATTTACGTATAGTCAATTAATTACCTAATCAAATTAGGATTAGGGTAATTAATTTAGGGTTATTAATAACACACTTTTGTCCTTAAATCACTAAGCGACCCTTATATTCGTTGGACCATTATGTTTCTTTTAGATTTAATAATTTTGATAAATGATTAAATTTAAAGGTTGAGACTATAGTACAATAAATTTTGGGTGTTACCACTTTAAATTGAATTTAATATAGGCTTTTAAATTTAAGAGTTAATTAAAGTTAATTAATGCATTGAAGTTATTGCTCATCAAGTTCTTGAACCCTTGCACAGTTTTCTAGTTATAAACAAATTTGACACTATAATTAAACCCAGACTTTGTTGATGACATCTAAGGGTTTAGAAAGTCAAACCTAGTCAACTCTTCCTTTTAGGGTTCCCATTGACTTTAGTGTAAAAGCCTTATATTAGTAAACTAATAACTTGAGGGAGGTTGACTAAGTCAACTTGGTCATGATACCCCTTAGTCGTATTTGATCTTTGCACTTCTTTAGACTATAAACTGCATCTGTATAGATACCCTAGTCAACTTGATGTTAGTTTTAATTTTTTTTTGATTGGTGTGTTTTTATTTCATTAAATATTTGTGTCTTGTGTTCTCTTCTATGTGGTTTATTATTTTTTGATATTGGTTATATTTGTATGTGTTGTGGTCCCACAACCACGCTCCCTTTTTAGCCTTTTGGCCTTAGGGGCCCCCCTTCTTTTTGCTAGTTTTATTTACTGCCCTCTATGTTTGTCTTATTTGTTTGTTGTCTATTTTTTAGGCTTTCTGGCCTTGTTGCTCTTTTGCACTTTTGGACATCTGAAAGTGCGAAAAGCTAAAAGATCTAGATGGGTTGGAGCACTGCATTGGGAGATTCTCAGCCCTGGTAGATTTTTTGGACTTGTCAGAGATCCAGGGTTTCAGAGGTCTGACTCCCAAAGGGGAGTTGGCCTTTCAAAGCTTTTAGCCTTTCGAAGGTCCGACACCCCGAAAAAGGCCAAAAGGCCGATTGACTGGGGTGCTTATTGTTAGATTAGGTGAAATACTAATCTCCCAAGAACACCTGCATGCATAACCCTGTCACATGGAAGAAGCAAAGAACAGAAGCAAGAAAAATCTATGGAGGCCAAAAAGCCAGAGACATCTTATGGACATGCAAAGAGCAAATTTCTATTATGATCCAATAAGTGAATTGTCTCAAAATAATGTACAAAGGGTTCAACCATATAGGTGAACAATAAAACCCTAAAGCTATGAAGAAAAAAATAAAGCTAGGTTGCACATTATAATTAATAAATATATTAATTATAATGCACCTAAAAGATAGCTTAAGTAAATAGAGTAATAAATGACTTAATTAATTAAACCAAAGTGATTTAATTAATAAGCATAAAGAATGATTACTCTAACACCCCCCCTTAAGCGTAGCTCAAGAGGGAAGCTAACCTAGCACAGCTATGAAAGTAGAAAATGGGTCCCGGCAACAAGGCCTGATCAGGTACCCAGTACAAGAAAATAAACTAGATGAAGGAAACAAAGCCTCCAATCTAGGGAATGTCCCAAAGAAAGGAACAAGAAAGAGCATGAAGCATCTCCGAAGCATGAAGCTGCAAACACTGTCAGAAGAAACTGCTGGAACCCCCACTGAAGTGCATGACCAGGTAGAGAAGACAAAGTCTGAAGAGCTGATCAATCAAAGAGGTGACCTCCAAAATAGGAATGAATGAGTGTCTATATAGTAGATGAACCATCTCACCGAAATGCATAGGTGCCTAGCCACTGCATCCGCCTAGTACATAGGAACAAAAACTGAATACGTAGATCACTCAACCGAACCAAGGAAGCAATAGAGCCAACAGGTGAACCCCCCCATAATGCTGAACGGGGTGACAGGAACACTGAAATGCAATGCCAGAAACATCTGCAAGAAGAAGAAACAGGAACACCTATGTGCAAAAGAAGGTACAAGCACAGGATAAAGGGCGGTGTCATAGACACAGTCTACATGGGCTAATGTCATGGAAGGTACGCTCACTTGACAAGAGTGGATGCACCTATAGTGGCAAATGCATCAGAATCCCCCCATGACACTTTATAACTGAGTGCGTATACAAACAAACACAAGGAGTACAAGATCCCAGATATGCAAAAGTAGGCACTTTATCTCAGTGCGTTTACAGAAAAAAGAATGCAACAGAAGAGAAGCATACAATGCTCAAAAGACAGAAAGAAGAGTGAGCTATGAACTCAGAAGAAGAGATCCCCGGACCTGTAGAACCAAGCACTCCACCAGAGGGCATAAACTGCATAACTTAGAGGAGTGAAAACCTGGAGTAGAATCTGGAAAAATAACCTCTGCCACTGAATAGCACACTGAACCAGCTTTCCGAAAATACCAAGTTTGCTGAAAACTGAGCCCGGATGTGAGAGATATAGTGTCCGGAATGCAAAAAGTACCTGTGACTTTGACTGGCAGAAAACCCCTGCAAACGGAAAAATCAAACAACCAAACTGAAAAAAAACAGAAAGGTCTCGGAACCAGCTTTCCATCGATATCTCATTTGGCAAAAAATGCCATCGTATGCTCAAGTTACGGCAAAAACAGTGACAGGTGCTCTGGCAGGCACCTGAAAAAGAAAACCTCTGAATTCAACAGCCTGGTGCGAAAAATGGAAGAAGAATCTGGAAAAAAGCTCTGCGTATAAAACGACCGTCTCGGAATCATCTTTCTGATGATGTCTCGTTCGCCCACTAACTCCTCCGTATAAGCAAGTTATGCCAAAAAAAGCATCAGGTGCTCCAGGAAGGCAAAAAAGTAGTCCTACCTTCGAAGGCATGGTACGAAAAATGAGGCAAAAAACTTGAAAAGAAACCTCCATAATTGCGTTCGTCTCAAAAAGAGCTTTCCGATGATATAAAAAACTCCCAAATACGCCTCCAGATGAAGAAGATATGGCAAAAAAAGCCCAATTACCCTTAAAACAGAGCCCTAAAAAAACATGCAAATTTTTATAAAAAAAATTAAAAAGCATGTCTGCTGACGTCATGCTGACGTCAGCAGAGGGCCTGGGGGCTGAATCAGGAAACCCCGGGTCATGTGGGCGACCAGGGGCTGGTGCTGGTGCCGGCGGTGGGCGGGCCGACGGAGCGGAGGGCGCGGGTGCGGGCGGCGGGGCCGGGAGCGGCGGAGGCTGCAGATTGGCGGAGCGGAGGGGGGCCGCGGCTCTGTGGTGGCCGCTTGGCGGTGCGTTGGTGGCCGCTGGGCGGTGCGCTGGTGGCCGCTGGGCGGCCGCCCAAAACTATATTTTTTTTTATTTTTATTTTTTCAAAATCGCCGACTGTACCCGCCTCGGAGTGCGTGCCAGGGCCGTACGGCCTTGGTATGCAAAATTTTTTTGCCTCAGATGCCACTGTGTCCAAAATGGACAAGTTTTATATGGATTTAGGGGTTCTTGGGCCTTCCGGACACAATGGTGGTGTCCGTTTTGGCCCAAGGTGAGCCAAATTTTGGCTCCCCCCCAGATCCACAAAAAATACTCCTGAAACCCTTGAAAACTGCCTGCTTCTGAAACACTTCAACAAAACACAAACAGCGAGCAGCAAGATGGCTCTGATACCATGTTAGATTAGGTGAAATACTAATCTCCCAAGAACACCTGCATGCATAACCCTGTCACATGGAAGAAGCAAAGAACAGAAGCAAGAAAAATCTATGGAGGCCAAAAAGCCAGAGACATCTTATGGACATGCAAAGAGCAAATTTCTATTATGATCCAATAAGTGAATTGTCTCAAAATAATGTACAAAGGGTTCAACCATATAGGTGAACAA
The DNA here is from genome assembly GCA_027943335.1 of Chamaecyparis obtusa. Lineage (NCBI taxonomy): Eukaryota > Viridiplantae > Streptophyta > Pinopsida > Cupressales > Cupressaceae > Chamaecyparis > Chamaecyparis obtusa. Next base: position 210,516 of record BSBK01000050.1, read on the forward strand.
TAAAACCCTAAAGCTATGAAGCAAAAAATAAAGCTAGGTTGCACATTATAATTAATAAATATATTAATTATAATGCACCTAAAAGATAGCTTAAGTAAATAGAGTAATAAATGACTTAATTAATTAAACCAAAGTGATTTAATTAATAAGCATAAAGAATGATTACTCTAACATGTCAACCATCAGGATTTGCCTATATAAGACACCAAGCAGGTTTTAACCCTCACTTTTTCACTTCCTCTCTCTTGTCTCCGAAGCTCTTTGCGTCGCTTGCTGCTCATCTCTAGTTTTTGGCTTTCCTTTTCCATTGAAGTCTTCCAACTTCCTATTTTTGAGGTTGGTTTTCCCTTCTTTCCTTTCCCTTCATTTCTTTCTTTCATTTTTGGTCTTAGGTTAGGGTTGCTTGCATTTTGGCCTTTTCAGCCTGATGTAGCTTAGGGTTTGTATGTTTTTAGCCTTTTCAGCCCTTCCCTTAGTTCTAGTTTTCTTTAGTGCCAGCCTTTTCAACCTTGAGTATCGCCAAGGTAGTAACCTTTCATCTCCTTGGTGAGTTTGTGGTCGAACTCACCATCAGACTCATTTTTGAGTTCGACTATGAAACCCTAGTTTCAGACCTTCGGGGTCTGAAACTTCTAAAATTCTTAGAGCTTGAATTTTGCCAAATCCTCCATAGCTTTTGGTGTTGGTGCACACCGAAAAATCTTGTCCTCCGAAATGCCAAAAGTAAACTAGGCCCAAACATCCAAGTGCTATCTTTAGTCTTTTGGCCCTTTCACACACTAAAAGTTTCTCTTCGCCGCCTTGCCGAACGCCGAAAGTAAACTAGGGTCAACCATCAAGGCTTTCCCTTTGGTGATTCAAATTTTTTAGCCTGCAAAGGTTTCACACCTCCGACTTGCCAAAAAAGCCAAAAGGAGGGTATTTTCAAAGAAAATTCAACAAGCTTCTTTTTGGCCTTTTCAACCTTTTTGACCTTTTTGGCCTTTTGGAGGTCTCATACCCCGAAAGTTTGAAAGGCCAAAAATGTTTTCTTTGACCCCTTTTTGAGCTTAATTTTGGTAATGTACTTTGTTTTTTGAAGTTTTTTCCTATCGTGTTATTGATCCATGGCTTTTCCTCTTTGTATATATGGCTGAAAAGGTAGTAGCATCCCTTGCAATGAAATATCAGTTCAAAGACTACCATCCACCTTCTAAGGTGACCAACTTACACACAGGCATAACAGACATAGACATCAGGAACATGAGCTAGAATGACGACCTAAACAAATGGTTCCAACTAGTAGGATGATTAGAAGACTACACTTCATTAGTACACTGCTCTTTGGTGAATGTGACGGCTCACCCAATCTCCATTCTATCAATGAACATGATCAACACATTGCCCAGACACTATGTGCTTGATGAGCGCATGGTGAAAAATAGTGTTGGTGAGGTAGTTTTGGACCTGAGGCCAGATATTATCAAAGAAGTCTTCCATTTTCCCAAAGGGTTAGATAAGTTCTTCAATTTCCATATCAACAAAGGGATGGAGTTTTAGAATAAAGATATATAAAGGGCTCACAACATAGTGAATAATGAGTATCTGATGCAATCCTTTCCCAAGAAAAAACTTCACAGGATTGACATGAGAAGGGGGTAAATGCAAGAAGACATCTAAGCTACAATAAAAATGATCAGTAGAGTGTATGGACTAGAAAATTCCTCTCAATTGGAGCCATGGATGATATTACTGATCGAGAAGATAAGGGAGAGGCAAGCTAGATTCGATCCATTGTAAGTGACAATCTTGATGAGTAGCTGGTTTGAGTAAAAATGGATCCTCATTTTTACATGACATCTTATGTCATGTACCTTCTAGCCGCTAGGGTATTTTATCTGGGATTGATCAAAGTTGGAGCGATAGGGGAACAAAACACCTGGCCATTCAGACTTTATCCTCAATTGGTGAGGAAAGATTTCTACACACAACAACTTGGACTTTAGAATTTTCAATGATGCTTTCATAATCACCATCATACACTCCATTGAGGGAGATTATGCTAAGAGATTATCCATAGAAGTAGTAGCAAAAGTAAAGGCCCTTGGGGCATTCTACATACAATTCTAGACCTTCACTTACATTTGGATGGCAGGAAGCACCCTAGCACCAAAGAACTTACCAAGATACCCTTTTGACAAGGTAGTTCTCCTGGAAATAGCAAGACAGTTATCTAATGCCCATGAATATATTAAGCATAAGAAAAAGCATTGTTGGGACTTTTCCAATTCTATCAGCCCCCAATGCGTCCCGAACATGAAGGTCTACAAGTCTCTGAATGGGGAATGGGATGAATTCCCACTGTTAACCAACAATTTGGTGAGGCCTCATTTTGATTCCATTGGTACATTCAACCACATAATGGCGAGAGATTATGTTCATGAATCACATATTGAGGACCATTGGGAAAATTGTGTGGATGACTATGAAGTAAGAGTCCATGACTATTGTCGGATGAGTCTAGAGCTGGCACAAGGTTCTCTTTCATTAAGGATTCCATAGAAGGTAGTGGATGCTGACTTTGATAACATTTTGTATTCTATATATAACACAGATAAGGTGTAATCAAGGGCTATCCTGAATGTGGAGATAGATCAAGATGAAAATGATGATATTGAGTTCAAATCTCAACATGTGGTCAAGGTTACCAAATCATGGATTTCCCATCCTTTCCCAATGAAACAAATCCCAGAGAAGTCCTCCAGAGAAAAGAAGAAGAAGGGAGAAAAGATATTGAAACCACAATTCAAAGAGGGTGCTCTTCTAAAGCCAGAAACTGTATATAGACATGAGCACCCCACTACATATGGTCTAGCCATGCACTCTAAGAAGGTGAAGACCAATATGATTGAAAGTATTGCAGCACCAGATATGCCTTCATCCAGTGGTCCTAATTCTCCAAGCATGACAAAGAAAACAAAGTTCAAAATCATAGGACCCAAGCTAGCTGGGGTCACCAAGGGAAATGTCTACAAGAGGAAGAAAGGCTTAATGCCCAGATGGATACGCTATTGAAGGAGGATGAGGCTGAACTAGATGAAGTACCTCTTAGTAAGAGAACCCGGTCTACGAGACTCATGAAGAGAAGGAGAGTAATGGAAAATGATCTTGAGGATATTGAAGGGGCTATACAAGGAGAACTGGTAAATTTGGATGCCTTTGGTGATGATGAGTTTGACATCACATATTTTGCAGGATTGCATGGCTTCAAGGAGTCTAAGCAACAAGTTCCCACTCAGTTCACAAGCCTTTGTAGTGGTATGGGAGAGGACGTACAATAAAAGCCTCAAGAAAAATTTGATGTTGAGATGGACAAGGTTCGTAAGGAGATTGTAGAGCTTGATAAAGACTCTTCTATTGGGGTCACCTCAGAAGAAGATATAGCTACATAGGTCCCCTTGGTCTCATCTATTCCACCTTCACCTCCACCTCAAAACTATCCAAATCCACCTCCATTTCCGCATCAAACACCACCTACCACTCCACTTCCCCCTCCAATACAAACCACTCTGCTACCCCAACAACCTTCATCATCCCATGTTCCTTCACCAACTCCACCTCAAATGCCTTCACCCACTCCCCTTGTCACTCCCACTACACCTCCTAGTCAAGATGAATGAACACCTCAAAGCTCACAAGAGCCTGAGAAGGACACACATGTAGCTAATGAGAAAAAGGTAGGAGAAGAGCACATAGGATAAAAGGATCCCACTGATCAAGGAGAATCATAGGCTAAAGAAGAGCCACACACTAAGGAGGAGAAACAAAAAATGACCAATGAGAAGTAGATAGATGATGAAGAGGAACAGACATAGGAGGAAGGTGAACAGAATATAGGAGATGAATAAAGAATAGAAAAGGAAAAAGAGAGTCAAGAGGAAATGGAAAAAGAGCACCTGATAACTTCTTCCACATTGGCTACTTTGTATGATCCATTGAATGCTTTATCCAAGACCACTTGGTTCACTAAAGAGATATAACCAAGGGTCAGAGTGTACATAGATGATGAGGCTGATATGACCGCACTAGGGCAAGCCTTCCACCAAACAACATCAATTACCCAAGTAAGAACATTGTCCTATGTAACACAAGACCAAGCAGGTAGGTGGAAGGCATAGGTGGCTAATCCCACAATAGATGTGAGTACAAGTGAGATCAATCTAGATGACTATTTTTTGGAGGAGGTATACTTGGGGGAGCCCACCAGAGAAGGTAGCAAAACCTTGGCTACTCTAGGATTGAAGCATGCTCTCAGCTTCATGGATAAAGATGAAGAAAGGATAAAGGATCTGGTAGAGCAGAATGAATCCATGAAAAGATTCATTTTGAAGACAGTAGGTCCAATTGACCCTGATAACCCTAAGGCCTCATTACAGGCAATTTTGGAGAAGAAAGGGGAAATTGATATAGATGTACCACATTCTTTTGTACAAGCTTGTGCTGACTAGAAGCTAGATTTTGAACAATTTGCTAGTCTATCTCTTAGGAGGATTCTAAGATCTCTTCGAAGGCTTTTGGTGGGAAATGTGTGTGTGAAAATTGTACCTAGCTACAGACACAACACTTCAGTAAAACATTAGAGGTTAGCAAAATCAAAATCTGCAAGTAATTGAAACTAAGCTAACCAGACAATTTACTACCTTCTAGTACGTGTGAGTATGATGTTCTGAGATTGAGATCGATATTAGTGACAATGCAACACCTAAATGAAGGATTTGAATGCAAAAGAATGAAAAACTGTATGAATGCAGATTAATCTATTTTTTTTGGATTTTGTATGCAATTAGGATGAAAAACTATATGAAACTAATCTAGATGAAAATGAAATGATATGTAGATTTAAAACCAATATGAATGAATGAGATGCTATGAAAAACTATGAATTCTTATGACCAATAATGAAAAATCTCACAAATCGCCTGTTGCAAGTGCTCGATCCTTCAACTACAAATTCACTAGAGTAATTGTGCAAATTAGAGAGTGGTAAATTGTGAAGAGCTGAGCCTTGTTTTTAAAGAAATCTAGGGCTTGAGGATGCATTGAGAAAAGCCATAAATCACTCTTGATGAACTCAAGTTGATTTTTGAGTAAACAAGAAATTAGAAATAGATCAACTCACAAAATCATGCAAATCATGCAAAAACAACTTTTTAACTCAAATCAGAAGTTTAGATCAGATTTCAACTCAAAATAGATGTTGAGTTTCCAAAAGATAACAACTTGAATTGATTTTTTGATTTAAAGTTTAACTTCTCCTTCAAATGTGCATAGATAATTATGAATTAATTTAAAAATAAAGTGATTTATTCTCAACTTAACTGATTTTAAATTTAAAACAACTGATTTAAGGGTTAATCAATTATTAAATCAAACTTTTATTGAAAAACTATATTATTAAATATTGACAAATGACATTAATTAATTAAATAAGAATTTAATCAATCAGTCATGAGATTTTTGATTTATTGTCAAAATTAAATAATACAATTTAGGAATAAATAGAATTAAATCTAATAAATAATTAAGTGGCAAAATTAAATCTGATTAATTAAATATTTAGAATATTCAATTAATCAAACTTTAGGATAAATAGGATTTATCACCAAATAATTATTAAATCAAAGATAATTAGGATAAATAAGGAATATCCCCCAATGCAGAATTAGGATAATCAATTAGGTTTTTGATAAAATGATGTGCAGATGTGCCTTACATTAGGACTTTGATTTTGATTTTAATCGAATAGAAGATGTAGGAGGTTAATGAACCTATAGCCCATTTTTGGGGTATTACATTATGCCCCTGTTTGAATTACTGTGCGAAGTGCAGTGGTTCAAAGATTAGTCTATTTTTGAAATATGAAACTAATTTGAAAGATGAACCAGTTCTGAGATAGAAATCGATTGAAAGATTAGAAAATCTGATTCAGGTCCTGGTTGACCAAGAATTGTGATGATGTCAACTATAGAAATGATGAACCGGTGATTACGAAGAAGTATCAAAACACCTGATTCTGAACCTTATGATTATGAAGAAGTGAGTGACCTGATTCCTTACCTAATTGTCCAAAGGAATCAAAATGGTATCACATCCAAACCCTTTAGTTACGAAGAACCAAGGAAATGACACTAATGAACCGATGGTTACGAAAAGCTGATATAGTCTGCAAGATTAAGAGAATACCATATTGATATGGATCTTGATGAATCTGATATGCCCCAAGCTATGTGCCCCTAGTGATGAGGACTTTTGATGAATCAATAACTAGACGTGGTTGTTGTCTTGATTATTGAGGAAAAGAAATTGATTGACAAAATTAGATTTACAAACTTTATTGATATGCAATACCATGCCCCCTTTGTGATGAAAATCAAAATCTAGCAAGAAAAGATAGTGTTGAATGGTTTAGAAGCATGTTAATTGATTTGAGAAGTGGTTATACACGTCCAAGAATGCATTCTACATCATTTGGAGGTCCTAGAGACTAAGTTTGACTAGGTTTGACCATGAGTTGACCATGGGTGACCAAGTTGAAATTTTGATAGTTTGATGTAAGATAATCAGTTAAGTTGAATTTTGGATTTCAATAATGTGTAGAAGGTGGATTATGCAAGCAGTCGACCATCCTGGGTCTGAAAATTTTAAATCATAATTTTGACATAGTAAATGATCTTAGATTAGCCAGGGGTGCAATTTTTGTGGAAAACGGAGCACTTTGAAAAATTAGGTCAAAACCTATATAAGGGCCAAAAGGGTCATTTGCAATTCATTATTCACATTTGACTTTTGAAACTTTCGTGGAGCCCTCTGAGTGAGAAAATGGCTGAGATGAAGGTACCTATGTCTTCACACTATTTTTAGCATAGTCGGCAACATCAGAGACCTCCGCAATACAAACATCTGGTAAGTGGACCTCTATGCCTCTGTAAATTCCATTTTTGCATGTTTGTAGCTTTTTTAGATTATTTTTTGTACGTTAGAAATTTTTAATTTTTGCATGCATAGAAACTTGTACAACAATCAACTAGGACTCATACGACATTTTATTTATCTGTAGAGTGTCATCCTAGAACCCTTGTAAACTCGTATGAAAGGGACCCAAGAGTCGTATGACATTTCATCGGGTCCCTCAGTTGTTGTATGAATTGTTGTATGAAAACCTATAGAAACTCATACGATTTTTGATACCAGACTGTATTGTCATATGGAAAATAGTGAGCTAAATCACCCCTTTAGGTCAATCTTTTGGATTTTTTGATTTCTTAGGCTGATTCTTGAGCATTTAATGTACCTTTTGAAGTGTTCAACTTTCATATTTCTATACTTTTAGCCTATTTTTCAACCAAGTAACTAATAGGATACCCTATTTCTGTGTTGTATAGGTCGTCTATCCTGACGTACATGTCCATATATCACACCCAGCCACTCAGAGACTCTGTGTGTCACTTTGTGATCCTATGAGAGTACATTTAGCTTCATGTGTATTCAAGTATTTGATCCATTTACGTGAGATTCAGGTGAACCATGGGCTACTGACTATGTTGATTGAGTGCTTTCATTTAGAGACATAGACCTTCCATCTACCTACTGGAGAGTTGACGGTCACACCAGAGGATGTCTATTAGATACTCTACATTTGATTTCAAGGTCCTCATCCAGACTATGCGAGTTTGGGGAACTCAGGTTTAAATGCTTTCAAGAGACTCTTCAGAGATGATACCCAGCTAACCCGGTCCATATCATGGGAGTCCTTAGTCTAGTGATATGGGTAGAACCATAGGTTAGAGTGCATACTAGTTGGTATGATAGGAGGTATCATTATGTTTGACTATCAGCATAATGGTCTCTTGATGGGCTGGGCCCCTATGGTTTCACATTTGATGGCCACTCCTTCTGAGTTGGGTTGGGGTCAGTGTATGATGACTCATATGTTCTTTGAGATGCATGAGATCATGTATCAGGAGAGAAAGTCATTTTCTTTAGGTTCTCTAGTACTTTAGATTTGGGCATGGGAGCACATCCCAGTATGTAGACCCATATGTGAGAGTGAGTGCCAGCTACAGGAGCCAGTGATTTATATTTATTTAGGATATGTCACATAGGTGCACATGGGCCATACTAAGTATTGGAGGCATGTCCTTGATGATATGACATATCTGCTTTGGCATCCTTACTTACAGATAGATGTTTGACCTACTACCTGGGAGCAATTCAATTATTTATTTCAGAGCCGAGTGTTGATTGGGCGATCTACCACTGCGATCGAGAGATTCATCATTACTAGAGTGTGGCAATAGTATGGTATCATTAAAGATGGCCCATAGGACTACGCCATATATGCATGGATAGTCTAAGAGATTGGCCTAGGATGGATAACATAGTTGTCTTATGCTTTGTGTGCACAGGAGTATAGCGGTATTATTGGTAGAGACTGGGACTACTGTCCAGATGTTGCAGATGCTGGAGTCACAGATGGGTTCATTGCTTGGCTCATAGAGCATCCCATTTATAGATTTTTAGATCCTACTAAGTTGATCCCCAGTATGGAGGAGGCTATGGATGTGATAGGGGCACCAATGGGTCGAGGCTAGAGACAACATGATGTGTAGATTCTGATGCCCTAGCCTACATCTCCGATGCCTAGAGAAGTGGTGACACTATAGAGACCATTTGATCACATGAGACCACCTCATCCTACTAGTTCTATAGTAGGCAGGCATGTAGTTTTATAGTGGAGATCCACTAGAGGAGAGGGTGGCACTTTGGGTGGTATTGATAGCACAAATGAGTTACTGGGTGTGTAGCAGGATGTAGGTACTAGTCCTGATCCTACACAAGGTGATACTAATTTTGATCTAGTTGCCAAGGTGAGATGTTGCAGGGCACAGAGAGTAGAGGCTGCTGATTAGCCAGATGTGGATATAGAGATGCCCACTATAGAGAGAGATCCTAGTGTAGCACATACTCCTTAGGAGTTGATTAAGTGACTCAGGTTATAGGTCAGGGACCTAAAGTTACAGAGTGCTACCCATGATATACAGTAGAAGAAGCTAGAGAAGCAACTTTTGTTGAGAGAGGTAGATGTCAGGAGATTATAGGTAGAGGTGACACATCAGGTAGCTTAGGCCTCATATTATGTCTTAGCATATTATTCTATTGTTCCAACGGCTCAGAGAGTTCCTACATATTCACAGTACATGATAGCTTTAGAGGGAGTGAGGGCACCATGAGTTGAGGCAGTGCTAGATGCACCACCACCACCTCCACTAGATGCAGAGGACCAGGCTGACAACTGATCTATCTTGATATTCCATTTTTTCATTTTGTTCATATATACTGATCTGACTTCTGATAGCTCACATGAGCTCATTATTTTGTATCTTGTGCCAGTAGTGCACCCTTGCCTAGTTCGAGTTATATGATGTATATGAGATTGAGATTTTGGTTATGACTTCATTTGTACTTGTCATGTTTTGATTTATGATGATGTCATGTGATCTAAATGCTATGAGTAGTGTAGAATGTATGTATGGATTTATGCAATGCAATGATTTCTTTCAAATGTATGTATTTATGCAAACATAATTGATTATGGAAAATGTATGGAAATGTATGATTTTGATTATGCGATGCAATGTTAAATGCACATGGGTGTAATAGATTGAATGATCATTAAATGTAATGTAAATGATACACATGATATTTTTTTCAGGAATTGATGAAGACAAGTACTCAGTCTTATGTCAAAAAGGATGTTTAACCCAGGATGGTGACTGCTTGCGGTTATGTGAGGAAACCTTCAGGTGAGATTCATCTCTTCATGTCAAGTTTAAGTTTAGGTTAGAAGAATTGTTTAAGCATTTTGAGTGTATTCAACAATTTGTGAGATCATGCAATCATGCAAAGTGGAAAATGACATGCAGAATGAAATGAAAACCTAAGACCTAGGACCTAGTCACTTATCATGTGTCGATTTGTTTTCATCATTGAACTCTTAGTAGGTAACCGAATAAATCAATACAATGCCCACTAGTTAGAAAACTATAGACATATGAATATTGATTTGTATGCGCAAGAATCAATACAATTCCCACTGGTTAGACAACCATGGACATATGAATATTGATTTCATTTTTGGAATGTCAGATTAGATATAAGCACCAAGGCACAAACATCAGGATGACCTGAATATCATGTCCATTTTGATATAGCAATTTGCATAAGCATCAAAACATAGACATCGTGATGACCTGAATACACCTTGCGGTACAAACACATCAAGCAGTCAAGATATTATTCTAAATCTAGTGAATTAACCATAGTGACCCTTTATCATTCACATCCTTAGGTAAGATTGTGTTTCACAGTAGGAGAAATAACTCACTCAAAAAGACAACAGTTAGATCAAACTTCCTTTAATTTTATGGGTATAAATGGTTGAGGTACTCATGGCCATCCAATATGAGATAGAGGCTCTTACAGACGGACACCATTTCAATCCCAAATTTCCAAAGTTGTTAGATTTTCACATACACAGAAAAAAAAGAAAAGATTATGCCCCCAATCATCACCCTCTAAATCTTGTAAAGGACATCATTGAAGAGCTTGAAAGGACACAATATGAAAAAAATCTCAATGTGAATCAGTAAGCATACAAGGAGATAAAAGCATGTGAAGCATAGATTGTTTTCAGTTCGTGTTGATGTTTTATTGTGTTGTTGTAGATGCAAAATCCTTTCTGGAGAGGAGATAGATTGAATGACTCAGATGTAGCTTCAAAGAACCCTAACTGTATATGACTTGTCTAAGGTATACTAGAGACCATAGGATATGACTTTGATTTCCCCCAAGTTTGAAACATTGATAGGATACAGACGCTTGAGCCGATTGGTGCATAGACTGACTTTATTGAAAACAAGAATATATACAGACTAAAGCAGACTAAAAGCTGGGAAAGACCAAGATTGTGTTGATAGATGGAGCATTTTGAAATAAGTGGTGCCCATTTTTTGGGTTTTCACCATCTTGGCAGAGATTCTATTTTTGCTACCAATGCGCCTGTTTCTAGGTTTTCACCAAGGCACTTTTTTCTTTATCTCATTTTTTTGTATTTTTAATTTTTTTAATTTTTTTGTACTTTTGATATTTTCCAATTTTTTGTGAATCATCAATGTGCCTATTGCTAGGTTTTCACCAAGATGTTCATTTTTTAGGACTTTTTCAAATTTTTATAATTTTTTCAAGATATTTTTGAATACTGAATGCCTTAGGTGTAGAATTTTTTCAGATGGAGAACATTGATTGGTTCTCAGAGCTATTCTACTTTAGTTGTTGAGAGTTGATAGGCACCAGAGCCAAAAGTAGCAGTGACAAAAAAGGGACCTAGCCAGTTGGGTTTAAACTTCCCCTTGTGCTCTCTATGTGATTGATTTTTAGGATTCTCTCTCAAGACTAGATCACCAACCTAAAATTCTTTGTGTTTGACTTTCTTGTTGTAGCCTCTAGACATTCTTTTTTAATACACTCTGAGATGATCATATGCTACTTGGCTGCGCTCATCTAGTAGTTCAAGTTCTTGCAAACTAGACACTCCATAGTCATCATCAGTTACTAGACTTGCATGCATTCTGATTCTTAGTAATGGGATTTCAACCTCAATAGGCAGTACCGCTTCAAACCCATAAACTAAAGTGAATGGTGTAGCCCCAGTGGGTGTTTTGATACTTGTTTTGTAGGCCCAGAGAGCTGGGTTGATCATGAGATGCCAATCTCTTCCTATTTTATTAACTATATGGTGTAGAATTTTCAACATATTCTTGTTGGATGCCTCTGCTTGTCCATTCCCTTGAGGATAGTAGATTTATGACCAATGTTGTGTAATCTTGAATTGGGCACATAGATCATCTAAGTCTCTATTCTTGAATTAACCACCATTATCTGTGACTATTGAATGCGGAATACCATACTGACATATGATGTAGTTCAAGATGAACATTGATATTTTCTTGCCAGTTGCTTGAGTCAAAGGGACTGCTTCTACCCATTTTGTGAAATAATCTATAGCTGTAATGATATGGGTATGCCCATTAGAATAATGAGGATGTATGGCTCCTTTAAGATCAAATGTCCTTTGGTGAAAAGGCCATTGGGTAGTAAAGGGAATTAGATCTCTCCTTGGTGAATGAATTAAGTTACCATGTACTTGGCACTTTTGACAGTTCTTAGCAAACTTGATAGCCTCTTTTTCCATTTTAGACCAATAGTACCCAACCCTAATAATTTTTTGAGCTAGTGTTAAATCATTGAAATGTGATCCACATATACCTTCATGGACTTCCTCTAATGCACATTGAGACTCTTCCCATTCTAAACATCTAAGGAGTGTACCTTCTAGACCTCATTTGCACAGATCATTACCAATGATGACATACCAAGATGCATTTTAGATAAGGTATCATTTCTCATGGAGGTTGAAGGTATCAGGAATGACCAACAACAGTGCTAATCATGCAGGTTTTGGGGGAATGCTATGCAGAATAAGATTGTGCTTCCACTAGGAACTCATAGTGTAGCTCATGTTCGGGCTGCTGTGATAAAGTAGATAGTGTTGCCATAGCATCATCAACTTTATTCTCTGATCTAGGGATTTTATCAAATGTAATAGATATGAAATATTTCTTTAGATAATCTACCATTCTCTTGTATGGGATTAGCTTTCCATCTTTAATTTGATACACATCATTGACTTGGTGTATTACAAGTTGTGAGTCTCCATGAATGTGTAGCTCTGTTACCCTCCATTCAATTGCTATCTTTATGCCATTAACAAGGGCTTCATATTTAGAAATATTGTTTGTGCAAGGAAACTTTATTCTGAATGCTTTAGGGATTGAGTATCCTTGAGGAGTGATGAACAATATGCCTACTCTAGATCCATTCTGTGTATAGGAGCCATCAAAGTATAACTTCCATGCTCTAGAAGAAAGATTCATGATAGAGGAATTTGGGAATTCTATTTGCATTGGTATATCATCAAACAAAGGTGCGTCAACCAATTGATTAGAAATAACTTCTCCTTTGATAGCTTTTCTTTCAACATATTCAATATCAAATTCAGCTAATAGCATTACCCATTTAGCTAATCTACCTATGAGGGCAGCTTTGCTTAGTAGGTACTTTAGTGGATCAAGCTTAGCTACCAAATGTGTGGTATGAGCCAACATATAATGTCTCAGTTTTTGTGATGCAAAGATCATAGCTAAACAAGCTTTCTCAATCATGGAATAGTTCTTCTTGTATGCTACCAATGTTCTACTAATATAGTATATAGCTCTTTCATTCTTGTTCTCATCATGATGTGCTAGTAATGCCCCCAGTGATGTATCAATGGCAGAGACATACAAGATCAATGGCTTCCCTTGTATAGGAGGTATCAAGATAGGAGGATTTGATAGATATTGCTTGATGTGGTTGAAATTATTTTCACATTCCTCATTCCATGAAAAAGTGACACCTTTATGTAATGTTTTTGTGAAAGGTTGTGATATGTCTGCTAGCTAAGATATGAAGCATCTAATGGATTGTACTCTCCCTTGTAATGTTCTCATTTGAATGATGTTCTTGGGAGGTTGCATCTCCATGATAGCTTTAACTTTATCTGGATCTACTTCAATTCCTTTCTTTGAAATAATGTAACCTAAGAGCTTTCCAGAAGTGACACCAAAAGCACACTTCATAGGGTTCAGTCTGAGACAAATTCTCCATTTGATCTAGTATTTTTCTCAAATCATTTAGATGTTTAGATCTTATCATAGATTTTTCCAAAGTATCATCAACATAATCCTCCACAGTTCTATGCATCATGTCATGAAAAATAGATGTCATAGCTCTCTAATATGTAGCACTTACATTCTTTAAGCCAAATGGCATGACATTCCAATAGAAGGTACCCCATGCACATGTGAAAGCATTTTTCTCTTGAACTTCTAGAGCAATTTTTATTTGGTTGTATCTAGAAAAACCATCCATTAAAGAATACATCTCGAAGCCGGCAGTCATGTCCACTATCATATCAATGTTTGGTAATGGAAAATCATCCTTAGGGCATGCCTTGTTCAAATCTCTAAAATCTATGTACACTCTAATAGATTTATCTGGTTTGGAAATAGGTACAATATTTGAGATCCATTCAACATAATCAATAACTCAGATGAATCCGGCCTTTAGTAGTTTCTCTAATTCAGCTTTGACCAAGAGTGCAATATGTGGATGCATCTTTCTCAATTTTTGCTTAACAGGTTTGACCCTTGGAGCTATAGATAAATGATGCATTATAATATCAGGATCTAACCTTGGTGTATTTGAATATTTCCATGCAAAGTTGATCTTCTTTTCTATTATGAATGTAATAATTTTTTTCTTTTCTTCTTCTAACAAGGATTGTGCTACATGGATCAACTGTGGTTTTTCTGTTGTTCCCAAGTTGATAGATTGAGCGGGATAAATTAGAACTGGAGATCTATCCTATAAATGACTTGGAAGGACATCAAATATCTCATCCTTAGGCACCTCAAAGAGGTTTTCACCTTTGGATACATCTTTTATTTTTACTTTTATAGGTTTTGAATCTGCCACAAAGTGGTTTTCACCCTTAGAACTCCTTTTCTTTTTATTTTTATTCTTATTCTTTTGACTAAGATACTTGATGTCTGACTCTGTCATGCTAATGCTTAGTTCACTAATGGAAGTCATCATAGGCTCAACTACATTGAGGTAGAAAGCAAGGGTGTAGTCATTTGGAAAAGTATAGATACCTTGGCTCAGATTCATGGAGGTTTGGTCAAGAAGTTCAGGATGTTGGATAGTCAAAGTGGTGAAAGATTGGGAAATAGTACTTACGGATATGGATCTGTCATCATTGGTCCTAACCTGACTCTCAAGTTTGAAGGTGATATTACACCTCAAAACATTCAATTCATGAATAGGCTTAATGTTATTGTGGAAGTCCACTTCAGCCATTGGTGGATCATACTTGTTAAGTTCATTATTTTGCTCTAGACTCATGTTGGGTTTAGGTGCATATTAGTGAATAACATCAATATGTTTTTCTATGATAAGCTCATCTTCCTCTGGAATGACTCCCCATTCATAGTCATTTGATTCATCCTCTGATTTTTCATCGAGACCTTTGGGAAATTTGAGAACATGTGTAAATTCAGGATGAATACCCCAAGAAGGGTTACCCTCAGATTCTGATTTGAATTCATACTCATGAGAATTTTTTTTAGAATAGCTACTACCTTCCTCCTTGTCTATTTGGTTTCCTTCGAGATTAGCTGGTTCTTGTGGTGCAACTGTCTCTTGTTCTATAGTAGGTTCTTGTGTGTCTACCAGATTAATTATTTTGATTGGATCATCCTTGATTTCAAGAAGGTCTTTTATTTCTTTAGGCAAACACTCATAAGGAATGAGCTCCTTAGTGGTGTCTAAATCATCATTATCAGATTGTTGTGTTGTTTCCTCCTTTGGTTCAATTTTTTCTAAGACGTCTGGAGAGTTCTTGCTAAGATAGAAAGGCTTCTTCTTATATCCTAGACCTATTGTATTCTTGTTTGGTTAGCCACGATGGTCAAGAGGTGATTGAAGACCTTTACCTTGTAGTCCTAGAGGCCCTTTTCCAGTGTATCCCATTTTTGTGATTGATTTATCCCCTAGTCCATATGACTTCTGAGGAATTTTTCTTGAAGTGGAGTCACATTTCTAGATTGATTGGGATTGAGACTCATCCTTGTATAATCTTGCAAGCACAACTTCTTCCTCAAGCTCTTGTTTAGATACTTGTTCTATGACAAATCTTCCATTGAATATAACCTAGGATTCTTTATCTGTAGGTTTCACTTTGTCAGAAGGTTGTCCATAAGATTTTGGGGACAATGGGAGAGATGTGAGAGATAAAATAGGGTCCATTATATATTCTCCCATACCATTGTCTTTAATTTTGACTTCTTTAGCAATGTCTTCCATCTTGGGTGTTGAAGCAATGTCTATTTGCTTAGTGGAAGATTCTCTATTATTAGGAACAAGTTTATCAACACTTCCCTTCAAGGCATTGCAAGTTGTAGATAAATTAGCTAGAATCATCACCTCTACTCCTTCATAAGGAAATTTCACACATTGATGGTGTTAGGGATTTTTCTTGTAGGGTCAAACTTGGCAAAATTATAGGCTAGATTCTCAATTAAAAGGGGCTCCAAGTTTGCAAGAAAAGCCTAATTAATGAGGATTGGATAAGATCCCCCTTCTGCTTCCAGCTCCACAGGACTCAGGTGGGTATTGCCTATGAATAGGTTACTATATTTCAAGTAAGCTTTCAAATGGTGGATAGGGTCTTCACTGCTATGCTATTTAGGCTTCAGATCACTTCAACAAAAGATCACTCTATAGATAGCTGAGAATCTCCTGATACAGAGCTTGACAATAGAAACTACAAATGTAATAGCATAGACAATGGAATAAGGAAGTGAATCCTTCTTCTTTTTGTGAGTACAACTCAAGGAAGGTTAACCTCTGATTCTCTCTTCAAGGAATGAACAAACTGAACTATATCACCTAGATACAGTCCATTCACAGTAGGCATAAACTAAAGAAACTAAAATATACTGGTAATGATAAATTTTGTGCTTGATGACAGAAAGGTAGTTGCATAAACAAAAATTAGACCAGTGCCTAATCCTTTGGGCAAAAGAGTCTAACATGAATCAACAGAGGAATTTCAAGAAAATACAGTAGTGTGCCTTGCAAACTACATACAATTTAGACAAAATGCCTGACCAACTATCTTCTCAATCTTAGATTGTTATCATCAAGATCTAAACAGATGTGATCATTCTCTGAAATTGCATGTGAGGATTTAATCCTTTCCTTGAAAGAAACTCATGAAACAATTAGAGTAATTGCCTGACAACTAGTATGTTTTTATGTGCCTTACAAATAGAAACATACAAGAACAAACACAAAGCTAAGAGACATTAACAAAATAGGACAAAAATTGTATTGTATTTCATGAAAAGTGTATCAATACATACAAAAATCTTTTTACTCAAAGACTCAGACTCAGAATGAGAAATCTAGTTTACAAAACTTGTATTTTCATCATTCATCATCAAGGGACTTGCTCATAACAGAGCAACTACATGAGCCCTCCAAAAAAAGGAACAAGAACCTCCTAAATAGAGAAAAGAAGAAAATAAATAGAAGAAGGAGAAACCCTAAAATCTACACTTGACCAAAACCTGTCCATTCCGCAAATCTAATCTCATTTGTCCTCTCTCCTCAAAAAATCTGATATCCTTAGGCACTTCAAAATCTGATTTTATTTTCCCCTTCATATCTGATCTACTTTTCCCTTTTTCACCTAAAAATCTGATTCACTCCCTCTGTATTCAATCAATAAAAATCTCTGGTCCACACCGTGACAGTAAACAAAATCAGATCAACCACCCAAGCATTGAATACCGGTCCCTTTTGTCACTGAAACCCTTAAATAATTCAAAATCCTAATAACAATGGTTAATCAGACAAGTTTAAAACATGACCGTCAATCTTATTTCTTCTCGGCACATCAGGCAGCTCTCATAAATCAATAAACGGTCAATTGGGCCCTTTGAAAAGCCTCTGCCACATCATCAGTCCCTTGGCCAATAAGAAAAAAACACCTCAGCCTTATGCAACACATCAGAACCACTCTTAATAGCCTTTTAAATTAGACAGTGGTCGCATGATCGCAAAGCCTGGAAAGATTCCTTGCAAACACGTGAGAATTGTATATCTTGCCACACTATCATTCTGCCCGAAGAATCAGGGTCCACCAATATGTCCTCTTAACCATCCAACTTAGCCAATCAGAAATGAACATGTTAGGAAGACCTGACAACTAGACCCACCATGCACCTTCCTTATGGCCTGATACCAAATCGATGGCTATCACATGATCACAAAGGGATAGAATATTCCTTGCGATCATGCACCCACCATAGGATTAAAAGGTAATGACTTGTCAGGCCCTGCTGACAATACTCCAACACACTGTCCCACAACCAATAACTAGCTACCACCTTAGCCCTATCTAACTGTATATCCACTTGTATCATTCCTTATGATGTGGGCCTACCATCACGTGATTCAATGACTATAGTATATCTCTGAGTCAAAAAATTTATTCAGTTATCAATTTCATCCAGTGACTAAATATCCACCACACGATCCTGATCTGACGGTAGTTGCTGGACCTCTAAACCTTATGCTGACTTTGACTTTTCTTAGAAGATTTGGCAACTAAGGCCATCTTGAAAATATTGATATAGTGGTCACCAAATCTCAAAATTTTTTTTTGGAGACTTGGCGACAAAGAGCCAATCATTGAGTCACTGAACCAAAATACTAACCACTTGTATACTCAGAGACCTGGTAACTAACTGCCAGTGGAGTCACTGAATTTCATTTTCAGCTACTAAGATCTGGTGAATAACCACCGCAACTAGAGATCTAGTGACGAGAGAGAAAAGCAGACTGCCTAGCAAGTCACTGAAGGATGAAGAATATTCTAAAAGCATTGAGAGATCTTGCGACTAAAGGAATTAGAGAATCTCCAAACTGAAAGGAATATGCTTTCTTCATTTAGAGACTGAGCAACTGAGTATTCTCACAATCGTTGAATGAAAGCTTAACCAGGGGTTAAGTCCTGAGAACACGTGAACAAGGAAATCTCAAGGTCGCTGGAACATTTCTTAACCTCAAGTCAAAACCAGAGAATAAGTGACTAAAGTGATATATAACCATGTTCGCCAGGTTGCTAGATGTTAGGAGCTTAGCCACCAAGAACAAGAGAATACACAAACACTACAGGCCCCCAATCGCCAGATAAGATGTAACCTACCAATTTTATCCTGAGATTACCTGAGTGTAGGAAAACACAACCGCCCACAGGGAAAAAGAACATGTGTTAAATGGAGGCCTAAGTGACTTGAAAAAGTAATGGAGAAATAGAACAAGGCTAGGGTTTTTGGACCTGAACCAATTTATGGAGCCCTAGACATGAAAAATAACCTATTTCTTAGACCTCAAAGCATGAATATCTCATTGGTCTTTGCAAATGAACACATGCACCCTATAATGTAGCTTGGAGACACCATGAAGAATCACAGGCTAAGGACCCAAGCAATGAAACCCTATAAAACTTTCTCACACATTAAGACAAGGTTGCAGCAGGACATAGCAATTTCATAAAATTTCACATGAATAGACCATTTTCTGAGGATTTTTTGGCTATGGCAGGAAAATGGCCTAACAGTGGCTTTGACTGTGGACGTGCGCCCCATGTGGGCATGCAAATTTTTTTTAGAATCTCATGGTTGAAGCAGACCACTCATAAAATCAAATCAGACTTTCTCTTCTTCTCTTTTCACCTTTACCTCCTGACACTTCTCTCAAAAAATGGGAACTTCTACTGAAAGAAAACACACAACTAAAAGAAAAGCAACTGTACATACAAGGGAATTATTTAAAAAAGGCCCAAAGCCCCAAAACTTAATTCAGCTCTTACCTCTATCATACATTTGGTTTTCATCCCCACAAATCAAAGATAAACTAAAATTCTTGCTTGCATCAGCAAGATAAAAAATGCTTCCATTCACCTTGAACATATCAAACAGAAGATAATCAGTAAACTCATCATCACTTGGTAAAACAGAGTCACTGAAATACTATGAATGTTGATCATAATGTGATATCAAAACATCACACCCTTGACCATTGTTGACAAGTTGAAAGAGAACACATTTCGGCTCCTTTTCATGAATGAAATCAAACTCCTCATGAACACTAGTTTGCACCAAAACATATGCTTCATTTATAACACTGATCTACAAACTAGGATGGAACTCTTTCACATAAACATTTGATTTCATAAGACCTGATATATCTTGTTGATTAGAGCCTTTACAAGCGTCCTCTAGGAAAGCATAAGCATTGTCAGTGACTGAATCCTTAATCATTTGTAAATCTAAGAATACATATTCAAATTCTCCACATTCTCCAATATCAACAACTAGACAAGAACCATAATCAACAGGCTCTTGAAAATTAGAACATTCACTAGTACATTCATCAGTATATTCACCAAATATAACATTATCAAAACCATCATAATGACATGTACTTTCATACTGCTACTCTTTTAACTCAAATACAAGAGAAGAGAAACTAGTAAATGTTTCACACATCATGCCATTACTTGAATCTTCTTCATCAAAACTTATATCAACCAGGCATGGGAGATTTGAAACAAACTAAGGAGCATAGCTCTGAAACTTAGCCTCCAATAGCTCTAAAATTTTCTCACTACTTAGCGAGCATTGAACTTCACATTCCATCTCTTTGGTCTGAAAGGGATGCTGCAAATATCTTCCTTAATCAGAATAGGGGCTGCAAACTCCTGGGTTATATTATTTTGGGCAAAAGAAGCATCATAGTTACTCTCACCCACAAAATAATCACTCTCCTACTGATCAAAAGACTCTTCCCTAAACTGAGAACAAAAGTCTATCCTGCCATGCTGATAATAAAACAAATCTTTGAATCCAATGGAAACATCCACAACTAGATTCTCATCTTTAAGATCTTGATATTCATCTACTTCACTATCAGCATCATAGTTAACATTTTCATCACAATTAGAGTCAGCATCACTAATACTTTTAGATTTACATTCTTCAAACTCATTTATCCATTTTTTGACAAGTTCAATGCCTTCATTTTTACAATTTGTAGACCATTCTATTGACTTAGGCATATAAATTTCTAAGAATAAATGAAAATATGTAGACTCTTGGAGTTTCATCCCTTCCGGCAACTTATCATATGCATTGGAAAACTTTTCATAAAATACATATATAGATTGTTCACTTATTTCTCCTACATGTCTTCTCAAAAACAACATAGCTTGGTCGTGTATTTTCTGACTTAACAATGCAATATCCTCTTGAATTTCTTCAAGATCTACTGGACAATTCTCTGATATAGACAACATATGCTGATCTATTGGATCTAAAATCTCCATTGCACTATTTATCAACAACACATCTTATTCAAAAAGAATTCTATTCGATTACGCAATCACTTCACATAAAATCATACCATACTTCTAAATCTAATGATTGAAACAGGTAAAACTAGAAGTATAACCAAAGACTTCTAATCTATATTCCTTCTTTCAGTGACTTCTTCACCTGGAAAGGAAACAATTTATTTCATAAAACTTTGAGGAATACTTGGGAAAATCTTTTTTTGCTATCTTTCTTAACCTCCTTTTGATTTTGTCACTCACCACTAAATCTTTTTGAGCATCTTTTTCATCCTTGCTACAAGTGTTCCCAACTGATCATAAATCTTCTTTCATCTAAGTGCACACTAGTGCAGAGATCTTTCAGAGTCGCCACCCACTGTTGTGAGAATCTATAGAACTTTAATAAAACAAGAACAAGTTGGACTTCAACAAAGATAGAAGACTTTTAGTCAGTCAATAGGATGTGACACATTTCTTTTACCAAGAACATACTCAAAATCTCTTTTAATAACAACAACAACAAAAACCAAGCTGGTAAATATGATATGAAGGACTTTCAAATTTACAAAGATTCATAACTCTTTCCTCAAATGGATATGGCAAATGACTGGATTAATGAATAAGCTAGCCAGGAGTCTAGCTCTACTCGTACCTGAATTATTCTATCTTCACTTTAACATATCCCTAGTAGAGTCACCATTTGTTAGGGATTTTTCTTATAGGGTCAAACTTGGCAAAATTATAGGCTAGATTCTCAGTTAAAAGGGGCTCCAAGTTTGCAAGAAAAGCCTAATTAATGAGGATTGGATAAGATCCCCCTTCTGCTTCCAGCTCCACAGGACTCAGGTAGGTATTGCCTATGAATAGGTTACTATATTTCAAGTAAGCTTTCAAATGGTGGATAGGGTCTTCACTGCTATGCTATTTAGGCTTCAGATCACTTCAACAAAAGATCACTCTATAGATAGCTGAGAATCTCCTGATACAGAGCTTGATAATAGAAACTACAAATGTAATAGCATAGACAATGGGATAAGGAAGTGAATCCTTCTTCTATTTGTGAGTACAACTCAAGGAAGGTTAACCTCTAATTCTCTCTTCAAGGAATCAACAAACCGAACTATATCACGTAGATACAGTCCATTAACAGTAGGCATAAACTTAAAAAACTAAAATATACTGGTAATGATAAATTTTGTACTTGATGACAGAAAGGTAGTTGCATAAACAAAAATTAGACCAGTGCCTAATCCTTTGGGCAAAAGAGTCTAACATGAATCAACAGAGGAATTTCAAGAAAATACAGTAGTGTGCCTTGCAAACTACATACAATTTAGACAGAATGCCTGACAGACTATCTTCTCAATCTTAGATTGTTATCATCAAGATCTAAACAGATGTGCTCATTCTCTAAAATTACACGCGAGGATTTAATCCTTTCCTTGAAAGAAACTCATGAAAAAATTAGAGTAATTGCCTGAAAACTAGTATGTTTTTATGTGCCTTACAAATAGAAACATACAAGAACAAACACAAAGCTAAGAGACATTAACAAAATAGAACAAAAATTGTATTGTATTTCATGAAAAGTGTATCAATACATACAAAAAGCTTTTTACTCAAAGACTCAGACTCAAAATGAGAAATCTATTTTGCAAAACTTGTATTTTCAACCTTCATCTATTAGGAATGAATGCTGAAGCCTTTTGGTAGTCATTCTATAGTAGTGGTTGTTGCATTCATGACTGATTGTCATTGATGTCAACATAGTGATATTCTGGAGTTTAGCAGAGAAGCAGGCACAGTTTTGTTTTGCACACATGTTATGTTGTAGATTGAGTTATGCGCAGTTGATGATATGTTATTTGGTGTGTTATTAGCCTATGGTTAAGAGCGCAAAAAGAAATTTATTTATTCATGAAAGTTATAAGCATTTTGGTGGAAGCAATGTTCTAGCAGTATTCCTGTGTAGTGGTTTTTGGTAATCAGAGGATATCTCCTAACCGGGATGGAATCTGATTCTGCATAGTTAAAGGGAAGTTTGACACTCATTTTTGGTGATGTGGTTCATAGCACAAACTTTGAGGTCACACGATTGGGAAGTTATTGTATCTGGAAGTCGACACTTTTATGTAATTCTGATGTAGCGTGTTGAAATTATTATTTTGTATTTGCATGCCGACTCATTTGTAATTATTTGAGTGTGGTATAAAGGAAAGAATTTTTTCCTTACTATAAGAGGATTGTAATAGTTGTGATATGAAATTATGAAAGTTGTGATGCGAATGTATGCATGAAGTGAAGAAAAGAGCTAATTCAGTGATGAAGGTGTCTTGCGAAGTACAGAGATCTGGATTTGTGATCTTGTGTAGCAGAGAGTGTAGTTTTGTCATAGTGTGAAGGAGGTAACATATTTCATATTATTTTTTTGAATAATCCTAAGATCTGTTGGATAGTGAGTTTAGAGATCTTGCCTTGAAGCTGTTTGGGCAGTGGGTCCTTCTATCTTCCATAACTCTTAACAAGGTTAGAATCTTTTAATAGGGATTCAAAATCTCCTAAAAGAGATTCATATGTATTGAATGTACTTCATAAGACTCCTAATAGGGTCCATCCTCTAATAAGGAACTTTCATATTAGTACATCATTTTGTGGGCATCATTCCCACCGGAGTTTACTCTTTGATCAAGAGGTTCCCTAGTTAACATATCTTGTGTTATTGTGTCATTGTGTATGATTATCCTTCTATGGTTGGTTACTACATTAATTATATGGTTTAAATCTGTTGAAGTTGATATTGAATTTAATGATGATAAATAGTTTAATTATCAGATAATTGATTCACCCCCCCCCCCCTCCCCCTCAGTTATCTTGGTGGTCTTTACTTTCTAACAATTGGTATTAGAGCAGCAGGTCCTTGAAAGAGAAGTTTAACAACTTAAGGAGATCCATGGAAAATTTTAGGAAAGAAAGCCCTAAGTTTGATGGAGTAAATTTTGATAGCTAGAAAGAAAATATGAAGACACATCTCTTATGTTTAGGACCAGGTTATTGGTTGATTACAAAAAATGAAAGGACTATAATTGAAGAAGACAATCTTGAAACAAGTTCTAAAGATGAGGTAGATCTATTTATGTGTAATATACTTGCAAGAGAAGCACTTTTATTAGCACTTCTAGAGAATGAATATAGTCAGGTAAAAGGTTTAACTAAATCTCATGATATTTGGAAAGCTTTACATTTTACTTTGGAAGGTGATGAACATGCAAAGAAAGCTAGGTTACATAATTGGATTTGTGCATTTGAAGACATAAGAATGATGGAAGATGAATCTGTTAGAAGCTATATTGGTAGGAAGTTAGAAATTGTTGCAGGAATAAAGTCTTGTGGAGGTGAAAAGATAGAGAATGAAGTAATATGAAAGATTTTGAGAACATTGACACTGGTATTCAGGTAGACTACACAAATGATTGAACAAGTGATACCTTTTACACCAAACTTTTCAAGAGAGACTCTTCTTAGAAGATTGGAAGCAGCAAAGATGAATTTGAGATTATTAGTAGAACTACCTAGAGTGGAGACAACATTCAGTGCTCTTAGCATCAGACTGAATTTGTCTAGAAGTACAAGTGTGAATGGAGTTTATGCCAGTAGTAGCAGATCCAAATCTGATGAAGATAAGAAGATTGAAGAAGGTATTGCCTTGCTTGTGAAAAGAGATCCAGATGGTAAGAAAATTTTTTAATGTTGGACATGTCAAGAATATGGTCATTTTGCATCTAAGTGTCCTAAGAGAGTTAAGAAGTATAGGAACAATTTTAAGCCTAGAAGATCTAAATAATGTTATTATGCAAATGATGAAGAAATTGAAGTAGGAATTGAAAGACATTTGAGTGACAGTGATAATGATAACTTTGATGACATAGGATTTGTAGCAATTAAGGAATAAAATTCTGAATCTGATATTAAAGAAGAAAAAGCTTTAGTTTCCCAAGTTGAAAAGAAAGTTGATTGGATTATAGATAGTGGTTGTTCACATCATATGACTGGTGATAAAGGAAAATTCATAAAGTTTAACAATTATGATGGAGGAGTTGTTAGAGTTGGTAACAATACACCTTGTTTGATTAAAGGTATAGGATCTAGTAATCTTGATGGAAAGACTAATACTGATGATGTTTATTTTGTTGATGGATTGAAACATAATCTTTTGAGTGTTGGACAGTTAGTGGATAAAGGATATCAAGTTTGGTTTACTAAGAAAACTTGTGTGATAAAGGATAAAGATGGAAATCTAATTGGAACTGGATCTAGAACCAGAGGTAATGTATTTCAATTGAACCCTACTGAGATGACATGCTTGATGACTAAGATTGATGATAGTTGGTTACGACATAGAAGGTTTTGTCATATAAACTTTGATAATATTGTGAAAGTGAGTTCTACACTTGCAGTAAGAGACTTACCTAAGATTATGAAGCCTACTAACATGATTTGCAAGGAATGTGTGATGGCTAAGTAGAAAAGGAGCTTATTTCCTAGCAAGAAGTTCACATCTATAGAAAAGTTGGAGATTGTTCATACAGACTTGAGCGGTCCTAATAGGACTAGAGGATTCTATGGAGAAAGGTATTTTATGATTCTTGTTGATGATTTTACAAGAATGATGTGGATTGCATTTTTGAAAGAAAAATTTGAAGCATTTGATAAGTTTAAGGTCATGAAGAATAAAGTTGAGAATGAATCAAGAATGAGGATTAAATGGTTGAGATCTGATAGAGGTGGAGAATTTACATATAAAGAGTTTAACACTTTTTGTGAAGTGAATGGTATTAAGAGATAGTTATCAGCCCCTAGAACACTTGAACAAAATGGTATTACAGAAAGAAGGAACATATCAGTAACTGAAGTAGCTAGAGCTATGTTATTTGAAGGTGATTTGGCAAAGACATTTTGGAGAGAAGTAGTGAGTACAACAGTATATACAATGAACAGAGTATAAATTAGAGCAGACACAGACAAGACACCTTATGAATTATGGTTTGGACATGCACCCTTAGTTAAGTATTTTAGAATTTTTGGAAGCAAATGTTATATTAAGAGACATGATGATATAGGAAAGTTTGATCCTAGAAGCGATGAAGGAATTTTTCTTGGATATTCTTTGAAAAGAAAAGCATATAGATGTTACAATAAGAGAACTAAAACTATTGTTGAAAGTGAAAATGTAAAAGTTGATGAGAAGTTTACAAGTCAGGAAAGAATACTTGATTATGAATCTGATGAAGAAACTAACCCTCAGCCTAACATTGAAACTACTGAACAATTTTTTGAGACTGACAGTGAATTGTTGAATGAAAGTCATGCTGAAGAAAACAAAGAAGAATCTACAGTTGAAGAAAGATCAGTGACTATGACACCTAACAGGTATATATCAAGACATCATCCTATTGAGAAAGTTATTGGAAGTTTGGACAGAGGAGTTATGACTAGAAAGAAGGTACATTTATGTTTGATTTCTCAAATTGAACCTAAGTCTACTAATGAAGCTTGTGAAGATAAACATTGGATTAAAGCTATGAAAAAAGAATTGGATCAGATTGAAAAGAACAAGACATGGGAATTGGTCCCTAGACCTAAAGACAAAAATGTGATTAGAACTAAATGGGTATTCAGGAACAAGATGAATGAACAAGGAGAAGTAATTAGAAACAAAGCAAGATTGGTATGTAAGGGATACTCACAGCAAGAAGGAATTGACTATGAAGAGACTTTTGCCCCTGTGGCAAGACTTGAAGCAGTAAGAATATTTTTGGCTTATGCAGCATTTAAGAAATTCAAAGTGTATCAGATGGATGTGAAGTCAACATTTCTGAATGGTGAATTAGAGGAAGAAGTCTACATTGAGTAGCCTGAAGGTTTTCCTTTGACTCAAGAAGGAGACATGGTATGTAAACTAAAGAAAGCATTGTATGGACTAAAGCAAGCACCTAGAACTTGGTATGCTAGATTAGATAAATATTTGTTAAAATTGGGATTTACAAAAGGAATAGCTGATAGTTACTTATACACAAAAGAAATTGAGAATGGATTGTTAGTTTTGGTTATTTTTGTTGATGACATTATTTTTGGAGGAGAAGATGAAGCTAGTGACAAATTTGCTGATGAAATGAAGACAAAATTTGAAATGAGTATGATCGGAGAAATGAAATACTTTTTGGGATTACAAATAATACAAAACAAAGAAGGTATCTTTATAAGTCAGACAAAGTACTTGAATGATTTGTTGAAAATATTTAGTATGGAGAATTGTAAACCAATTGGAACACCTATGGTTATAGGACATAAACTATCTAGTAAAGATGAGACACCAGAATTTAAGCAAAATAAATACAGATCTATGATTGGTGGATTGCAGTACTTGACACACACTAGATCAGATATACAACATTTCGTTGGGATGGTAGCAAGATTTCAAGTTGAACCTAGAGAGTCACATTATGTAGCAGTAAAAAGGATATTGAGATATCTTAGAGGCACAATGGACTATGGACTATGGTATGAAAATTTTGATGATTTTACCCTATGTGCATATACTGATGCTGATTGGGGAGTCAACGTTGATGACAAGAAAAGCACTAGTGGTGGAGCCTTTTTTCTTGGAGGAAGATTAGTTTTTTGGTTGAGAAAAAAGAAGAATTGTATCTCATAGAGTACAACAGAAGCAGAATATGTAGCAGAAGAAAACAATTGTAATTAGATAATATGGATGAAGCAGATGTTGATGGACATTGGAATCAAGTTTGATGAGCCTATTGTCATATATTGTGACAATACAAGTACAGTTAGTATGTCTAAGAATCCAGTTTTACATTCTAAAAAAAAGCATATAGAGATCAAGTATCATGTTGTAAGAAAGAAAGTTGTAGATAAAGAAGTTATACTGGAGTACATAAGCACAAAGGAGCAGATAGTAGATATATTTACTAAGCCTTTTCTTAAGGATACATTTGAGTATTTGAGAGGTATGCTTGGGGTTATGCCCCAACCTAGTTTTGAGTAATGATGTAGTTGGTTGCATCCATCCAGTGGTTTATGGCCCTATCTATTTTCTAGATTGGATGTTGGTACTTCCTCTATGGGGGAGTATGTGTATCTAAGCTGAGTCATTGAGGACTCTTGTGAATGTATTTTCTGAATAGTGTCTTTTGACATTGAGCTATTGTTTGACATAGTGATAGAATTTTTGTCATTGATGTCAATGGGAGAGAGAATCATGAAAAACATTGAGGAACTACATTTGTTGAGAGATTGAATAGGATAATGAAGCAAGATTTGATTGATGATGAGTAGCAGTGGAGTTGAGCAGCAGTGATTGGATTTTTGGAACATTGGATGTTTTTTCATCTATGTTGCCATCAATGCCAATGGGGGAGATTGTTAGGAATGAATGATAAAGCCTTTTGGTAGTCATTCTATAGTAGTGGTTGTTGCATTCATGACTATGATTGTCATTGATGTCAGCACAGTGATATTCTGGAGTTTAGCAGAGAAGCAGGCACAGTTTTGTTTTGCGCACATGTTATATTGTAGATTGAATTATGCGTAGTTGATGATATGTTCTTTGGTGTGTTATTAGCCTATGGTTAAGAGTGCAAAAATAAATTCATTTATTCATGAAAGTTATAAGCATTTTGGTGGAAGTAGTGTTCTGGCAGTATTCCTATGTAGCGGTTTTTGGTAATCGGAGGATATCTCCTAACCGAGATGGAATCTAATTCTATGTAGATAAAAAAAAGTTTGAGACTCATTTTTGGTGACATGGTTCATAGCACAAACTTTGAGTTCACATGATTGGGAAGTTGTTGTATCTAGAAGCCGACAGTTTTATGTAATTCTGATGTAGCGTGTTGAAATTATTATTTTGTATTTGCATGCTAACTCATTTGTAATTATTTGAGTGTGTTGTAAAGGAAGGAATGTTTTCCTTTTTATAAGAGGATTGTAATAGTTTTGATATTAAATTATGAAAGTTGTGATGCGAATGTATGCATGAAGTGAAGAAAAGAGCTAATTCAGTGATGAAGGAAGACTTGCGAAGTATAGAGATCTGGATTTGTGATCTTGTGTAGCAGAGAGTGTGGTTTTGGCATAGTGTGAAGGAGGTAACATATTTCATATTAATTTTTTGAATAATCCTAAGATCTGTTGGACAGTGAGTTCAAAGATCTTGCCTTGAAGCTGTTTGGGCAGTGGGTCCTTCTGTCTTCCATAACTCCTAACAGGGTTAGATTCTTTTAACAGGGATTCAAAATCTCCTAATAGAGATTCATATGTACTGAATGTATTTCATAAGACTCCTAACAGGGTCCATCCTCTAACAAGGAACTTTCATATTAGTACATCATTTTGTGGGCATCATTCCCACCGGGGTTTACTCTTTGATCAAGAGGTTCCCTAGTTAACATATCTTGTGTTATTGTGTCATTGTGTATGATTATCCTTCTATGGTTGGTTACTGCATTAATTATATGGTTTAAAGCTGTTGAAGTTGATATTGAAGTTAATGATGATAAATGGTTTAATTATCAGATAACTAATTCACCCCCCCCCCCTCTCAGTTATCTTGGTGGTCTTTACTTTCTAACATCATCATCAAGGGACCTGCTCATAATAGAGAAACTACAAGAGCCCTCCAGAAAGAGGAATAGGAACCTCCTAAATAGAGAAAAGAAGAAAATAAATAGCAGAAGGAGAAACCTTAAAATCTGCACTTGACCAACACCTATCCATTTTGCAAATCTAATCTCATTTGTCCTCTCTCCTCAAAAAATCTGATATCCTTGGGCACTTCAAAATCTGATTTTATTTGCCCCTTCATATCTGATCTACTTTGTCCTTTTTCACCTAAAAATCTAATTCACTCCCTCTGTATTCAATCAATAAAAATCTCCGGTCCACACTTTGACAGTAAAGAAAATTAGGTCAACCACCCAAGCATTGAATACCAGTCCCTTTTATCACTGAAACCCTTAAACAATTCAAAATCCTGATAACAACGGTTAATCAGACAAGTTTAAAACATGACTGTCAATCTTATTTCTTCTCAGCACATCAGGCGGCTCTCGTAAATCAACAAACGGTCAACTGGGCCCTTTGAAAAGCCTCTACCACATCATCGGTCTCTTGGCCAATAAGAAACAAATACCTCAGCCTTACATAGCACATTGGACCCACTCTTAATAGCCTTTTAAATTAGATGGTGGTCGCATGATCACAAAGCCTAGAAAGATTCCTTTCGATGACGTGAGAACCACAGATCATGATACACTGTCATTCTGCCTAAAGAATCAGGTTCCACCGATATGTCCTCGTAACCATCCAACTCAGCCAATTAGAAATGAACATGTTAGGAAGACCTAAAAACTAGACCCACCATGCACCTTCCTTATGGCCTGATACCAAATCGACAGCTATCGCATGATCACTAAAGGAAAGAATATTCCTTGTGATCATGCACCCACCGTAGGATTAAAAGGAAATGACCTGTCAGGCCTTACTAACAATACTCCAACACACTATCCTACAACCAATAACTAGCTACCACCTCAGCCCCATCTGACTATATATCCACTTGTATCATTCCTTATGATGTGGGCCTACCATCACTTGATTCAGTGACTATAGTATATCTCTGAGTCGCAGAAAATTTATTCAGTTATCAATTTCATCCAGCAACTAAATATCCACCACACGATCCTGATCTGATGGTAGTTGCTAGACCTCCAAACCTTATGTTGACTTTGAATTTTCTCAGGAGATCTAGCGACTGAGGCCATCTTGAAAATATTGATATAGTGGTCGCTAAATCTCAGAAAAAAAAAATTGGAGACCTGGCGATAAAGAGCCAATGGTTGAACCAAAATACTAACCACTTGTATACTCAGAGACCTAGCGACTAATTTCCAGTGGAGTCATTGAATGTCATTTTTGGCTACCGAGATCTGGTGACTAACCACCACATCTAGAGATCTGGTGATGAGAGAGAAAAGCAGACCACCTGGCAAGTCGCTGAAGGATAAAGAATATTCTGAAAACATAGAGAGACCTCACGACTAAAGGAATTAGAGAATCTCCAGACTAAAAGGAATATGCTTTCTTCATTTAGAGACCGAGTGACTGAGTATTCTCACAATCATTGAATGAAAGCTTAACCAGGGGTTAAGTCCTGAGAACACATGAACAAGGCAATCTCAAGGTCGCTAGAACATTTCTTAACCTCAGGTCAGAACTGGAGAATAAGAGACTAAAGGGATATATAACCATATTTTCTAGGTCACTGGATGTTAGGAGCTTAGCCACCAAGAACAAGAGAATACGTGAACACTACAGTCACCCAATCGCTAGATAAGATGTAACCTACCAATTTTATCCTAAGATTACCCAAGTGCAAGAAAAGACAATCGCCCACCAAGGAAAAATAACATGTGCTAAATGGAGGCCTAAGTGACTTGAAAAAGTAATGGAGAAATAGAACAAGGCTAGGGTTTTTGGACCTGAACCAATTTATGGAGCCCTAGACATGAAAAATAACCTATTTCTTAGACCTCAAAGCATGAATATGTCCCTAGTCTTTGCAAATGAACACATGCACCCTATAATGTAGCTTGGAGACACCATGAAGAATCACAGGGTAAGGACCCAAGCAATGAAACACTGTAAAACTTTCTCACGCATTAATACAAGGTTGTAGCAGGACATAGCAATTTCACAAAATTTCACATGAATAGACCATTTTTTGAGGATTTTTTGGCTATGGCGAAAATGGCCTAACTGATGGTATGTGGAAGGAATAGGTCTCATTTCATATATTCAGGGTCTTCCTAGAAGTATTTTGTAAGCCAAAGGTAGATCAATAACTTGACATATGGTGTCTTTGATAATAGGTCCCAATCTAATAGGTAAGACAATAGTTACTTTGGAAGAAGATGAATCTCCTTGACCATATTTCAGAAATGGTTCCATGAATGTTGTATGATCATTATTACTTTTGTGATTGTCAATTATGATTTCTCCATTATCAATTTTGTCTTGTATGATGTGTTTCAAGTGGAAGTAGTTATTAGTTTTATGACCCTTATTGTGATGGAAGTCATAGAAATCATTCTCTCTCCACCATTTCAGTTTAGGTTTAGGATAAAAGACTTTTATCTTAGGTAAGGAGATGATGTTGTTGGCCAACAAAGTTTTCATGGTAGATTCCAAGGACTCTCGAAGAGGAGTAAACTTGCATTTAGGATCTATAGCCCAAGGTTTATAGTCAGATGGTTTCTTGTTTGATTCTATTTCTTTTGCCTCTGAGGCTTTGATAGCTTGGGTGTCAGCAGTGAGATTGAAAGTGGGTGCCTTAGATGGGGCACATATATTATCAATAATGCCATCTGTGACAACACCTTTATTCTTGTTCCAATTTTTGCCTTGTCTTTGGAAATAGATCCAGATTCATACTTGTCTTTTTGAAGTGATATGTCTCCTTTTTGTACAAGTACCTTCTCAATTTTGATTGCATTTTCTACCATTTTATCAAAGGATGTATGATTTTGCATTTTCAAATGGTATTTGATTTCTGGAACAAGATTGTTGATGAAAATTTCTAGCTTCTCAGTTTCTGGAATGGGTCTAGCATATAGAGAAAATTTCTTCCTCCATCTTTTGAGAAAATTTAGGAATGGTACTCCTGAGTTCTGTTTCAAATTGTAGATGTCAATCATAGTGACCGTATGCTAGATGTTTTAGGATTATTTTTGATAGAATAGCTTGATCAACTCCTCAAAAGTTTTGATTGTTGGAGACATTTTTGAGAACCAATGAATAGCTGACCCTCCTAGAGATCAAGGGAAAAGATGCATTAGGTAGGTTGGTTCATGCATGAAATCCATAGATTGAGTACAAAATTCTCTGACATGATCTTGAGGATCAGAGTTTTCATCATATTTATCATATTTAGGCATCTCCACTCTTTTAGGGAATGGTGACATGTACAAGTTTTTATCAAATGGAAAAGGGCATAGAGCCTCCATGGAGAACTCCTTAGGTTCCTTTTCTTTTTTGAGTTTGTTGAGTTTTACTTGCACGACACGCATCTATTTCATCATAGTTGTGATTGGAGTTTCTTCCTCATGCGTAATGATATCTTCAACATTAAAGTTGGGAGGAAGTTTGGCCCCTTGACGAGTGAACTCTAGGAAGTATGTTTCTTTGTCTTCTTTTAAGAAATGCCTCATCATTTTCTTGAAGTCATCATCATTTTGATATCAAGAAATTTTAGAAGTGTGGGCTCTTGGTCCGCACCATGTTGGGATTGATGTCCTTGGGACCCTGTTAGAAATAGGAAATACTGAGAGGGGGGGGTGAATCAGTATT
The DNA here is from genome assembly GCA_027943335.1 of Chamaecyparis obtusa. Classification (NCBI taxonomy): domain Eukaryota; kingdom Viridiplantae; phylum Streptophyta; class Pinopsida; order Cupressales; family Cupressaceae; genus Chamaecyparis; species Chamaecyparis obtusa. The sequence goes on from BSBK01000050.1 coordinate 244,099, forward strand.
TCACAAACTTTTACTTTTTCCCACTTATGGATATAACAGATTACTTTAGTGCATACAAAGATTATCAAGCTGATTAACAAACATAGTAGTAAATAGAAAGAACTCATAACACATGATATGTTCTCGAGGAAACCCTGGTCAAGGGAAAGTGCCGGTGGGGATGGTACCCACAAAGATCACTAATCAAAAGTATCCTATTAGGGATATTGGACCCTATTAAGAGTCAATTTACAATATATAGTAGATATGTCCTGGTTAAAGGACTTTAGGCCTTGTTAGAAGCCTTAACCCTGTTAGGAGTTAGATTACAAAACATGATCACCAGTTGAGCTCACTGCCCAAATAGGTAATACAAGATGTTTCTAACTATAGTATGGTACTGATTACAACTTCACATCAATAGCCTTTGCTGCTATCACAATATACAACTTTCACAAGTTATCCTTTTCTTTCTTTTCACAAAACACATCATTATCATTACATTTCAAGTATGCCTAATATATGAGTTATTAGAGCTAATAACTTTATATGGTCAGCTTCCAAAATATTTATCCAAGAGTAAACATCTAGGATGTCATCCCTTCATAATGTTAAGTCATTATTTTGACAAGCAAAAATAATCCCTTAACTCTTTCGCTAATACTGTCTCCAAAACTGTTCTGTCTGCAAAACTATCTTCGGTAAACTTTGAATAACTTCATCCGTACTACTCAAAACTTTATGTGCACTAAGATGAGGTATCCTCATACTCTATAGAAGCTTCAGTTAACTGCACAAACAAAAATATTTCTCCAGTGGACGTCGCCAACTAAATCTTCATCAGGTGCTCTATTAGGATCACTGTATCCATACTTAGACAATTTCTTCCTTCAACTTGCCATACTTGCATTCCAGATTCTACACTCTCATTAGAGATCATATGTTGCCATAATGACAACATCTATGCATCCACATTAGCCAAATTGCCAACAATCTCCCCCTTTGTCATTGGTGGCAACATATGGGAAAATTGGCTAAGTGTGCAAACAAAACTTCAAAACACTTACACAAAATTGTGGCCAAATGTTATACAACACATATACAATATTGTACTCCATAGAATAGCTCCCCCTATGAGTATCCTTCCTCAACATATTATCAATTTTCTGCTATCTCTCCCCCTTTGACAATAATGACAAAGATAGGGTGTACAAAAATTTCAATAAAAACTTGATACCTTGTTATCAGCTATTGAAAATCTGGTAGGCTTGCAACATAGTCACCAAACTCTGACTTCCATGATTCAAAATCTTTCTCCCATATCTTCCTGATGGATTCAACAACATTGAGTAGAGTACTCAATCCGTATGCTGCTGTCTGACAAGCTTGCAAGGGAATTAAAGCTAAACTTCTAAAAAGATGTCTTTGCTGAAAGACACTGCTCAATTTGGTCTTCAACAATTGAGGTCTTGATTGAGATATGCTCTCTCAAGTTGTTAATCCTGATCATCTTTCTGTTCTTCTCCTCTACTAACATTCTAATTTCATCATTTAACTTCCTTATGTTCTTCTCCACAGAACTTATCTTTACATTTGGGCTTGTCAAGGTGTTTGTTTTAGCTGTAATTGCATCTATCTTCTCTCTGATCTTCTTATCTTCTTCAGCTGTTAGGATTTCTGATTTTGTGCATTGTATATACAAACTCTTTCCAGTCTCAAAATGTTTCCTCAAATTCTTTATGCATACATCCAAATTACCAATATCATTTCGAATATTTACACTTAAATTTTGTTGCATTTTTGCTTCAAAGGCTTCCTGAACTTTTATTCTAGCAATATCCTTTAAGTTAGAAAATTTAGATCAAAAGAGTTTATTACCATTTTAGCTTTCTCAAGTGGATCTGATTCAAATACCTTAGTGCTGATCACACTCTCAAGTTTCTTTGTCAAAACTCTAACTTTGCCTTCAAGGTCCTTCACCTTCTTATTCTTTCCAATAATTTTATTAAGAGATGTGATGAACTCAAGCTGATCATCATCTTCAACCTCTTTTCCAAGGTCTTCAAAAATTGAACCAATTTGTCTCTTCTTACTGTCAGGTGCACTAGGGGTAGTGACCTCTGTCAAAATTTGTTTACCTTTAACTATCTGCTCTGCTGGAACTAATTCTGATACAGCTGGTGCTTCCACTGCCTCTGTATCCTTTTCTAATTCTATAACCTTCTCTTGCTCTTCTAAAGCCAAATTGTCAACAATGTTTCCTAGATCATGAAATATTGCATCGTCTGACTCTAGTGTCACTTTGGTTCCTTCAATGTCCATTGATTCTTTGCCAATATTGATATGTGAAGAAGATGGGACTTCTTCAATACCAACTTCCTCTACATGCGGTTCCTCTGATTGCTTCTACTGAGGATCTGATTCAACATGCTTTCCTGCAACTATATCTGCAAGAACTTGCATTACTGCTTTCTCAGTCTCTTTCTGTACTTCCTCCTTTTTGCCTCCCATTATAAGAATTGTTCTTCTCTTAGTTCTCAATAAAGTTCCAAGAGGCTTCAAGATTCTCTTCAAATGATCTTCATCCTCAACTTCACAGAACTGTCTGAATACATGTTCTCTCATCTTTATGTCCTCTTCTTGTGCTCTCTATTTTCTATTCACAAGTCTGTTATACAAATCTTCTGGGATCTTACCATGAATAGTGCTAAGTTTCTTATCTATCAAAATCATATGTGTAATCATTGCATTTTCAAAATTCAATCTTTCAAATGATCCATATAGATCATAGAATTTATTTATCTTAGTGAAGTCTCCATGCTGCAATATATCTTCATTAACTCTTTCAATTCTTGGTTTCCAAGTTTTCTTCTTGATTGAAACTTCATCATCATCTTTAATTACTGCTACTTTTCTAGGTACAGGTGGTACAATCACTTTCTGTCTCTTGTTGGGTCCTGTTGCACTCACTTTTACTCTTTTGCTAGGAATAGGAGAAAAGGATTTTTCTCCTTCATATTTTTCAGGTACTACAACTTTTACCTTTACTACAATAGGATCAACAGGGTCTGCACTAGATGCCACAGGTGGAACTACAAGATTTTCACTTTGCTTCAAGGCTTCTGCAGTCTTCTTAGCTATGTCAAACTCATGACTTGACATACCTGATTCTTTTAGTATTTTCTTCATAGTAGATTCAACTCTCCTACTAGATTACTTCTTTTCTTTCAAACTTATTGCAGAGTTGAAATTCTCTTCATAGGTTCCAAACCTATTTGCATGACCATCCAACTCACACTTTAACAGTCTATTCACATATCCTACTATTTCTGCTTTAGATATTTCATAGCCAAGAGGGTCTATGAATTCCATTCTAGGCTCAACTACTTCAATGTAGGTGAAATCAGTGTCTACCATAAAACAAATGTCATCTTTATGCTTTTCAACTAAGGATTGAGGAATCCTTGATCTGTTCTTAACAATATTCTGAAAAGTCTTCAATACAAGCTCCACACTGTCATTGACTTTATCAATTAGGTGCTTCATGTAGACTGAGTTTATTCTTTCCATTATGTTCACATTGTCACTCCAGTCAACTGTGTAAGGAAATCTTCACAAAATATGGAAAAACATATAGGTTATCAGAGATGAAAACCTAAATTGTGTGTACTTAGCCTTCTTAATCTTTTCTAAATTCTCAAATAACTAATTTTTCATAATTTCACATAGGTCTACTTGTTTCTTCTCAATACACATAAGATAAGCTACATGAACCATTCCTGCAGCCATGTCATCTTCCCTTGAACTACCACAGAATTTAGTTGTTAGGATCTTGCAAAGGTACCTAACATCATCTTTCTTAATCTCACTTATCGCAATTCCTCTACCATTATAACTAGATCCAGTGTTGTCTAAGACAATCTTTCTCATGTTCTTTTCATTCAGTGGAATCTCTCCAACTTTTGATAATCCAGTAACATCATGAATTAGGTCGGCAGTTATATCAATAACTCTATCCTCCATCCAGAATTTCCCATTGTGGATTCTACTTAAAATGATCTTGGTACATTCCTCATCATTAAATTCATACTTCATGGAATAATTGATAATTTCATTGTTCTCTAGGTGCCCATAAGCTAGTTTAACTGACATGTCTTGATTATACAATTTCCTATAATCATCACTAAAATCTGCATCTCCCAAAGTTTCAAACTTGCAACCTAAATATCCTTTAACATTCTCAATGTGTAATACTCCGTCTGGTATGGATGATAGTGCTAGTCTGTCATCAATTTCAGCTAGTTCTACTGGTTCTTTCTTAATCTTAGGTCTATTCTTATCCTTAACATTATGAACCATAGAAATATCCATCTTATCAACTAATTAAAGATCAAAAAATACCTCAACTTTGCAAATCTAGGGTTTCGGTATGATCGGTGCTGCAAACTGCTTCCAAACTTCTTCAAATCATCCTCAACTCCCTTTTTCTTCTTTCAAATCTCTTTTCAATCACTTTGTAATCATGATAACTTTGATTTTGACCTTATAACACTTCACATTAACTCGATCTGACATCGCATTCATTCATTTTGCCGCTAAAACCTCAAAAAGCTAATTCTGCAAACCTGCAACCATAAAACCTTTTTGCGACCTTGCAAAACATAATATTTTCTTTTGTGCACTTAACCATAGCATTAGTGCAACATAAAAAATCTATATCTAACTGTGCAAAACTTAACTCATTCAAATTCCTAATCTACACTAATCCTAAGTCCTAAACTACAGAAACTTACATAATTTAAGTACTTAAAGAAGGGTCAGGTAAAGATTCATCCTTACCATTAGTTACATTACCTTCCTGACTACTTTCAGTGCTGAATATACCTCCTTGATCTATGCCTTTATCAAATTTTATTTCATCTTTATTGCTACAACAACCTTTCTCTTTGTTTCCTGCATTTTCATTCCTTCTTGCATTGTTCTTAAGGTTAGGGTTATGATGATAACCTCCATTGTTCATTCTGCAAACTCTTGCTGAGTGTCCAAACTTGTTGCATATCTGACAAATGATTCCATTGTTTCCAAATCTCTGTCCTTGCTGGTTAATCTGTAACCTGCAATTTCTAGCAATATGTCCTACTTTGTTGCATCTAAAACATACTACCACTTTTCTTTTAATCATTTCTTCAATAGATCTCTTATTTGCATTGTTAGTATTCCCAATCATTCTATTATCATAATTATTCAAAATTACTTTAGGTCTTCTACATTCATTAGCTCTATGTCCAAAACCATGACAATTATAACAATGTCCATTAAGAAGTTTAAATTGCTTACCTGTGCAATCTCTCTTCATGTGCCCAATAGTATTACAAGCAAAACATCTACCTTTGAATTCTCTTTGCATACCTTTAGATGATTCTTCCTATTTTGATTCTTCTTACTTTGATTCTTCTTTCTCTCTAGGTGGTTCTTCTTTAGGTGGATCTTCCAATATGTTCTCATCTAGCTTCATTTCCTCCATACTTTTAGATGTCTTCAGATCTGGCTTCTTACTTTCATGATTTGTTCTAAACATACTAAATCCAAATCCAGTCTTATCAAAGAATGGTTCTCCAAAAGAAATTTGTTTTTCAGTCCTATCACTATTTGAATATAGCCTTTCAAGTTGTTGTTTAGATTGAGTTAATTCACCTTTCACAATTTTATTATACTTCTCAAGTTCCACATACTACACTTTTACTTTCTCAGATTCGGATGTTACCTTTTCAAGTCTTGATCTCAGATCTTCATTCTCAATTTTCAATTTTTCATTATCAGATCTCAAATTTCCATCTTTCATACTAAGCTTCAAATTTACTATCTTCAACTCATGCTTAAGGATCTCATTTTCTTTTTCTAATTCATCACAATCTTCAACAAGAATATCAGATTTCTTTTCAAATTTCAGATCTTCAATCTTACCTTTTAATTTGTCAATAGCATTCTTTGCATCTTCATACTTTCTTCTTAAGGAGTTTCTTTCATCAGTAAGCATATCAATCTGTTCAAGAGATTCTTCAAGATTCTTCTAAAGTTGATCCATATCCATAGAGATCTTACTCAAGCTGCTAAGCTTTCCTTGAATGTTCCTTCTCCGAGTAACTGGGCTCTGATACCAATTGTTAGAAATAGGAAATACTGAGAGGGGGGGTGAATCAGTATTTCACAAAATTTTACTTTTTCCCACTTATGGATATAATAGATTACTTTAGTGCATACAAAGATTATCAAGCTTATTAACAAACATAGTAGTAAATAGAAAGAACTCATAACACATGATATGTTCTCAAGGAAACCTTGGCCAAGGGAAATCCCCGGTGGGGATGGTACCCACAAAGATCACTAATAAAAAGTATCTTGTTAGGGATATTGGACCCTGTTAAGAGTCAATTTACAATATATAGTAGATCTGTCCTGGTTAAAGGACTTTAGGCCTTGTTAGAAGCCTTAACCCTGTTAGGAGTTAGATTACAAAACCTAATCACAAGCTGAGCTCACTGCCCAAACAAGTAATACAAGATGTTTTTGACTATAGTACGGTACTGCTTACAACTTTGCATCAATAGCCTTTGCTGCTATCACAATATACAACTTTCGCAAGTTATCCTTTTCTTTCTTTTCACAAAACACATCATTATCATTACATTTCAAGTATGCCTAATATATGAGTTATTAGAGCTACTAACTTTATATGGTCGGCTTCCAAAATATTTATCCAAGAGTAAACATCTAGGATGTCGTCCCTTCATAATGTTAAGTCATTATTTTGACAAGCAAAAATAATCCCTTAACTCTTTCGCTAATACTGTCTCCAAAACTGTTCTGTCTACAAAACTATCTTCGATAAACTTTGAATAACTTCATCCGTACTACTCCAAACTTTATGCGCACTGAGATGGGGTATCCTCATACTTTTTAGAAGCTTTAGTTAATTGCACAAACAAAAATATTGCTCCAGTGGACATCGCCAACTAAATCTTCATTGGGTGCTCTGTCAGGATCACTGTATCCATACTTAGACAATTTCTTCCTTCAACTTGCCATACTTGCATTCCAGATTTTGCATTCTCAGTAGAGATCATATGTTTCCATAATGACAACATCTATGCATCCACATTAGCCAAATTGCCAACACACCCTTGGCTTGCACCTCCTCCTTGAGACATAGTGTTGTTGAGAGAATTACCAAGGATTGGTTGATGAGGAGTTGCTTGATGACCATCGTGGATTGATGCAGGAGGGGTGACATAACCACCTATCAAGTAAATATTTCCAAGAGCGTCTTCCACAAATTTATTTGTGTTGAAAGGTTGATGAAATTTCTCAGCAATCATAGAAGATGTCGCTGAAGAGAATCTGGGTTTTTCTCCTTGTTTTCGCTGTGATGAAGCTCTAGTTTCCACCATTAATCTTGGGTGAAACAAAAGAGCAAGATGAAGATAAATGAAGAATGACTTGATTCAAGAACATCAAATGAAAAAACCTTGTCAAGATTGGATTGATTGAAGATTATATTGGATGTAAATGAAGGATATTGTGCCCTAGTAGTATGGGTAGATGCCCAAAAGATGGTGGACATGAGCTCACAACACTTAGCCATTTTTGTTATAGAATGAATTGAAGATAATTTTGACAAGGTTTTGATACAAGATGAAAAAGACTCAAATTGATAGATCAGACTAAAGAGATCACTTTAGGAAAATGATTGAATTCTTTCTAGTTTCTGCTCTATTCCTGACACAGTGAATATTTTGATAGAATTTGGAAGTAGGCTATAAAAACTAGATTTTTGGCAATTTTGTTAAGTTTTTGGCAAATTTTCAAAATTCTCATATGAATTTCTATAGGCTTATATGATAGTGGGTAAGCTTTGGCACGATAATTGACAAGACTCCTATGAAAATTGCAAAGCTCGCACGACAGTTGATAGAAGTTTTTAACTTTTTGCTTGTGATTTCTGACACAACTCGTACGACAATATACAAGCTCTCATATGACAATCTAGGGGTTCTGATATGACAAAGGGTCAAAACTTGTATGACTTTCTGATCCCATGGGACAAGTTTTGACTCCAAAAAGGAATTTTGTGTTAGATTTTGCAATTTCTCAATTTTCAGAATCAGTGTGTTTTGCAAGGTTTTCAGTCTAGATTTGAAGTTCACTTTGGGATTGTTTGTTTTCAATAACCAAGTAAGTAAGCAAGCATGTAGAACAATAGGCAAGTGATTTCAAGCATGTCTGAAAATAATGAACAGGGGACAAAGCAACCCTGTGCATGAACAATCAAGTGACTTAATGTGCTAACCCCTAGGAATGCTAGTTGTGTATGTTCCAAAAAGTTTTTCAATAATGCACATAGTCCTAGAAAATAAAAAATTTGGCCTCACTAGGGTTTGTAGTAATGGTCTGACTCTGCAATTTTTGTGATCTCAAGAGGGCGAACTCCAATCTAGGTGCATTGGGGTTTTGACACAGTTTGAGAATTTAATCAATCAGGAGCTGCTAGGGAGATTTGACAGCCCAACAAGAGACCACACTTGTGATGATTTCCTCCACAAGGACATTTATATAGTAGATGTTGCTACCATGGTGAAAATGGCTATTACTACTTGGGGTTCCATCCACGTGGTTTAACCAACAAAGGGAATGTTCACTATAGTTAACCCTCTCTAAAGGTGACTCACAAAAGATACCATAGGGGGACTAGATCGGATTCAAGGATCTAGGTTTCTAGTACTATATAAAAAGGAAGTAGAGCATAATCCCCTAGCCTCTTCACTTCACCAAAACAAAGCAGACAGATTTATCTGACATGCTAAGACTGAAATTATCTCACCAAGATTTGTGATGTCAACAACTATGGTCTATCGATCTCTCCTGAGAGAGAACGTATCAATCAAAAGCCGAGGACTCAAAACCCAATAGAACACAAGATAATCTTAGTATCCTCCCTACCTAAAAGGGGATCCTTCATCAAGAAGAGCTTTGCATGTGTGAACAAGTGAAAGAAGCCCACTCTCTCAAGATCATCCACAAATAGTGTTCATAGGGCCTATTTACTATGTGTAACAAATATTCAAAAAGCAAATCTATGTTCATTTTATAGCCCAAAAAGTGAAGTTTGTGATATGAAAGTAGAAAAGGCCACACAAGCTTGACACGTGAGAGTTCATTTTATGTCCCAAATGAAGTGTTATTAGATTGAATAGATTACCTAAATTCCTCACAATGTGTTTAGTAGATTTTACTTGTTTTAGCAATTTTGTTGCATTTTTTTCAATTAGAGTCAGCAAATACCAATAAAAAATAGAAGATCTCAATTGTTAAGGTTAGCTATTAGTCCAAATCCAAAAATCAAATTTGGAAAACTGCCTGAAAATCTAAAATGACAATTGAATTCTGATAGCAAAACTTGTATGATAGTTAGTTACCTCTTGTACGACAACCTGGAAACTTGTACAACAGTGGGTGTCTTCCCACACGATAGAGTAGCTCCCAAATGACAATGTGTAAGTTATGATACACACCTAAAAATTTTTAACTATCATACGACATTCAGGGGGTCCTGGTATGACTTTCTAACAAAAGTCGTATGAAAAATGTACGGACAGAATCTGAAAATCACAAAAATGGTAGAAAATGATAGAAAATTGAATGAAATGATTAGAATAGAAATGGAAACACATTTTAGGGCCCCATGGTGGGTGCTAGAAATGTGTGTGTGAAAATTATACATAGCTGTAGACACAACACTTTAGTAAAATATTAGGGGTTAGCAAAATTGAAATCTGCAAGTAATTAAAACTAAGCTAACCAGGCAATTTACTGCCTTCTAGTAGGTGTGAGTATGATGTTCTTAGATTGAAATCGAGATCAGTGACAATGTGACACCTAAATGAAGGATTTGAATGCAAAAGAATGAAAAATTATATGAATGTAGATTAATCTATTTTTTTTTGGATTTTGTATGCAATTAGGATGAAAAATTGTATGAAACTAATCTAGATGAAAATGAAATGATATGTAGATTTACACTAGTACAAAACAACAATATATGACCAAATAAACTACCAAAAATTGTAGATAAATGACCAAATTTGGTCACGTGACCAGTGGTAGTTTATTGCCAGTCATTTATCTCATGACCAAATTTATGACTAAACTATTTTGGTAATTTATTTGGTCATTGATTTGGTCATATATTTAGTCATTTATTTGGTCATTTGGTAGTTTATTTGGTCATTTGGTCATTTATTTGGTCATTTATTTGGTCATTTATTTAGTCATTTATTTGGTCATTTATTTGGTCATTTATTTGGTCATTTATTTGGTCATTTATTTGGTCATTACTTTAGTCATTAATTTAGTCGTATATTTAGTCATATTAGGGCACGATGGAATCAAACCATCATCCTCCTACTTGTAAAGTAGGTTCTCTTCCATTGAGCTAGTACCCTTTAAAGAATAATCATACCATGTATACTAGTACTTTCCACTAAACATGCTTTCAAGTTTTTTCATCTATAGTTCAAGGGTAGCAAAGCTTAAGGGGAGGATAACTAGTGATACTTTAAACTCAATGGTGAAGTTATTCAATGTGCAATATAAGAATGAGGTGAATGATGTCATTGGAAAATACATTACATGTGGCTTGTTCCCCTTATTATAATGATAAGAATATATCTTTAGGGGAAACCATCCACATTAAATAGAGATAAAGTATGTACCGATGATCATACGTCCTTCTACATTTTCACTCCTAATTAACCCATCAAAAGCTTTACTGCTTTAGAAGTCCACACTACTGATCATACCTTCTACATTCTTGCAGCTAAAACCATATAAGCAATCCTCCATCAAGGTAAGTCAAGTAGAAAACCTAAAGCCTAGATTCTATAGACCAGGGGAGGATACAATAATTCTACAAATTATTCTCATATCCAACCTTATCCATATTAGTCTTAAAAAATAGTTCTATAATAATTATCATATCCAATTGTATCCATATTAGAGGATCATGAAAAATAGTTGTAACATGCACACATGCATGCACACACAACTGTACACAAGGAACATGCACACACACACACACACAACCATACCCTAAGAACATGCACATGCACATGTATATACCCATACCCAAGGAAAACAATTACAATGCTTGCATACCCAAACCTTGAACCTGTACCAGTCCCTACCAATTCTGGTAGCTTAGATTTTACTACACAACAGGGAAATGGTCACCCCTGAAAAGGCAACCACTCTTCAGAAAGAATATGCACAGGTAGCTTGGACTGATATGTTCTTGATTGACACAAAACAACTAAGTTCTAAGGGTTAATAAAAAGAAAACAACATTGGTGAGTAGTTGTAATGGCACTGAAGTAGTTGAACTGTTTTATTTTTTTTGGTTCCCTATTTCTTAGCTAGTCTGCAAATTAGGCAAGCCTAATGTTTATAGATTTTTATGGTCATTGACTGTATATAACTAGCCTCTAGTGGCCTCAATTTCTTCATGGTAATGTCTCCTGTTTAGTTTTTACTTTTAAAGCTTGTGTACTATAAACTTCTCAATGATTTGTTAAATACATAATTGTGTATGAGTTTCTATCAAACCACCCTAATAAAACCCCACTATTCTATCTAAATTAAAAAAATGTGCATCTCCAAGTTGTAGTAAACAAAGATGCAAAAATGATATTTGCATCCTACATATAAAGAGGAAGATGGTCTCATTCCCAATTAAAACTGAGAAATTATATAACTCATCATTTATCACCCAACTAGTTTTGTATCTAGGTTTTAAAACATGACAGTTATATACTAAAACAATTTGTGACGGTGTTAACAAAAGTATAGACACAAAGAAAGTCACACTTATCCCCAAAGTAGAGATGGCAATGCCACGTACCTCAATAGCATCAACAATAGTAGTTGTCATATCAAATGTGATTTCTTCAAATGTGTCATCCAGAAAATAGATGATTGTTGTTAGTTTTTTGCTAGTCAATAGAGCTTCTATCTCTTCACAAGCAAGTATATTTCATCTTGGCCCAGCCTTGATAGACCACTTCAAAGCATTCCACATATTCATAGCCAGGGCATGGACTTCAGGATCGGTACTAGGAGCAGTGGCAACATCGTGAACATATTCAGACAAGTATGCAACAATATCTTTTCCAGGGGGCATTGTAGAAGCACATAAGTACATAAGTTCTCATGCTTTTAACAAATAAATCCTGCAATAAAATTACAAACAAAAATAATTTTACTTGAATAGCTTTACAAAACATTAAATCACATTCACTTTCAAGATGTTCTAGTAATAAACTTTTCTACTTCAGAAACAATATGAAACAAAATTAAAATCAGCCTACATTGAGAAAGATACATTTCTACTTGATTTGGATATGGTACATATAATCAACTAGAACAACTGTTTATAACTTTGACTTATTGAGTCTAATAAAACTATAATGTCTCAAATCAGTCTCTTGTGTTCACAATAAAAAAAGCACTCAAAGAAAATCCCTTTCTTATGACAAAGCCATGCACAAAGAGTGTAATCATAAATCCTTAATAATAATATTTTTTAATTTTTCTCCTTTGACAAACAGTGAGAGTCATTATCAATAGTTATTGTAAATAGATTAGAGTTCAAATGAAAAGATCTTATTAATCCCTGAACTATATTGTGCAATGCATTTAATATTGGGAACTCATTGATACATTTATTTATAATTATCAACATGGCCAATGAAGAAAATTGTCTGACATCATTTATAGATTCATAAAACTGTAGTTCATAGAGAATCAGAGTATTCGGCAAGCCCAAAATTTTGACTCGGCAACTTAGAAAGTACTAGAAATTATAATTTTTGAAAGAAACATTTTTTTTTTTTCAAAATTCAATCACAAAATGTATTAAATTGAAAATTGGCATCTTGAAAGACAAGATGAATGGTTTTATAGAAAAAATAACATTTGGAAAATGTGTCTTAACCAGTGTTTTACCCATGTCGGCATTTTTTATTCGCATTTTTCTTGTGTTTCACAAGTTAAACTTGTAAAACTCTCCCAGCACAAAGAACAAAGTGTACTCAGCAACTCTAAGAGTACTCATATAGTTTGCAAACTATGCATAAAATATTACAATTTCTAAATTTGAAAACAATATTAACAAGTTTTCTAATTACTCAAAAGACAAAATAGAATTAATTTGGAAAGCCCTTAACTAGAATCCAAATTTAGGAGCATTAAGTGACAACATAATAAAAGAAATGGAATGCATACAAGATTTGTGAGAATTCAAGTAGCATTACAATAACAGAAATGGAAAGCATACCACTATGAAACACACATGCACATACACACATGAAAAAAAAATTCCAATCCAAAAATCTATATAATGTGTACTTAATATTATGTTTCTGAACAATGGCATACTTGATTTTTGAGCTTCCTCTTTCTTCCATTGTTCCACAGAGTTTCGGATATGGTGAGTTTCTCGAGGAATGAAATGGAATCTTTTCTAATTGTGCTCTTTTTTTTCTGATTATCATTATGAATGTAGGTTTCCTCTCCTCATGAAAAAAAGGGATTTTTATTTATATAAAGGAGAAAAAGAAGCTTTCAATGAAAAATCTAAAATAGCAATTCAAATGTGATCAACATGACATAATTTATTTCACACTCAAGACAAACTCCTACCATCCAAGACAATCATAAAGTAGGGGCATGATCATCAAAAGAAAACATTGATGATAATATCCAACATGTGAATGAAAATCCTTTTAAAATACAAAATTCACAGCACATTATAAGAGAAAAACTCACATATTTCCAACCAACAATTTGGTGACATGTGTTATAGTAGATGTCAGCAACAGTGTGCATTCCAGTTGTCATCATTTTGTCCTCTAGTATCCTAGTAGATACATTCACATTGTACAAACAAAATTGTCACAATTATAAAAATTAGATGAGTATTTCTACGTGCAAAGCTTAACTTGGTAAATGGAACTAAACATACAAGATATGATTATATTACAATACACAAAACTCACCTATGCAATATAATTAAAAGTAGAACCTTTTCCTATTAATAATTTTTCATTAAAGGCCTAAAGAATGCAACCTTAACACACTAGCCTAGATGAAGAATACACTTACAGTGTAATTGTTCCTTGAGCAGTGACCTCTAGGTATCTGAGACTAGACTTGTCATATACTCAGAACCTTACCTTAAAGACGCAATGCATATCAAGACCCAGAGAGATATACAAAGACAACCAAGAAAGACATCTTAAAATTTGAGGAAAGTCATTTGTAATATTGTACATATGATTTTCAATTTATTAAATAATGTTTCCCCCATTAAATTTCTTCACATGATTTCACAATGTTTTAGTATGTTCTGATTTATTTTGAAGAGATTCTAAAATTACTTTCTTTTGATGAAAATAATTTAGAAACTGTCTTGTTCTTTCTGATTATTGTTACAGAACATATAAGAGTCACTTCTTAACTAGCATATTCATATGGGTTGGATGACGTGAAAATATTCAAGTAATATAAAAGATTTCAAGTTTGTTGGTTCATAGAACTTATTTGCACAATGCAAAGGATGCATTATTAATTCCTCAAAACATCTCCCACATGGCAACGAGCATCAAACAATACAATTATTAGAAACTCAAAAGTATTGTGGGATTTGGTATTTTTTATTATCCTATATTATAAGAAGGTTGTTCTACCTCCTATAGCCACTACCCTATCTATGTGAGTTGAAACATTGCTAATAATTATTAACATTTACAGGAATGGTGTAATATTAAACTCTTAACACAAATTTGTAATTTCTTTGTTGCTCAAAATAACTAGTCCACATACAATTTCATTTACTTTATCAAGAGGAAAAAGATTAGCTCTAGGACACCAAGGAAGTTTATGGCTACGCACGATGCCTTGTGCCTTACAGATCACAAGATGCTTGAGTATAAAGAGAGTCTGACAACACAATTCAATGTAGAGCATGAGGAGCCAACAAAGATTGATGAGGATCAAGGCACACATACAAGTTGGTTGGGGTTTAATTGCATGAACTAGATAAGTTTGGTAGTTCCAACAACCAGGTTTATGCCATGGCATTTCATTGAACAATGAATTCAAACCATTGAATCAAACTATGGGATAGATTAGCAATTATATTTCATATATTAGTTTCACTTTGTAGTATAATCTTTCTATTTTGTAGCATGAGCTTGATGAATAACAAATGAACATTTGATCAATTGATTGTCGAATTTTCTAACTTTGTATAAGTTTTAGTTTAATATCATTTACATAAATAATCAGTTACAGTTTCCCTTACTATTTAGTATTTTTTGCAGTTAAAATATCAAACATTAAGTTTCATGTAATATTTTCATAGTTACCCCATCTCCATCTCTAAAATCTGAAAAAGGAATGATGACCATCTCTAAAAACATGGAAAACCATGGCTATCCTTGAAACTTGAAGACACACTATTAAATCTGAATAATCCCTGATGTAACTATTTATGCCTGTAATTGCTAGATATTTACACCACTGAATCTGCCAAAATGCAATTATCCACTTGTTGCTCATCTTAAAAGCCAGTCATGTAAGGACACAAGATCCTGTCAAATGTCTTGATTAACAGTCTATAATTATTCTGAAAAATAAATAAATGTTTATTATATAAAATCTTTATGCAGTTCTCTATTTGTCCAACCTTCAATTTGATTCTTTGAACATATAACATTTTGGAAGCTAAAGAGATGCAAGATATCTTTGTTGGATTTAATGGAATTCTAGGATAACAAGAACTTTGATATCTTCCCATAAATTCAATATGTACACATTTAAAAAATAAGGGGATAAAGCCTTGTTGCATACGTGTATTTATGTTCAACTTATACATGATTCTGAATGCTGTGTACTAAGTCATTTTTAAAAAGTATAAAATTCCAAATGTTAAGTCCTATAAAATTTACCTGAAATAATGAAAAAAATAACAAAAAACTACAACCATAGAAATATAAGTATGAATAACAGTACATCATCGTCTGATGATGAGGGAATAAGCTTTGTCCAATATCAATAATTTTTTTGACGCAATGCAAAAGGAGGAAATAATTTCATCCAATGTCATTAATTATGCCCAAAATTTTGTTGAATAGAGTATCCAGTACATTTATCGTCCAGTGTAAAATAGAAACAACTCGAAAGTCTATCAAAACGAGAGAGACATACACAGTATTAAAGAGATAGGCCTTCCCATGCTGGCAATGAAATGTCTGGAAAAAATTGAACAATAACCAATAAGAATGTATAAATTTTTTAAAAAGTCCAATTTCAGTGAATCATCTAAAATAGCAGTTTTCAATTCAAAAAAATTATTTAGAATCCACAGTTTTCCAAACTGTACAAAATGTTGGACACATTATAAAGCATCATAAAGATAAGTTATGATAAGGTGAAATTAAATTTGGTATAAGCCCTAAATAAAGATAACACAGATTTTCAAAATGCAATCAAGTATCAACCATACCACTCTCACCGAGCCTCATAACTATAGTGAAAAATGCCTGTGAAATCATGGTGATTTCTAGATTCATAGTAAAGTACTAACTATCATAAAAATATTGCAATAACTATGATTTCCATAAATATACTAGGCATTGTTATGCAATCAGATAGCAGTCTGAAGTCAACCATCAGTCTGACTTAAAGGACTCTTCAGAGGTACAATCCAGGTAGCTAAAAAGAAAGTTAAGAATAAATGTCCCTGTTAATTCCAAAGTCGATGACTATGTGAGAGGAGTATCATCTCTCTCTCTCACACATAAAGAACAGTATAATTATGTTTGTTTACAAATGGAGGAAATAGTAGGAACAGGGACCTTTGGGCTAGTTGTGTTAAAGTTGAGAGAGAGTGATTTTGCTTTGGATGGAAATTCTTTGAAAGCAATAGAACTTACAAACCAACTCGCACCTTCTTTGCTCCAGAACAATAAGGACTTAAATTTTGATCTTTTGGGTCTTCATTATGTTAAGCTTGTCCGCATGAGAAAATGCACAGATGCGTTGGAGTTTGCTCAGATGGAGTTGACACCATTTGGAAAGCAAGATAAATATGTTGAAAAATTAGAAGATTGCATGGCACTTTTAGCTTATGAGGAACTTGAGGAACCTGGTAATATTCATATTTTTAAAATTCAAACAAGGAAATAACACAATTATAATTAAAAAGCGTAGTGGAAATAGCTGCATTTGAAAAGTTCAAGGGGCCTACAGTTTGGAATAGGAAACAACACCACCATTATAATAAATCGTTAAATGATGAGACAAGAGTAGAGGAAGGAGGAGGTAGGTCTTGATCATCTGATATAGTGGATCAGATGTTTGGAAAACATTTTTTAAATTGTATAATTTAATTTTGTAGACTTTTAAATTGTTGTTTGGGAAGTTTTCTTTCTTATACTGTTCAATTTGTAGGTGGCAATGGAAGTCCAACTGTGCCAAACAGGAATACCTAGAATGCAACTTTCACAATAATTGGAATCTGATTCTGGGTTTTTATATATTTTTTTCCCAGAAGTTGTACAACTGAAGGGGTTTTTTAATATATATTTTTCCAGAACTTGTACAACTTGAGAAGTGAAATAGTGTAATTAACCTCATAGGGCGTAGTCTTTGTGTACCAATAGGGGGAAAAAAGATGCATGACTCAGAACTAGAAATGTGACAGCATCACAAGCATTTAATAATTAAATTAAAAATCAGAATATAACTATACTTCTATATTTAATTTAGTAATTTATCAAGTATTTACTAATTAAATTAAAAATCAGAATATAACAGATTTTTAATTTAATTATTAAATATAAAAAAATGTCTTATCACGGGCCTATTTGATGCCTGCCTGCATAGACAATTTTAAACTCAGAAGCATATTGTTAAATGTTGTGCATGTCTCTCAAGTTACCTCTAGATTGCGTGTCTCTCAAGTGTTTTTGATTGTTTGTAGAAAATTGGTTGGGAATGGAAGTTACAGGTGTGAAAATGGAGATAAGTATTTGGTAAGTTAGAGAATAAATCCTGGTTAATCTACTTACTGAACCACTGCCCTCTATTAGCCTACTGATATTGTTATGTTTTACATTGGTAATTGGATCACAATATTAATATTATTTTTCAAATAATAACAGTCTTAGGATCACAATTTCTTCAAAAATAAAATGAATGTCGGTAAAAGAAAGATTAATGTGAATTTGCAAAATTTGAAATATTAACGAAATTGAAGACTACCTTTTCTCCTAACTTGTCCTAGTGAAATGGAAATTCTTCCAATTCCTTAATCAATATTAAAAAAAATTAGGTTTCTGAATAGAAAACTGCTCAGCAGCTTCATTTTCACCATATTCAAGTTAAAAAAGAGTTGAATAACTACAATAATCAATGGATAACAGTAAAACATGAAGGGAGCTCCAAAAGAATTATTCATGTCACAACGCTCCTCAAGGTTTTGCAAATATAGCAGCAATATGTCCCAGTTGTGGGTCATGCACATTGACTTGACATCTCACAGTTAATGCCTGAAAATAATGTATACAATTTTTTTGGATCGATTGAGAATTCTTATAGGAGTTAAGGCACCAAAGCAATCTTAATATGGGTATCCATATTCCAAACACCTTGATAAATATAATGATACATATACTCACTGTTTTTGTTGGTGCGTACTAAGCCCATTGAAAGCATTTGGCATAGCTATTCCTAATGTCACAGTTACACTATTTGCAAAAACATTTGAAAATAGATTGTATTGATCCCACATTGAGAGACTAGAAATTTAGTTTAAATTATTAGTGCTAAATGACACCAGAGTGCATTAAAAAATCCAATTGGGCTTACCAAGAATAGAGATTTAATGCCCATAATGGTGAATAACACCTTGTCATCACCATCATTACTTGTCAAATCCAGCAAGATGTCTAGAAAATCATCCTTATCTCCAATGTTGCTTCTACTTCTGCTTTTGCCTTTCAATCTATCATCTATCATTACTATTTATGCCTGCAATTGCTAGATATTTACACCACTAAATCTGCCAAAATGCAATTATCCACTTGTTGCTCATCTTAAAATCCAGTCATGTAAGGACACAAGATCCTGTCAAATGTCTTGAGTAACAGTCTATAATTATTCTAAAAAATAAATAAATGTTTATTATATAAAATCTTTATGCTGTTCTCTATTTGTCCAACCTTCAATTTTGCTTCTTTGGACATATAACATTTTGGAAGCTAAAGAGATGCAAAATATCTTTGTTGGATCTAATGGAATTCTAGGATAACAATAACTTTGATATCTTCCCATAAATTCAATATGTACACATTTAAAAAATAAGGGGATAAAGCATCATATCTTGTTGCATACGTGTATTTATGTTCCACTTATACATGCTTCTGAATGCTGTGTACTAAGTCATTTTTAAAAAGTATAAAATTCCAAATGTAAGTCCTATAAAATTTACCTGAAATAATGAAAAAAATAACAAAAAACTACAACCATAGAAATATAAGTATGAATAACAGTACATCATCGTCTGATGATGAGGGAATAAGCTTCATCCAATATCAATAATTTGCTTGATGCATTGCAAAAGGAGGAAATAATTTCATCCAATGTCATTAATTAATTATGCACAAAATTTTGTTGAATAGAGTATCCAGTACATTTATCATCCAGTGTAAAATAGAAACAACTCGAAAGTCTATCAAAAGGAGAGAGACATACACAGTATTAAAGAGATAGGCCTTCCCATGCCAGCAATGAAATGTCTGGAAAAAATTTGAACAATAACCAATAAGAATGTATAAATTTTTTAAAAAGTCCAATTTCAGTGAATCATCTAAAATAGAAGTTTTCAATTAAAAAAACAATTTAGAATCCACATTTTTCCAAACTGTACAAAATGTTGGACACACTATAAAGCATCATAAAGATAAGTTATGATAAGGTGAAATTAAATTTGGTATAAGCCCTAAATAAAGATAACACGGAGTTTCAAAATGCAATCAAGTATCAACCATACCACTCTCACCAAGCCTCAGAACTATAGTGAAAAATGCCTGTGAAATCATGGTGATTTCTAGATTCACAGTAAAGTACCAACTATCATAAAAATACTGCAATAACTCTTATTTCCATAAATATACTAGGGACTGTTATGCAATCAGATAGCAGTCTGAAGTCAACCATCAGCCTGACTTAAAGGACTCTTCATAGGTATAATCCAGGTAGCTAAAAAGAAAGTTAAGAATAAATGTCTCTGTTAGATCAGAGAAATAGTATCTCTTTTATCAGTATTTCTCTTTTATCAATTAATTAGAATTGACTCTACCGTTGATTAGCCAGAGTTTTCTTAACATCGGGGCCTCTGCTGTTGATGAACACATAAAACACTCTGGAAGATTCTTCCACTTCTCTTGGTTTGTTGGGAGCTTCAATTCCAGAGAAAGAATTTTGTTGGCGAGATGGGGATGAAGAAGCCATAAATGCAAGGACAGGGCTGAAACACAAAAGCCAAGAAAATCTAGAGAATGATGAATATGCTTTGAGGTAAAATGGGGTGAATGTGATTAGATCAAGGCTTGCATATTAATGGATGCAAATGTGTTCTCCTTCGAGGAAAGGATGGAGAAATTAAGGAAACCGTTTTTGTTAATTTCTTACCACAAATAAGAAGGAATATGTTTACAGAAAGACAAAAGACTTTTGTCAAGGAGTCTACAGGTTTGACCTACCTTCTTTCCTCGTAAGGATGGGAAAGAAACGTAACCTGTTTCACTCCTTGTGTTAAAGATATTAACATTCTTCAATGTTAAGGGTTGAGGGCACTCTCTATAGAATGTGATTAAATCAATCAAAAAATAATAAACTATTATCACTACTCTTTAAATGTTAAACAGTAAGGTCCTTAGATGGAATTCCAACAAGGGGGCGTAAGAATATAACACTGCAAACATCTTTTTTTTATGAGAGTGATTATAAAAAAAATAGAAATTACATTTGCTCTAGCATCGTCAATACATAGAATAACCTAAGCTCTTTAGTGAGTCACCTTTATGTGGAGGTGTGTGTGTGAAAATTGTACCTGATCTGTAGACACAACACTTCAGTAAAAGATTAGAGGTTAGCTATAATCAAAATTGTGCAAAATTGAAATCTAATCTAACCAAGCGATTTACTGCTTTTTAATAGGTGCGAGATTGATGTTCTCAGATTGTAATCGAGATCAGTGACCTAGACGACACCTAAATGAAGGATTTGAATGTCATTGATCTAGATATGAATTGAATGCAATTAATCTATATTTTTGATATTTTCTATACAATAAGAATGATAAACTGATATGCTATGAATGCTATTGAAAACTAATATGAAATGAATGCTAAATGATCTAACAATGAAGATTCTAACAATGATATGAAAACTATGAAATTCTATGCTAAGATATAAAAACTATGCAATTGAAATTTATCTCACAAAGCTTTGAATTCGCAAGTTGATTTCTCAGCCTCCAATTCTCTAGCGTGATTGTGCAAAAATATGAGATGCTTGGATGCAAATTTGAGAGATGAATTATGAAGAGCTGAGTCTTGGTTTTATAGAAATCTAGGGCTTTGGAGGTGCATGAGAAAAAGCCATAAATCACTCAAATAACTCAAGTTGATTTTTGAGTTATTTTTAAATAACAGATAATCAAGTCACAAAAATATGCAAAAGCTAAGCTTTAACTCAAAATAGAGTTTAGCTTTAATTGATAATTGACAGTTGTCTGCTTTTATGATTGTGCATGTTTTATTTATGAATTAATTTAATAATAAAGTGATTTATGCTCAACTTAACTGATTTTTGAAATAAAATAATTAATTTATGGGTTAATTAACTATTTTATCAAACTTTTATTAAAAATTATATTATTAAATAATGACAACATGCTTTAATTAATTAAATAAGAATTTAATCAATTAAATATAAGAATTTTGATTTATTGTCAAAATTAAATAATACAATTAATAATAGATAGAATTAAATTTAATTAAACAATTAAGTAGCAAATATTAAATCTAATTAATTAAATATAAAAATATTCAATTAATCAAACTTTAGGATAAATGTGATTTATTACCAAATAATTATAAAATTAAAGATAATTATGATGATTAGGAATATTACTAGGAATATTCTCCGATGCAGAATTTAAGATAATTAATTATGATTCGATGATGTTTAGATGTGCCTTAGGTTAGGACTTTGATGTCGATTTCATTCGATTTGTTGATGTAGGAGGTTAATAAACTTATAGCCCATTTTTGAGGTATTACATTTTGCCCCTTTTTGAATTACTGTGCGAAGCGCAGTGGTTCAAAGATAGTCTATGTTTGATAAAGATATGAAACTGATTCAAAAGATAAACCGATCTCAAGATAGAAACCGATTGAAAGATATTGAGATAGGAGTTGATTGATATTGAATTGATATGAAGATAATAGGTCCTGAATGACCAAAGATAATGTTCACTATAACAGTGATGAACCGATGATTGCGAAAAAGTGTCAAAACACTTGATTCCAAACCTTAGGATTGCAAAGAAGTGAGTGACCCGTTCTAGACTTGATTGTCTTAGCAGAACTAGCAGGTATCACATCCAAACCCTTCAGTTGCCGAAGAACCAAGGAAAGAACACTATGATCTGATGGTTGCAAAAACTAATATAGTTTACAAGATTAGGAGAATACCAGATTGATATGGATCTTGATGAATCTGATATGCCCCAAGTGATGATAGATTTGCCCCGAGCGATGAGGACTTTTTTGATGAATCAGTAACTAGATGTGATTGTTTGTCTTGATCATTGATGAAAGATATTGATAGACTTGATCGATAAAATTTTGATTTACAGACTTTGAATTGATGTGCAATACCATGCCCCCTTCGGGATGAAAATTAAAATCTGACAAGAAAAAGTCAGCGTTGATAGTTTAGAAGCATGTTAATTGATTGGAAAAATGGTTATACACGTTCAAGAGTGCATTCTGCATTGTTTAGAGGTCCAAAAGACCAAGTTTGACTAGGTTGAACCATGAGTTGACCATGGTTGAAATTTTGATAGTTTGATGTTAGATAATCAGTTAAGTTGAATACTGGATTTCTGTGATGATGGAAGGTTGATTATGCAAGCAGTGAATAAGATAAATGATCTCAGATTTCAATTTTGATCCCGAAAAAAGATTCTACTTGCTATTTCATTGGAGGAACCTTCGTGTGAGATTCAGTTCTGGTTAGACTTGAAGATGCGATTTGAAGAATCATTTAAGCATTGAAGTTCGTTTAATCATTGTGAGATCATGCAAACATGCAAAATGCAAAGAGACATGCAAAATGAAATGCAACCTAAGACTTAGGACCTACTCACTGATCATATGTCGATTTGTTATCATCATTGAACTTTTAGGTAACCAGATAAATCAATACAATGCCCACTAGCCATGAAACTATAGACATATGAATATCGATTTGTATGCGCAAGAATCAATACAACACCCACTAGTTATACAACCATGGACATATGAATATTGATTTATTTTCAGAATGTTGGATTAGATATAAGCACCAAGGCACAAACGCCAGGATGACCTGAATATCATGTCCATTTTGATATAGCAATTTGTATAAGCATCAAAACATAAATGTCATGATGACCTGAATACACCTTGCATTGAAAACACATCAAACAGTCAAGAGATCATTCTAAATCCAATGTGAATTACCCGTAGTGACCCTTTATCGTTCACATCCTTAGGCAAGATTGCGTTCCACAGTAGGAGAAAGAACTTACTCAAAAAGACAATAGTTAGATCAAACTTCCTTGAATTTTTTGGGTATCAATGGTCGAGGTACGCATGGCCATCCAATTCGAGATAGAGGCTCTTACAGTCGGACACCATTTCAATCTGGAATTTCCAAAGTTGTTAGATTTTCACATACAAGCAGAAGACAAAGAAAAGATTATGCCCCTAGTCATCAAATGCCCCCAGTGATGTATCTGTTGTGGAGACATATAATATTAATGGCTTCCCATGAATAGGAGGCATTAAGATAGGAGGATTCGAGAGATAATTCTTGATATGATCAAAATTCTTTGCACAATCTTCATTCCATGCAAAGGTCACACCTTTATGTAATGTCTTTGTGAAAGGTTGTGATATGTCAGCTAACTGTGATATGAATCTCCTAATAGATTGAACTCTGCCTTGCAACGTCCTCATTTGACTGATATTTATGGGAGGTTGCATCTCTATTATAGCCTTGACTTTAGCCGGATCAACTTCAATGCCTTTCTTGGAGACGATGTGTCCTAGGAGCTTTCCAGAAGTGACTCCAAAAGAACACTTTTTAGGATTTAGTCGAAGACTAAATTTTTCCATTCTGTCGAGGATCATGCTCAAGTCTGTTAGGTGTTCAGTTCTAATCATGGATTTTGCCAAGGTATCATCTACGTAATCCTCCATTGTTCTATGCATCATATCATGAAAAATAGATGTCATTGCTCTTTGATATGTAGCTCCAACATTTTTGAGTCCGAATGGCATAACATTCCAACAAAAGGTTCCCCACGCACATGTGAAAACTATTTTCTCTTGATCTTCTGGAGCAATTTTGATTTGGTTGTACCCAGAAAAGCCATCCATTAAGGAATACATTTCATAGCCCGCAGTCATGTCCACTATCATATCAATGTTAGGCAGCAGAAAATCATCCTTAGGGCATGCTCTGTTCACATCTCTAAAGTCTGTGCACATTTCGATTGAACCATCTGGTTTTGAAATAGGTACAATGTTAGAGATCCACTCAGCATAGTCTATGACACGGATGAATCCATCTTTTAGGAGTTTTTCTAGTTCTGCTTTGACTAAGAGTGCAACATGAGGATGCATCTTTCTCAATCTTTATTTAATTGGTTTTACTCCAGGAGCAATGGATAGATGGTGCATAATGAGATTGGGATCCAATCTTGGCATATCTGAATATTTTCATGCAAAATTGATCTTTTTTTGTGATAAGAATGTAGTGAATTTTTGTTTCTCATCTTCTGATAGAGATTGTGCTACATGTACCAATTGTGGTTCCTCTGTTGTACCCAAATTGATGGATTGAGTTGGCTCAATCAGAACTGGAGATCTATCCTGTAAATGACTTGGAAGGACATCAAATATCTCATCCTTAGGCACCTCAGAGAGGTTTTCACCTTCAGATATGTCTTTTCTTTTTACTTTTTTCGGTTCTGAGACTGCCACAAAGTGGTTTTCACCCTTAGAACTCTTTTTCTTTTTTTTTTTACTCTTGTTTTTCTGACTAAGATATTTGATGTCCGACTCGGTCATGTTGACGCTCGGTTCACTGATGGAAGTACTCATAGGCTCAACTGCATTGAGGTAGCAGGCAAGGGCATAGTCAGTCGGGAAGGTATAAATACCATGGTTTGGGTTTGTGGAAGTTTGGTCGATAAGATCAGGGCGTTGGATAGTCAAAGCGGGAAAGGCTTGGGATATGGTGTTCACAGTCATGGATATGTCATCATTGGTCCTAACCTGATGCTCAAGTTCAAAGGTGATATTACAGCTCAAAATGTTCAATTCGTGAATAGGCTCAACATCATCATGGGAGTCCTCTTCAGCCATAGGTGGATCAGACACGTTAAGTTCATTGTTTCTCTCTAGACCTACATTGGGTTGAGATACATATTGGTGAATAACATCAATATATTTCTCTGTTATAAGCTCATCTTCTTCTAGAATGGCACCCCATTCATAGTCATTTGACTCAGCTTCTGATTCAGGATCTCTAGGAAATCTTAGAAAATGTGTGAAATCAGGATGAATACCCCAAGAAGGATTACCCTCAGTCTCTGACTTGAATTCATATTCATGGGAATCAGTGTCAAAATAACTACCCCCTTCTTCTTGATCAATTTGATTGCCTTCGAGAATAACCATCTCTTGCGCTACAGTAGGTTCTTATGTTTCTACTACATTAATTCTTCTGATAGGATCATCTTTATCATCAAGAAGATCTTTGATCTCTTTAGGCAATTTTTCATAGGGGATAAGCTCAGAGCTATCTGAATCATCATCAGAGGGTTCTGTTTCTTCTTTCTTAAGAAGGGGTTCTCCTGGTGCAATTTGTTCTATGACATGAGAACAACCACCTTTGAGATGATAGGGTTTCTTCTTAAAGCCTAAGCCACCAGTATCTTTGTTGGCTCTACCAATATGTGAAATGGGTGCCACAAGACCCTTTCCTCTGATTCCTAGAGGTCCTTGATCGGAATATCCCATCTTGGCTATCAATTTGTTTCCTGGACCATATGAATTAGAAGGGATTTTAGGTGCTATAGATTCACTAGGTTGAACAATTTTAGATTCAGAATCCTCTTTATATAGCCATGCCAGCACAACTTCATCTTCTTCAAATTCTTGTTTGGATACTTGCTCCGCCACAAAATTTCTTTTGTATGCTTCCATAGGTTCCTTAGGTTTTGATTTAGACTGCTTCAAGGATTGTCCATACGACTTAGGTGAGATCGGGAGAGATGTCAGAGACAAGACTGGCTCTATAGTGTATTCTCCCATCCTATTTTCTTTGATATTGATCTCTTTAGCAATGTCGTCCATCTTAGATGTGGAAGCAACATTTAGCTACTTGATGGAAGATTCTCTGTTATTGGGAACAAGCTTATCAGCACTTTCCTTCAATGTATTACAAGTTGTACTCAGATCTGCTGGGATAGTAACCTCCACTCCTTCATAGGGAAATTTCAAGCATTGATGGTACATAGAAGGAATGGCTTGCATTTCATGGATCCAGGGTCTCCCTAGAAGGATATTGTAAGCCAATGGTAGATCAAGCACCTGACATGTGGTATCTTTGATGACCGGACCCACTCGGATGGGTAAGACAATGGTGCCTTTAGAAGATCTTTCCTATTCATCATAGGCCTTTATGGTGATCTTCTTTCGAGGATCAATAGCCATCTCTGAGAATCCCAACTGTGTGATTAAGTTGTAAGAACAAATGTTGAGGCCTGCGCCCCCATCTATCAACACACGTTTGACTCGACGATTCTGGATCAAGACTTCTATGTGTAAGGGCTGATTATGTGGGTGACTCAAAGAGTTGTCATCTTCCTCTGAAAAGGAGATATATTGCGGAGATGTTAGATGACCAACCATAGTCTGGAACCTGTCTAGATCTAGATCATCAAGAACATTAGAGCCGAGCAAAGCTTTGTCTAGGATATCTCTGTGAGCTGGAGATATTTGAAGTAACTCAAACATAGAGATTTTGGCATTGGTATGCTGGAGTTGTTGGATGATGCTGTAAGATGTAAGTCTTGTATCCTTTGAATTGGAAGATTTCGAGGCAACCTTCTATTTAGAAGCAGATGTGAGATTGAAAGGTATCTTAGGGACATTAGATGAACTTGGTGTTTGTCCTTTCAGATGAGCCTGAGCTTGTGATCTGGTAACCGCATTAGCTGAGGAATGATTTCTATCTCTTCGTACAATTGTGATGACATTGCAGCTCTTAGAGAGACATGGTTCAACCATATTGATGACAGCATTGTTTCCAGGGTAGGCATAGTTGACTTTTGCCCCCATGTTAGGCTGAGAAGTGGAAACTCCCTTGCCATGTTGTGGAAACGGTTCTGTAAATGCTGTGTGATCATTATTGCTGGTAGGATTATCGATTGTGATGTCCCCTTGATCTATCAAGTCTTGAATGGTATGCTTCAAGTGGAAGCATCCATTAGTTCTGTGGCCTTTAGTCCGATGGAAAGCATAGTATTCATTATCTTTCCACCAATATGGTTTTGGATCCGGATCAGGGTTTCAGATTGGTGGTAAAGAGATCATGTTATCAGCTATCAGGGTTCTCAGGGCAGATTCCAAAGATTCTCCCAGCGGAGTAAACTTTCATTTATTATCCCATCGTTTGAATGGCTTCTTTGGAGATGGTTCAGCAGATTTTTTCTCTGAAGCTTCAATGGCTTTGGTGGCAAGGGTGAGATTGTAGGTCGGTGCCTTTGATGGGGTGCGGATAGTGTCAACAACACCATCAGAGACGATACCTTTGTTTCTATTCCGGCTCTTGTTTTTATATTTTGAGCTAGATCCAGATTCAGACTTGTCCTTTTGAAGTGTGATTTCTCCTTTCTTGACAAGTACTTTCTCAATCTTGATTGCATTATCCACCATTTTATCAAAAGATACATGATCTTGCATTTGTAATGGATAATTGAGCTCTGGAACAAGGTTATTGATAAAGATTTCAAGTTTCTCCATTTCGGGAATTTGTCTAGCATATAGAGAGAACTTCTTTCTCCACCTCTTGAGGAAAGTTAGGAATGATTCCCCTGGATATTGCTTGAGGTTACATATATCGATCATGGTGACCGAATGTTGAATATTGTAGGAATATTGTTGATAAAACAATTTAATCAATTCCTCAAAAGTTTTGATCGTAGAAGGTAATCTTGAAAACCACTGAATGGATGCTCCTCCCAAGGATCTAGGAAAAAGATGCATTAGATAAGTAGGTTCATGCATGAATTCCATGGATTGCGTACATAACTCTCTAACATGATCTTGAGGATCAGAGTGTCTATCATATTTGTCATACTTTGGTATCTCCACTCTTTTTGAGAATGGTGGCATATACAAGTTTTTATCAAATGGGAAAGGACATAGGGCCTCCATGGAGAACTCCGTAGGTTCCTTCTCCTTCTTAAGATTGTTAAATTCGACTTGTATAGCATGCATCTATTTTGTCATAGCTGTGAGTGGAGTTTCTTCCTCATGTGTGATTATATCATCAACGTTAAAGTTGGAAGGAAGCTTAGCCCCTTCTGGGCTAATTGTAAAAAGTATGCCTCTCTATCCACTTTCAAGAAATGCCTCATCATTCTCTTGAATTCATCGTCATTCTAACATCGATGGATTTCAGAGGGTGTAGGGTCTTGGTCGGCATTATGTTGAGAATGGTGTCCTTGGGATCCTCCTCCTAGAGAACCATGGTTTGTCCCTGCTTGAGACATGGTAGGAGTTTTTGGGCTCCCTGGAACAGATTGAGGAGGAGTTTGCTGATTACCTCTGTGAGTTGATAGAGGAGGTATGTAACCAGTTTTCAATCGAAAGTTACCGAGACCATCATCTTTGTAGATACCTGACTTGATGAGTTGTTCAAGAGTTGGACCTGGGGTATTGGTCAAAAGTAAGTTATGAGATGTTTCTTCTAATTTCTTGTGTGAAGAAGCTCTGGTCTCCACCATTAACTTTGAATGAAACAGAAGAAAAGGATGAAGACAACTGAAGAACAATTTGATTCGAGAAAATCAGATGATGCAACCTTGTCAAGATTATGATAGTTTTGAAGATCTGATGAGATGTGGGTGAAGGAAACTATGCCCTAGATATATGGGATAGATCGCCCAAAAGATAGTCGACATGAGTTCTCAACACTTAGTCTATTTTTGAAGATTGATTGATTGAAGATTGATAGTTATGACAAGGTTTTTGACACGAGATAAAAAGGACTCAAATTGATCAAACAGAAGACTAGATTGGATTCAAAAGATCAAACTCAAAAAATGGTAGAATGCTCAATAGCTACTGTTCTGTTCCTGACACAATGATATTTTTGATAGATTCTGGAACTAGGCTGGAAACATTGGATATCTTGCAATTTGACAATTTCTGACAACTCTCTCAAATTTTTCCAAACGACACTCTACAGACTCGTACGACACTGGGTAGTCTATGAAACGACAGTTGCTAAACTCGTACGACAGTTGGGTAGCAATGAAATGACAGTTGACAAAACTCATACGACTTTTGACTTCCTGAAATGACTTTTGACTCTAGAAAAGATTTTACGTCAATTTTTGCAAAATGTAAGGTCTTCAGTTTTGGATTGTTTGCAAATTGTACTGTCCAGATTTTGAAGGTTATACCAGATTTGATCATTTTTAATAGCCAAGTAGATAAATAAGCACACAGAACAGCAAGCAAGTGATTCCAAGCACGTCTGAAAATAATGAACAAGGGCAAAAGCAACCTTGCGCATGAACAATCAAGTGACCAAATTGTGCTAATCCCTGAGAGTACTAATTGTGTATGTTCTGAAAAGTTTTGCAATAACACACATATACCTGAGAATGAAAAATTGGCCTCTCTAGGGTTTTTAGTAATGGTTTGACTCTGCAACTTTTATGATTCAAAGGGGTGAACTCCAATCCCGACGCACCAGGGTTTTGACACAGTCCGAGAACTTAATCTTCAAGAGCTGCTAGGGAGATCTGACAACCCAACAATGAACCATACCCGTGGATATTTCTTCTACAAGGACATTTATATAGCGGCTATCACTACCATGGCAAAAATGGCTATTACCACTTGAGGTTCCATCAACGCAGTTTGCCCTGTGAAGGGATCATCCGCTACGATTAACCCTCTCTAAAGGTGACTCACAGATTTATACCACAAGGGGACTTGGCTCCAAATCCAAGGTTTTTGACACCTTTTCACTTTTAACCCAAACAAAGCAAGCAGATTAATCCAACACGCTAAGACAAAGTTTTGTTCCACCAAGGTTTGTGATATCAACTCCACGTGATCTATCAACCTCTCCAGGAAGAGAATGTATCAATCAATAAGAGAAGACACACTAACCAATTTTGATTCACCAAAGCTCGTGATATCAACCCCACATGATCTATCAACCTCTCCGGAGAGAGAATGTGTCGATCAATAAGAGAAGACTCACTAACCAAGTTGAATGTGAAATGCACTAAGTATCCTCCCTACCTACAAGGATTCTGTCATCAAGAAAGATTTCTCTAGGAATCCAATCTCTCAAGAATCATGAATAATGTTCATAGGGCCTAATTACTATGTGAGCACAAATATATTCCCGAAAGCAAATCTACCAAAAGTACCCAAAAAGTAGAAAGAGGAACACTTAACGCTTAAAGCGAATATGAGATGAGTCCACAAGGTGGAACACTTAACACCTCACACAAGCTGAAAATGAGTCCCCAACTTAGAAAATAAGTGAGTTCCTAAAAGCACAAAAGGGTTGCCAAGTGGAACACTTAACACTTTTGTCCTGTTGACCCCTCCCCTTTATGGCGCTAAGATTGCAACCACAGGGCGAAAATGAGGGGCCGGCGGATTAGTGAGTCCAATAACCCAAGATAGCAATCAAGATCAATCACAAGTATTCTAAGACTACTTAATGAATCCTTAAGGGATCACAACTTAGTATCAATTATGCAAGTGTGTAGAAATAGATAAAAGCATGAAAGGATGCACACAAGTCAGACACATAAGAGATTTATTTTAGGATCCAAATTGAAATATTATCAGCTTGAGAAGAATACCTTAGGTCCAACGCTCTGCAATCCAGAATTTAGCACACGTCTGAAAGTACAAAATCAAGACCAATCAACAATAAATTGTAAGCATTAGAAATCAATAATCTGAAAGTACAAATCTGCAAATTATGTGTCTCTATAGCAAAATCTCACGCGAGGCAGAATGCGGTCCCGCGCGAGGAAACACTGTCTCGTGCGATGAAGAATGAAGTCTCACGCGAGGAAGTACTATCTCGTGCGACGAAGGATGAAGTCTTGCGCGAGGAAGTACAATCTCGCGTGACAAAAATATGAAGCCTCGCGCGAGGAAGTGGAGTCTCATGTGATAAAAGATAAAGTCTCGTGTGAGAAACTGTAGTCTCGCGCGAGAAAGTGATTTTTTGCGCACAAAAATGATACCAGTGAAATTTTGCGCGACATAGTGTGAAATCTCGCATGAGAATTCATACAAAGATGTACTGAAGTACCAATAGAATGATAAAAATCATGCTGTACGGACAGTCTTGATAGAAAAAGTGCCAAAAAAATTTTATTTATTTTTTTTGCAGGCAAAAAAGAAACAAAAAATAACGTCCTACAGAGTATACCAGGAACTTTGAAACCCTTAGCCTCAAAAAATAGAAAATTGATAGAAATGAAGGGAAACCCATTTCAGGGCCCCACGGTGGGCGCCAGAAATGTGTGTGTGAAAATTGTACCTGATCTGTAGACACAACACTTCAGTAAAACATTAGAGGTTAGCTATAATCAAAATCGTGTAAAATTGAAATCTAATCTAACGAAGCAATTTACTGCCTTCTAATAGGTGCGAGATTGATGTTCTCAGATTGTAATCGAGATCAATGACCTAGACGACACCTAAATGAAGGATTTGAATGCCATTGATCTAGATATGAATTGAATGCAATTAATCTATATTTTTGATATTTTCTATGCAATAAGAATGATAAACTGATATGCTATGAATGCTATTGAAAACTGATATGAAATGAATGCTAAATGATCTAACAATGAAGATTCTAACAATGATATGAAAACTATGAAATTCTATGCTAAGATATAAAAACTATGCAATTGAAATTGATCTCACAAAGCTTTGAATTCGCAAGTTGATTCCTCAGCCTCCAATTCTCCAGCGTGATTGTGCAAAAATATGAGATGCTTGGATGCAAATTTGAGAGATGAATTATGAAAAGCTGAGCCTTGGTTTTATAGAAATCTAGGGCTTTGGAGGTGCATGAGAAAAAGCCATAAATCACTCAAATAACTCAGGTTGATTTTTGAGTTATTTTTAAATAATAGATAATCAAGTCACAAAAATATGCAAAAGCTAAGCTTTAATTCAAAATAGAGTTTAGCTTTAATTGATAATTGACAGTTGTCTGCTTTTATGATTGTGCATGTTTTATTTATGAATTAATTTAATAATAAAGTGATTTATGCTCAACTTAACTGATTTTTGAAATAAAATAATTAATTTATGGGTTAATTAACTATTTTATCAAACTTTTATTAAAAATTATATTATTAAATAATGACAACATGCTTTAATTAATTAAATAAGAATTTAATCAATTAAAGATAGGAATTTTGATTTATTGTCAAAATTAAATAATACAATTAATAATATATAGAATTAAATTTAATTAAATAATTAAGTGGCAAATATTAAATCTAATTAATTAAATATGAAAATATTTAATTAATCAAACTTTAGGATAAATGTGATTTATTGCCAAATAATTATAAAATTAAAGATAATTATGATGATTAGGAATATTACTAGGAATATTCCCCGATGCAAAATTTAAGATAATCAATTATGATTCGATGATGTTTAGATGTGCATTAGGTTAGGACTTTGATGTCGATTTCATTCGATTTGTTGATGTAGGAGGTTAATGAACTTATAGCCCATTTTTGGGGTATTACAGGAGGCACCGTGAATTCCTCCCTTACAAAGAAGGTGAAACCCTCTCC
The DNA here is from genome assembly GCA_027943335.1 of Chamaecyparis obtusa. Taxonomy (NCBI): domain Eukaryota; kingdom Viridiplantae; phylum Streptophyta; class Pinopsida; order Cupressales; family Cupressaceae; genus Chamaecyparis; species Chamaecyparis obtusa. The sequence continues at coordinate 277,631 of BSBK01000050.1, forward strand.
ATTGTGAAAGACCCTTTAAAAATGATTATTCAGCTAGCTAATATTTCAAAAAGGGGTATCGACCTACTTGGAATTCCTCCAGCTCTGGATTCAGTTGGCATGCTTCAATCCTCTCACTCTAAGTTCTCTACTGATGCCCATGTATCGATCTCCGATGACACAGAGAGAAAGCCCTCCCTCCACAAATCCACCATGGCGCTAAGAGTAGAGAGTGAAAAAACAAAAATTAGAGACCGTTGGTAGTGTGTAGGTTTTTTTACCCAAAAATGGTCTCTTCAACTAATAATCCACCATGGCGCCAAGAGCAGAGAGTGAAAAAACAAAAATTAGAGACCGCGGGTAGTGTGTAGAGTTTTTTTTTTGTCTTTGTTTTTATTTCTTATTTCCATTCAACTAACAATTTGTTCAGATTTTTTTAGTCTTGCATTGAACGTATTGTAAAGATCTAGGATGGTAAAAAATCACTTAGGCATGTGTAGATCCAAAATTAGAAAATTAGGTGCCTTTTAAATTTTATGATTATGATTATTTTATTTTTTTGGCATGTGCTTAAATATAAAATATTTAATAAGTGATTTATAAACATTTTTAATTAAATATTATTTTTAAAAGTGAAAATATAATAAAATAGTTTTGGTTATGGGTCATGCATTTTTGAGGAGTTTGAAAGAGTTTTAGGGTAGTTCTACATGGACTTTGGAGCCCACATAATAGGGCATTTATTATTCTTTGCATTTCAAATTTAAATGTAAAAAGTATTTATTAAGTGATATGATATTTTATCAACCACTTAATAGATACTATATTTTGATGCAAAATAATTGTATTGGTCTTCAAAGCTCAGTCAAATTGATGTAAGCGATGAGCTAAAAGTGATTGCAAATATCAGGGAGGAGAAATGAGAGAGTTTTTGAGAATTTTAGGGCAGCTTGGTCTCAACTAAGGGCTTGTATGGGTCAGTTATGACTTAAAGGGACTATTAAGACAACTAATTTATGCTTATTTCATTTTTTATATAGTTATTTAATTAATTATAACCAGTCATCCCATGAACTCCTAAGGCCTTGAATTCATGGGATGATATCTATCGAACATGTATTATACCAAACTGATCTATTTCAATGAGACTCTATGCTTTTGAATACTATTTTGAATTCATTTGGCAAGCAGCTCTTTTGTAATTAGTGTGGTAGAAAGTTTTTTGCATTTATCTGAAACATACAGACTGGAATATGTCAAACATAGTTAGATAAGAGTTGAAGCAGAGTTAAATGGTGGAAGTAGAGTTGACTGTAAATCTGATTCAGTTGGAATACAATAAAATCAGATCTGAATAAACTCAGAGCAACTGTTGAAGATTTTTGTACTCACTCAAAAGAGTTATTTTTTGAAATTATAATTATTACTAATTTCTTGATGCCTATATAATTTTTACCTAAATTCTTGGTATTTACCTTCTACTCTTGCCTTTGTTTTGATGCGATTTTGGCATCAAATTTTGTTGGTAAAATTGAGTTATTTATTTAGTCATTTATATTTGTGTGACTAATTATTTACTTGTGTTTTTTATCTAGTGACCAAATTAGTCATTTATTTAGTCATTTTTATTTGTCTAACCAATTATTTAGTTTTGATTTCACCTGATGACCAAATTAGTGCAGAGAAGTTTGTATATGTTGTTAATTAGATTGGGTGGTTCTCGTTGCACCAAAAGCTCGAACTGTTAATGCCTGATACAACCACTAGACTTATAGAATCCACGGGAGGTTGTTAAACCCTTGTCACCAACCGCTGCATTAAGCAGATGTAATTCGATGTAATTATGTTAAAATTTATAATTGTAGAAACTTTTGAAGATTTACATACTTTTTAGATCATTTTTCAAAACTACAATGCAGACTGGTGTCATCAATTGTAGCATTTGGGTGTAGGTTGAAGAATAGTAAGGCATCCCATTTGTTGGGATTCACTACATACAAAAAAGAGGTTTGAGAAGAGAAGAGAAGAGAACATTGAGCGCATTTGATAAATGTATCTGAATAATATAATAGATAATTAAATTCAAACTTGTAGCGATAACACATGAATAGCCACGCTTGGCACATTCTAACCATGAATAATCTTTTGGCTAGCTCAACCTTGCCTGAAAATTAAACATATGTATCAACAATATTTGAATAATGGCATAACTACTAAAGTTCACCTTAGGATACAAACAAAACAATGAAACATCTAAAAACTATAGAGCACATAGAATAGTTAATGTGAAATGCAACAATAAGTGTATTGGTGAACAGAATATTAGAGCACACAGAATAATGTTTGCATAATAAGTCTATTGGCGAACACACATTATTGCCGAAATGCAACTTCTAAGAATATAAATATATGATATTATCAAATGTCAATGTGTAAAGGAGTATTAATCATTCATTTAGTCATTTTTATTATTAGGGTGACTAATTGTTTAGTCATTTATTTGGTCATTTATTTAGTCATTTATTTGGTCATTTTACCCGATGACTAAATTGGTCATTTATTTAGTCATTTTACCCGATTGGTCATTTATTTAGTCATTTTAGTTGTGATTTTACTTGATGACCAAATTGGTCATTTATTTAGTCATTTATATTTGTGAATTGCAAAAAATGGGTAGAACATGATCAGTTTTAGTCACGTGACTAAAAGTTTTAGTCACCTGGTCATTTATTGCCCAAATTCTACTAGTGTTAAAACCAATATGAATAAATGAGATGCTATGAAAAACTATGAATGCTTATGACCAACAATGAAAAATCTCACAAATCGTTGTCACAAGTGCTCGATCCTTCAACTGCAAATTCACCAAAGTAATTGTGCAAATTTGAGAGTGGTAAATTGTGAAAAGCCGAGCCTTATTTTTATAGAAATATAGGGCTTGAGGATGCATTGAGAAAAGCCATAAATCACTCTTGATGAACTCAAGTTGCTTTTTGAGTCAACAAGAAATTAGAAATAGAACATCTCACAAAATCATGCAAATCATGCAAAAATAGCTTTTTAACTCAAATCAGAAGTTTAGATCAGCTTTCAACTCAAAATAGATGTTGAGTTTCCAAAAGATAACAACTTGAATTGATTTTCTAATTTAAAGTTTAACCGCTCCTTCAAATGTGCATAGATAATTATGAATTAATTTAAAAATAAAGTGATTTATTCTCAACTTAAATGATTTTAAATTTAAAACAACTAATTTATGGGTTAATCAATTATTAAATCAATCTTTTATTCAAAAACTATAATATTAAATATTGACAACTGACATTAATTAATTAAATGAGAATTTAATCAATCAGTCATGAGATTTTTGATTTATTGTCAAAATTAAATAATACAATTTAGGAATAAATAGAATTAAATCTAATGAATAATTAAGTGGCATAATTAAATCTGATTAATTAAATATTCAGAATATTCAATTAATCAAACTTTAGGATAAATAAGATTTATCACCAAATAATTATTAAATTAAAGATAATTAGGATAAATAAGGAATATTCAAGGAATATCCCCCAATGCAGAATTAGGATAATCAATTAGGCTTTTGATAAACTGATGTGCAGATGTGCCTTAGGTTAGGACTTTGATGTCGATTTCAATTGAATTGACGATGTAGGAGGTTAATGAACCTATAGCCCATTTTTGGGGTATTATAGGTATAACTTCCCCGATGGAGATCATGAGTGAAGAAAATGATGTAGAAGAAATGATCCTAAACTGGCAAAAGGTGTTAGACAAGCTGATAGTAATAAGGAAGCAGTGCTTCCAAGTCTTGGTAAAAATATATGAAGGTTCAGAGTTGGACAATTTTGAGCAGTGGATCCAGGAGATAACAATGGCATTGGCTATATTTGAAAAGGTCCCTAAAAGATTGAATAAGAGGAGAGACAACAACATGCTCTTTGTGGAAGAGTTGTAGAAGTTCTTTGAGGGTCTGGGGCTAGATCTGTTTGATGAAGAGGACGAGAAAAATATGTATTCACTGAATGATATCATCAACCAATACTTAGAGATCTTTTGGGGAGTAAAGACTAAGGAGGACCTCCAATAGATGTTTTATGAGAAGGAGGAGATCCATAAAATCCTATCTCATGAAGAGGAAATAAAGGTGTTTGCAAAAGAGTTGGCTGACTTCTGAGATAGGCAGAAAGAAGTGCTTCAAGGGATTAAGATGCGGGACTTTGATGAAGTGTTGGAGATTGTAGATAGATTCAAGAAAGCACATCCAGAAATGCCCCCTAGCCAATAAGCATCCAGTCTAAGACCTGCCAAATTTTGTGTACAGAAAATGCAGTTTTGACACTTAGCCATTTTTGCAGAGCCAGATTTTTGACATTTCGGCCCTAGAGATTTTCTGGCCACCGACAAGTTCGAAGTCCAAAAATTTTGGAGATGGAGGACTTAGTACTTAGTAAATTTTGGAGCTTGAGTTTTTCGGACCAACTGTCAGGATTTGGGCATTTTTTGGCATGTCCAAAAGTTAACTCCAGTTATCTCAAAGATCATTTTCCAGTCAGTTGAGCTTCTTTTTTGGGATTGCTTGTGCATGATTTTGGGATCTCTTCCAGTTGGGTCCACATGGAGAAGCCGAAGCCAAAGATCAAGGGCAGAAACATGAAGATTATCAAGTGCATGCACAAGTTCTAGCTCCATTTTTTAGTTTTTAATGCATAATTTATTCAAAGCTTTGTAATGCACAAGGTTTAATTCTGTGCTAGGGTAGTTTAGCCAAGTTTTAGCAGTAGTTTCTTTAATGCAATCTCTAGTTTAGATTTACTCTCAAGTTTTAGTTGCAGCCAAACCCAAGCTGTGAAAATAAGAGCCCGACTTTATAAATTGTAATAGAACGATGTAATGAAGGTCGATTTGATCATTAATACAATACATACAATTGGTGCTTCATTCATGGTGTGATATTTCTGCTATCTATGCAAAATTTGTGAATGTGTGATTTTCTCATTCATTTATTTCAAAGAGCCTATTGATTGTTTGATGATTTCAAATCTGCAATTCTTAGTTCGGTGTTTGCTGTTATTACATTGCTTTGTTGTGATGAATTATCAAGAGGATTATTATTTTGGTGCTTAAAGATTAACTTGTCTCACGTGTGTGCACATCTGGGGTGGCTTTGTGATTCGATGAGTTTTGGATTATCATACGTCTACGTTTGTTTTGTTCCACTGATGATTGAATCCATACAGTTGAAGATTGTGATTTGTTCTGATCTATGTTTTGTGGGTTTCCTCATCGTCTTGGTCTTTTAATTCACAAAGTGGTGTGGTATTAGTTTATGTCCATTAGATTTCCTTTTGGCAATGTATTTCACATTCTTTTTACCCTACTACTTCTTATCCTCTTTGCAAATCATTTTTAGTAGATTAATTAGATTACATTGCTTTTATTCTTAAATCTGAAAATCCAAAAAGAGATATTGTGGTTTCCTAAAGTTTGTTTTACAATTTTCCTTGAGAGAAGAACCAGCAAAGGCCTCCTTGTTAACAGACTCACATCTGTCTTCCATTGAGCTATCCAAGTGGTTGAGACCCAGCCAGAAGGAACCTTGAGATTGATTTCATCAATTTTCCAATAAGGGAATTTGCTCATGTAAATTCATAGCCATTGTCTTTGTGTAAAAATGATGCTCAATAGAAGTGGTGCTAGAAGGAGGGTCCTCAAAAGGGACACCCCAGAATATTGGATCATTCTCTCCCGAGAGGTTTCAATGAATCCTTAGATCTTCACCCAACAAAGGGGAGTTCCTTGAACTTACAGAGTTTCACAGACCTCGTAGCAACAGAACAAAGCATGGAGAGGGTGCTTCGGTTCATTCGAATCTTCCTCCATTTCAAACCAATTCTGCCCCGCTTGCCGCTCCTACTCCACTAGCTCCAATGGAATTTTTTGCAAATGCTCAAAGCTTTCCATTGAACATACAAGGAAAGCTCCATCTGCTGCCCAAAAATCTTGAGAAATTCTATCCACACTTCATCTATGGAGAATCCAGGACAGTGGAAGAACACATCCACGCCTTCAAGGAATTATGCAATCGAAAAGAGATTGTTGATCAAGACGTCGCCTGCCGCCTTTTCCCCTACACATTGGGGGAATTTGCATATAATTGGTATTTGAACTTGCCACATGGGTCTATTGCCGCATGGAATGAATTTGAGATGAAGTTCCTTAATCAGTTCAAATTATATGTGGATTTGGCAACTATCCATCACCAATTCATCTCGGTGAGGAAGGACCTCAAAGAATCAATTGCCATGTTCAACCATCATTTTCATAAGATGTATCAAAAGCTTGAGGCTCCTTACACCATAGTAGTTGGGGTTGCCATACAAGAGTACCTGCAAGCCTTAGACCCATTAATGTCTATATTTATGAAAAGGCTTCCCCCAGGGGACATAGATACGTTTCAAAAAGTATGTAATGAAGCCATCATGTTTGCCCAACAAATGGACCCGCAAGCAGGGGGAAATTATGGTATTCCACCAACATTAGGCAATGTTGCTATGACTGGTTCATTTGCAGCAAATAATCAAGTTCTGGTGCAATAGGCACCAAGGCTCAACCCAGTACCCACTCCATAAGTTGCTGCTCCACCACTTACTATCACATACCCAGGGTATGATACGCATAAGGCCACCTTCTTTGAACAAAAGGTTTTTATTCCAAATGAGCCAGACCACACACTAGTGAATGAGTTAGATGCTATGAAGAAGATATTGTTCCAATTGACCATAGAGATTACCCGGATGAAGCTCAACCCATCTCTAAATCAAGGAAACTACCAACACCTAGCTACTGCCCTAAATGCCTACTCTCAAAATTAGAATTAGAATTATGGAAATTATAGCAACAAAAACAATAAAAATGGTGGAGGTTATGGGAATGGCTCTCAAGACAAAGAGTTTGGACAAATAGAATGTGGAACACACATCTGAATAATGGGAGCATACCAGTAGACAATGTCAACTTCTTCAGCTCATGTGAAGTCAACTTTACCCAAGGTCCCAACATGCATCAACTAGATTATGAATATAGGGGCGAGTCTAACAATCAACAATATCAAGATCCTGAGAGTTCCCAGGGCCACTTCAGTACCATGGTTTTTTATTCATATGATCCAAGTTCAGGTGGAACTCCAATCGATAACACTGTAGAGGAATAATTTGTCTTCCCATTCAACCAAGAAAACCAATCGGAGTATTTCGAGGTCCATGCTTTCCAGAACAATAACAAAAATACCTATAACCTAAGAAGTAGAAGAGAACCTCTAACTAATGGAATTCCCCTAGGTATGCAGCCCACTCCACCTGATCCAAAGGCCAACAATAATCCTACCCCCCCAAGAGGACCCGGTGCCACCATTGTTCAGGCCACTCAACATCAACCCACTATGTTAAAAAATCTAGTTTGGGCCAATGAAAAGTACAATGCGGTAGAGGAATTGAAGAAAGTTAGAATAAATATGTCAATGTATGATATGCTTCAAATTTTTTCCACTCAAAGAGAGGCTCTCCTGAAGTCCCTGGATCATTCCAAATCAGCCTCCTCCATTAATAATGCCAAGAATGTATCCAATGTGAACGTTGCAGAGGCAATGCTGACTATGTTCAAGGATAGGATAGAAGTACCCCCATTCCTACTTAGCCTCAAAATATTTGGAAGAAACTTGCACAATTGTTTAATCGATTCAGGAGCTTCATGTAATGTGATGCCATTGTCCATATGCCAAAAGCTAGGAATGAATCCTCAACTAACCAACAGGGTGGTGATCTAGCTTGATAAAACTGAGGTCAAAGTCATTGGAGTCTTGAAAGATACATGCATACAATTGACGGCTGACCCCAGAATCCAAGATTGCATTGACATTCATGTGGTGGACATCCTAGAAACTTATGGCATGTTTCTCAGTAGAGAATGGACCCAATCTTTGAGAGGGTGGTTCTCTACAGACTTTACCCAACTTTGGCTACCATGGAAAGGGCTCAATAACTAGATTAAGATTGATGCAGAGCCCAAGCTCAAAAAAATGATAACTAAGTACAACATCTTGAATGAATTCTTATTCTCACAAGATGATTTGAGAGTGTATCATTTTGACAAGGCATTTACATTCCATCTCAAAGAAGAAGAAGACTCAAGCAGTAGCCCTATTCATGGGTTAGTAAGTACCCAGATTCCAGAAGAAATTCTCACATAATTCATAAATGGAATGAAAAAGAACATGAGGCATCTTGGCCAAGATGCTAAACCAAACATACTGATGATACCAGGGTATTGTCATCTTCATCGAATGAATCATTCAGAGTTCACATGCCAAGAATGCCAAGAGGCAGTGGTTCAAGTAATGAACTAGATATCAAACATATGCAAACTCTCCAAGAATATGAAAGCACATTCAAGTGAGGATGGATCTCCCTTTAGCGAAGAACCTCAGGGTCCCACAGTTGAACACATACAAGAAGAGTGGAGCTCTTCTGATGATGGTTGCCTACCTCCATGTCATGACATTTGGCACAATGCCAAGGCTAAACAAAAGATGAAGTGGGTTCCACTTTCAAAAAGAGAATATTCAGATGAAGGGAAATTGGAAGTTCTGAATACAGAAGGCCTATCATCACCCGCAGTTCCTGTGGAACCCCAAATCAAGACACCCCTGCCAGAGGTGGCTATAGAACCCCAAATCAAGACACCCCTGCTAGAGGTGGCTACAGAACCCCAAATTAAAGCATCTTTCAATAAGAATTACTCGATCTGGAAACTCCAGTTTGATGGCTCCAGGTTTAAACAAGGAGTAGGAGCTGGAATTGAATTAGTTAACCCTCAAGGGGGTTCATATTATGCTGCCTACCGGCTGCAATTCTATTGCACCAACAATGTTGCCGAGTATGAGGCTCTAGCTCGGGGTCTCCTCCTAGCACACGAGAAGAAAGTGAAAGCAATAGTAGTAGAAGGTGACTCACAATTGATAGTCCGATAGATCAAGAGCCAGTATTCCTGCACTGACAAATGATTTGTCTCATACCGCAACTGCGTCTAGGACCTAATTGAATATTTTGAAGCCTTTAACATTCGAAGCGTCCCAAGAAGAAAGAATATTGTTGCTAATGCTTTAGCAGTATTTGCAAGCTCTTTACAACTACTAGAGAAGTCCAAATTGAAGAAATTCTTTGTGGAACTAGTGGTTGTACCAGCTGTCCCTAACAACATCAAAAACTTCTAGGTATTTCAAGATGATCGACATCTATTGGAATTCATCATGAACACATGGATCTTTGACAAGTAGAGCATTGATGAAGAAGAGGATGAAATAGAAGAGTCAGATGAATTAGGGATTTTGAACTTGAAAACTAATTCCATTCCAAAAGGTATGGTAGCTCTAGAGAGGATTTTTGATAAAGATGAACATGCTCAAAAAAGAGGGAAAACACCATTAGTGGGTGGAGATGATTGTGAGCTCTACAAATTGGGTAGGCAACTCGAACCAAGGGAAGTCCATATTGGCAAAGTCAATACACTGGAAGGAAAGAAACAGATGGTCGAATTACTCACTAAATATAAAGATGTCATAGCATGGTGCTATGAAGATTTGAAAACCTATGATCCTAGTGTTATCGTTCACAACATTCCTTTGAATCCAAATGCTAAACCTTTTCACCAGAGACAAAGAATGATGAACCCTGTGATCGAACCAATGATCCAAAAGGAGGTGTAAAAGTTGCTTGATGCCAAGATAATTTTTCCCATTTAGAATTCAACCTGGGTCACCAATCTTGTCCCTATGAGGAAGAAAAGAAGAGAGGTTCGGCTCTATGTAGATTTCAGAAACTTGAACAGGTCCTCTCAAAAGGACAATTACCTATTGTCATCCCTTGATGAAGTGTTGTAGGTGGTCAACATTTCTCAAATGATGTCTTTTCTAGATGGCTACTTTGGATACAACCAAGTTATGGTTAAAGAAGAAGATCGTTTGAAAATGAATTTCACTACGAAATGGGGGACATTTTCTTATTGTCGTATGCCATTTGGTTTGATCAACGTAGGATCCACCTTCCAACGGGATATGGATGAGACATTCAAGGGTCTGGTTAACAAATGTATCATTATCTATATGGATGATCTCACATTTTTTTCTAGGAACCGTGTAGACCACATTGAAGATTTACAAAAGGTCCTGAAGAGGTGTCGACATTATGGGATTTCATTAAATCCTAAGAAGTGTGTCTTTGGGGTGACTCAAGGAAAGCTTCCTGGGCACATCATATCCAAGACAAGCATCTCAATTGACCTTGGAAGGGTCGAAGCTATCCTCAAATTGGTTCCTCCTAATAGCAGGAAGGAGTTGAAGTCCTTTGGGAAAATCAACTTCATCAGGAAATTCATCAGTGGGTTTGCAGAGATAGTGCGTCCATTAAATGATATGTTGAAGAAAGATGCTAAGATTGAATGGAGCACTCAAACTAAAGAGGCCTTCAAAGAAATCAAGACATCCATTGCCACCGCCCTAGTTCTGGTTAGCCCTGATTATCTTCTACCGTTCAAGGTTTATTCCTTTACTTCAGAACACTCATGTATAGGAATCCTCACACAGAAGAAAGAAGGAGAAGATGAATGACCAATAGCTTTCATGAGCTTTCCCCTAAAAAATGTAGAGCTCAAGTATCCAAACTTGGATAAGAAATCTTTTGCCTTGGTTAAGGCTGTTAAGAAATTTAGACACTATATCCTTACAGAAAAGTCATTGCTATTGTTCCAGATCCAGCAGTCAAGTCTCTGCTCATGCAAAATGAACTAGGGGAATGAAGGGGAAAGTGGATGGCAATATTGCAGGAACTCAACATTGAGATCCAACTGATGAAATTAGTGAGAGGACAGGGTCTTACTAGGATGATGGTAGAAATAGAACAAGTTTTGGTGTGCCAGGTGTACACCAACAAAGGAATAGTCTCTGACATATGGCATCAAGACATAGTTTACTACTTGTAAAATTATTGCCTAGATGGATTGAATGGTTCCTAGCAGAGAGCACTTAAGAATAAGAGTAGTTCGTACATGTTGAAAATGGGAAACTCTACAAATGCAACTATGATGGACTATACCTACGATGTTTAGATTGAACATAAGCTAGAAAGGTTCTCACAGAATTTGATGATAAGTATCGTACTGGGCATGGATCAGCAGAAGCTACAACTCATCAAATACTGAGATCCAGCTATTACTGGCCAACTTTGTTCAAAGATACTCACGAGTATGTGTGCTCTTGCCATGTTTTCCAAACTAGTGCCATTCAAGAGAAATATCCGACGATGCCCCTACAACTAGTATACGAGGTGCGCCCATTCACCCAATGGGGGCTAGATTTTGTGGGGATGATCAATCCTCTGTCCTCTACAAGTCACCGATACATCTTGACTGTAATTGATTACTACACACGAGGGACAGAGGCACATGTTATGAAAAATTGTACCACTGAGGTGATCACCAAATTCCTAGAAGAGTTCATCATCACAAGGTTTGGCATGCCTTTTTTATTGGTATGTGATAATGCCCCCTACTTTTCATCTACAAGTCTCATTTAGTGGGCCTTCGAGAATCGGGTAATTCTAAAATTCTCATCCAATTACTACCTGCAAGGGAATAGAGTTGCTGAATTAACCAACAAGAACCTAACAACGGTAATCAAGCCTCTTTTGGATGATAATCCCAAAGACTAGCACACTCAGCTAAAATATGCTTTATGGATAGATCATGTGAGAATTAAGAATGCTTTGGGGATGTCTCCCTACCAATTGGTTTATGATCTGCAACCTATCTTTTTGATGAACCTAAAAATCCCTATTTTGAGATTCATGGATCAATACGTCAGGGTGAGGATCAGGTGCAGATTCATCTGATGAACTTATTAGACCTTGAAGAAAAAAGAACTACGACTTTAGAACATGTGGCCAAACACCAAGTTGTTGTCAAATGATGGTTTGAAAATAGAGAAACCATAAAAGCCTTTTGAATTTCTGATCTGGTCCTAATGTGGGACAAAGAAAAAGAGAAACTGGGAAACCACACCAAATTTTAATGTTTGTGGATAGGTCCATTCTAGATCGCGGAGATCCTAGGAGAGAATACCTTTTAGATTATTTATCTTGATGGAGAATTGATCCCATTACCAATCAATGGCTAGATTCTGAAGCATTATTTTGGGTCTTGACTGGCCCCCTTTGTATATTACTGTATATTTTTGTACTTTAGCATCTTTTCTTTATTTTCTGTCAGTCTCATCACCGATGTCTTTCCTTTGGGTCTTTGTTTGCAGGGGGTAAGTTCTTTCAGAGTTTAGTGGTCTATTCCAAGTAGTCCAGGCAATAGATAAAGGCTTTCCATTTGTCAGGATCTTTGAGGTAGTTTAGTTTTGCAGTGAGCCAGGAACAGTGGTCGGAAGTAAAGCATTTTTTTCAAACTTCTCAAAGGGAGTTCATCAAAACCAACCATCCTCAACACTAACGCATATCTAAAAGGGATCCCAAGTCACGAGCCTCCCATGGTAAGATGCCAGTCAGTGCTAGGAAATGCCCATGGTCACGAGGGGAGCCTGGAAGTCAGAACCCTTCTCCTAACTAGAACACAAACTAAAAAAAAAGAGCAAGGAAATAAAAGGAGGAACACATAAAGATGAGATAAATAGAAGAATGCTCAAAGATAGGGTAGCACAGTCTAAGCACTACCCCAGTATCAAAAGAAAAAAGAGAAAAGAAAGAAGAAAATAGAGAAAAGAAATGATATCTGAAAAAACATCACAAGGAGTATCAAAGTAGCAGATGTCAAATGAAATCCAAGGCAAATTATTCAGGACGTAATGGTTCAAAAAATTAGTTTTACAAACTAATGCAAAACGAGTCTAAGAGCCCTCCAAAGGAGTTTAAAACTCTCATTAAAAGCTCATTTGCAGTTGGGGAAGGGTGACTTTAGCAACCTCTACTAGGGCTATAAATGCTCGCATTGCAGTAGAGTAGGGTTAAACTGACTAACATCTAACCTCATATTTGTGGGCAGTGATTTGGCAATGACTAGTCGACGATTAGTGGGAGCTTCCAGTGAAGGATTTCTTGGGAAATTTGAATACACGTGCTCACACAATGGATGCAGATGTTATGGTGTTCTCCATTTGGTGACAATGAGAAAACTATTTGATCTAAAGATCTTGTGCTTCGCTTGCTGTAGGCTGGGATTGTCTCGAGGCAAATTGGCTCTGGAAAACTTGAGTTGTTTCCCTTTCTTTGCTGGGGCTATTTGTTGTTGTCCCACAACCACGCTCCCCTTTTAGCCTTTTGGCCTGAGGGGCCCCCCTTCTTCTTTTTGCTGATTTTGTTTGTTGCCCTCTGTGTTTGTCCTTTTTTGTTTGTTGTCTATTTTTTAGGCTTTTCGGCCTTGTCGCTCTTTCACACTTTCAGACATCCGAAAGTGCGAAAAGCCAAAAGAGCCAAAGGGGTTGGAGCACTACCTTGGGAGATTATAAGCCCTGACATATTTTTTAGACTTGTCAGAGGTCTGAGGTTTTAGAGGTTGGACTCCCGAAGGGGAGTCGACCTTTCAGAGCTTTCGGCCTTTCGGAGGTTTGACACCCTCGAAAGGGCTGAAAGGCTGACTGCCCGAGGTGCTTACATCAGCCATCGAGATTTTCCTATATAAGACATGTTGGTTTCTAGATAGGATTTTACACTCCATGAGATACCAATATACCTAAGATTGATTTTGAGAATGGTCAGTTCCAAATATGGAGAAATTTGTAGGTAATTGGACCAACTATAGGGACAAGATTGCCTTTTGCACTTCTAGCTCTGTAGAACCAAGGCGGGTGCACCTAATCCAGTATAATAGAACACTTCTTTACAACACCAGGACTGGAGTGAACAAAGCAGATAATAGAAAGAAAGTACTAAATGATAACCAGTCATTCATTGACTCTCCATTGCTATGAAATAAATGAGGCCTAAATAGATAAAACTGAAAGGATTGAAAGGATTTTAACTTGATTTCTTGCAGAATGTAAACAACCATGCCAAACTAGCAACACTATAGGAGATACTAATTCCTTATCAATGCCTTATCCATTGGGCAATATATCTGAGATAGATACAAAATACAAGAACACAGATTCCAAGCCATAAACACAACAAACCAGATTCATACACTACTTACAAACATCATTTTAGTTGAACCAAATGAATCTATGTTTCTTTCAAAGACTTTTAACTTGATCCTAGATCAAGGCTGAGAAATAAAACACATACACAGATAAACTCTGAGCAATAAATCAGAAAACCCAAAACTCAAGAAGCACAACCAAAGGAGAGATCTAAAAACTGAAAATTGCATTAAGTATAAGGATTCAAACTCCTGTATTACAAACTATTTCAGAATACAACACTTAGACAATATGCAAAATATTTTGAAAGGTTTTCCTCTTTACTGATACAACTAGCAAAATATGTTACAATCTGGACTGAGGATACACACTTAGCTTTTTAGCTTCCTGTGTCAAGAATTTCCAGCCAGCCCTTTCTAAATGATCACAAAAATCCTTTTATAGGAATAAGGATACAATGAGAAAAATATCATTTAGGTCAAAAACCCTAAACCTAACCAATCAAACCCAAGGCCTGAAGGAGAAAGAAATTTGATCTATTTGTACTCTGCAAGACATTCCTGGGAATAATCAACTACTTCTAAAAGAGATCAAATCAGTCATAAAGTCCTTGAAACAAGCAACAAATCTGATCTATTCATGAATCAAAACAAAACAACTTCAAAGTAACCAAGTTGCAAGAAATCTGATCTTCCCCCCTTTCCTAGATTTGTAAATCAGTCACATTTGAAATGAAAAATCTTTAACAAACTCTAATCTCGAAAATACCAGTCATTACTGCTTCTACCAATTTGGTCAAATTTGAAAATAAGCACCACCATTGTATTCCTAGTCTTCTGGCATTTTTGAAAACATATTATACTGATATATTTGGGTAAAAAATGAATCCTAGACATTATTTCCTGTGAGCAGCCTGTATTTTTTAAATTATTTATTTATTTATATAGTATAAACTATACAAATTTGAATTTAATATTTGCTGCAGATTTCAAATTCTGAGGTGGGCCCCCTGTGCCATGTGGCACCACCTAATTGGTTTGACCGGCCACCTCACCATCATGTCAGACCTCTGTATCATCCTCTGCCACTTGTCATTCACCGATTTGCCTGTACCGCTGACTGGGTGCCAACTTGCAATCTTACTACTAGCTCATCGGATGACACATGTCAGCACATCGCTAATTCACCAAGGTATCCATCGAGCACTTTTATTTCTATGAGATGACGACATCCGTTGGATCTCTAGGTGCGTATCTCGATGCATCTGACCTATATTTCAAATCATGTCAAAATATACTTCAAATCATGTCAAAATATACTTACTGGCATGTGGGCCTACTGCTGAGTCATCCATCCCCATCACTTGCCAACTAAGCACCAACTATATGCCTCTATTCTCATGCATGTGTAAGAGGGCCCTCCAACTAGGCGTCCTCATTTGGACACCAATGAATGTGTGTGTTTGGCCTTTTGAACATTATGTTTCTCATTCACACTGCAAATGTGGGATTAATCCTTTGTTTGAATATAATATTATTTCCATCAAAACTTACCTTGTGACATGTGCCCAGCTGGCCGGCCCCACACAGATCCAAATGGCTTCTCCACACAGCCTTCTTTCCTTTCACTTTACAATGCATTGTGGCATTCTTTCTTTTAAATATTTCTTTCATGCCAAGACTGGCAAATGTGGGATAAACTGTTTTAATGCACAATCTCTCCTTTGGCTGAAGCATGCACAACACCACCAAGTGGTGTGTGTGCAGCCCTCAAAGGGTTTAATGCTGCCCCTCTTGGCTTTGATGTGTGCCAACATCCTACCCACTTTGGATCCTGCAGCACATGCACACCACAACTTCATAAGTGCGCCCATTGTCTTGACAAAAATGCCTGCAACCTTCATTATTTCTTCTCTTTGGTGCACACGTTCCATCCTTTTAACTGCCCAGTTCAATTCATTCATGCACCTACTGGCATTCCTTGCTTTTCTTCATTGATTTTGGCCCTGCAAGCAATACATTATAAGCTTTATTTTGGGGTGTGCATGCTGCACCCATTCCTTTAATGTGTACACACACATTGGTGTATCCAGCTCTTTGGTGTGTGCAACCCACACCTTGGTGCACAAAACACATTTTGCAAAAAAATTGCAGCCCTCATTTGGTGTTTGCTACCTTTATTAATATTTGTAGCCTTCCCCAAATGGTGCACTTAAGAAGATAGAGGATGCACCCAACACTATTTGCTACATATAACACTTGGAGATGGGTTGTGCATATATTTTCTTGTTGGTGCGTACAATATTTTCAAATTGGTGTGCCCCAACTCATATAAAAATATGTGCTCAGTCTTTCAAATGATGCACAGACCACTGGTTAGTGCTCGGTAATTCCTCTTTTCAATGCACACACCTTCCTTTCTTGCAGAGCTCCTCGTTAATAATCCCATGATGAGCGTATCCAGCAATTGTTGCACTCCAAGAGACTACATTTCTCATAGACATTTTGTGAAAAGAACTGACCTTGCTGTTGATTCTTCAAATGGTCATATGCAAGAGCAAACTTACAAGTAATGCAAAGATAGACAACAAGCATTTTAATTACATCTAGAAGAAAATGGAGTAATCTCACAGCGCAAAAACCAGGAAGCTTGGAACCACGAAAACCTCCAGAAGTTTATGATAATTTGAATAATCAACTGGGTCATCTCAAGATTCCAAGTAACCCACCAAATTTTAGTACTTCATGTGTAAAATGGTGTATTCTGGCATGTCTAGCAAACGCCAAATAATCATTGTAAACTACCTCAGAAGGAGATAGATTAAAAATATCAAATGATGAGATGAGGGCACACCACTGAATTTGGAAGAAATTTCATATGCAAGGATCGAAACAAAACAAACTTCAACTAGAGATGAGCATCTAACAAAAAGCTATGAATTTTTGAAAATGGTTTTTTTACAGAGTTATGCTATCTGCACTTTTTAACATTATTGAACACCTTTTTACTAACTTTGCAACCATATCAAACGAAACCTTTACGGTATGAAACCCTAGATATATGATCTCTCTTACATATAGAAAACAAGGCTACAATCAGGCTTCCGAAAAGATAAAATGATTATCCAAAAATAAACTTTAAAGTTGGCCACTTGGAACATCCTGAACTAGAAAATAGTGAAACAATAGAAGTTGCATCTGGAACTGTCTGAGGAAATGGGTCAAACGGATTGGTCATGATCCAAAACTTGTCAAGGAGCATCACTTCCATGTCTACATTATGAAACAACCATCAATTATGTTTGATCTTGTAAGAGGTGCAAATGACAAGGCCCTAAAGTAGGCCACCCAGAAAACTAAACTGTGCACTCACAGAGAAACTTAAAAATTGCAAAGAGAATGGCTCCTGTAGACATGTCAAACGAGCACATGGGGGGCTAAAAATTGGTATGGACATTCTTTCTTATGCCAAAAACATGATGTAACAATCCTTTCATCATGGCCATCATTCTGGTATTAGATGCAAGCCTCCAAAGTAGGCCATTTACTTAAAACCCAATAGAATGTAAAGTGCAGATTTGTAGAAAGCCCATCAAATGGGTATCTTTGAAAATTATCAGAACTAGATTCTGAAAGTTGTAACAAATTGCATATGCTTAATGAAATGTGAGGAACACATGTCCCAAGCACTATGCCATAAAATTCAACAGGTCCATCTTTACATTCACTTGAACTTAGGTCATTTTAAACTGTTCTTTTGGAGCACTGAAATTTACCTTAGGAAAATTTTCTGAATATGGGCTTATAGCTATCTAGATTTTTGAGAGCACCAATAGTGGCTCTGATTGGGGATGCGTGCCCCTTGTGGACATGCAGAGAAATCATGAATCTTTGGTAGAACAGACCACTCAAAAATAAAAATTGACTTCTTGCTCTCTCTAAAAAATGGGAAACCTTGCTGAAAGAAACACACCACACAACTAAAAGAAAGCGACTATACAATATATACATCACTTGCAAAGGCTCAAAGCCTCAAAAATAGAAGTACTATTTACCTCTTTCAAACATATGATTTTCATCCCCATATGAGACCATCCATCTAAAAATATCATGACTAACATGCTGCCTACATATGTGGATATAATTGGGTTGAAAAATAATTTTGCATTTGTTATAGCCCACACTCTTCCAGTCACCATCACTATCATTCTCATATTCCAATAAATATGGAATTTCTTTTATCTCATCTTGAGGATTGGAAACATAAAACTCATCCAGTAATGCATCAAAAGATAAATTATCCTGATCCATATACATTACTAGGGACTCACCTAGCTAAAAGTGAACTGGATCCTTAACTTTATCTTTATGGGATACTTCAGCCACTGAATGACTTGGTTCCTCTAGGATGTACTCACAATCTGAACTGTGAACCAAGTGCAAACCCTCTTCATGATCATTATGACACAAGGACAACTAATCCATACCATCATTTCCATCAAGAAATTTATTGTCCCTATCATTGTCATAATCACCATCATACGTATCACAAGAAGGAAAAGAAACCAAACAAGAAACTTGTTCATCATTATAATCTTTATGACAGGACAGCTCACTGTCATGGTCTTCAATCATTTCTTCTACAAACTTACCACATGAGGGGAATTCATGCAAACATGAATCATTGTCTTCATCATTTTGAACACATGCCTCATTATCAGTGTCAAAACATATATCAACTGGATATTGCAAAGTAGAATCCACATTTGAGGCATACCTCTGAAAATCAATAGCCAAGAGTACTGAGATTTCTTCATGCTTAGTGGATTTTGGACCTGATGTTCATCTTCTTTGGCTTCTTGTTTGATGCTAAAAACTTCTCCCTTATTTGGAACAGGGGTTGCAGACTCTTGGCTCATATCATCATGTGCAAAGCCATCAGTGTAGGAACTTTCATCTGCATCATAATTATCTGTTTACCTTTTGCACAAATCTTTCTTATACTGAGACAAGAAGATTTTTCTCTTGTGCTAATAGAAAGAAAGGTCTACAAAATTAATAGAATCATTATCAACTATAGACTCTTTTCCATCATCTTCATATTCACTGAATTCACTATCAACATCATAACCAACATTATCAGTACAAAGGGAAACAACATCATTATCTTTATTTGCATAAGGGTGCCCACAAGAAAACCTTTTTGTCATATCCCCACAATTTGATTTTTGATCACTTGAAGAACACACTTCTGTATCTGACAAAACATCATAACCAATGTAAAATTTGGAGCCACCAGACATGCTATCTTGAATTTTTAGCACTGGTTTACACAAGTCTGGAATCAATTCATCCTTGGTATCTTTATCAAAATCTTCACTCAAATAGTTTTCATTTTCAAATTCAGACATCTCTGAATCAGTAGAAGACCTTGTATACAATGGTTTTGATTTTTGATCACTACTACAATCTGAATATTCTTCTGACACAACTTTATCATTCTGAGAAACATTCTCATCTTTAAACATAGGATGCTCCAAGATACTGGTTGTATTCTTTCTTTGTGGATGATCCTTTAGTAACTTATTCCATTCATTATCATTAGCAAATTCTTTTAAGAACAACCATCTGAAATTAGTCAATGAAGATATATGTTTTGGGGGTAAACTCAAATACCAATCAGCTGCAACCCCTTTAAGGGATCTCCCAAAAAACATAATGGTAACATCTTCATCATAAATCTGATATTTTACAACAAATCTAAAGAATGCTAGGACATGTCCTAGTGTTGAATCTGATTGATCATCAAAGACTGGGATTAAGTTAATGAGCTCACTAGGGAAAGAATTTGGGGATCCATGAACATGATCACAACTTAGAGCTCTATCCAGCCTACTAAAACATAGCCTTCTAGGTTGGCCTATTTGCTGATTACTCATTTGGTTTGAAACAAGATGAGAACTATTCATTTTATTTTGTCTTTACAGGAGGTATACCAAAACATTTAAACCTCTATGACAGTAAATTTAAAGTTTCATGACAAGATATTCAACATGGAAACATGAAACTATTCAATATGTTACTCTTCCCTTCTTACTAGTGCTGAAACACTTAATAGGGAACAAAATACTTCACACTTGATCTTATGGACAAATACATAAAGATAAAAAATACCTAGAAGTGTTGAAATTGAAACTCAACTTGCTGGATGGAAAGCCTCTGAATCTGAAGCTTGCTTTGCTAAAACAATTGTAGAGCCACCACCTCCTTGAAGAGGACAAACATCTTAACCACTGAAAACTCTTTCTGTATTTCTTTCCACCAACACAACAAAAATTCAACAAGGTATATACTCCATTTATCAGGACTGAAAATACATCATTTTTTACTTTAATCATGCACTAATCAAATAGAGGATCTCAGAGTTTCCACTCACAACTTGGTGAGATGATATTAAAACCTTTTAAATCTGACTCTTATACACTCTCAATGGAAACTACTAGATAACAAATAAGCTAGCCAAGAGTCTAACTCTACTCGTACCCGTGTTATTTATAATTGATTTATAACACTAGAGATATCAACTGATTGAAATAGGTAGGTTAGGAGTCCAGCTCAACTTGGAACTTGCACTATTTACTCATTATTACAATCTCTAGTCCCTAGTAGAGTTGCCATTTTGTTGGTTCCTGGATAGAATTTTACACTCCATGAGATACTAATATACCTAAGATTGATTTTGAGAATGGTCAGTTCCAAATATGGGGAAATCTGTAGGTAACTGGACCAACTATAGGGACAAGACTTCCCTCTACACTTCTGGCTCTGTAGAACCAAGGTGGGTGCACCTAATCCAGTATAATAGAACACTTCTTTACAACACCAGGACTGGATTGAACAAAGCAAATAATAACAAGAAAGTACTAAATGATAACCAGTCATTCATTGACTCTCCATTGCTATGAAATAACTGAGGCCTAAATACATAAAACTGAAAGGATTGAAAGGATTTTAACTTAATTTATTATAGAATGTAAACAACCATGCCAAACTAACATCACTACAAGAGATACTGATTCCTGATCAGTGCCTTGTCCATTGGGCAATATATCTAAGATAGATATAGAATACAAGAATACAGATTCCAAGCCATAAACACAACAAACCAGATTCATACACTGCTTACAAATATCATTTTAGTTGAACTAAATGAATCTATGTTTCTTTCAAAGACTTTTAACTTGATCCTAGATCAAGGCTGAGAAATAAAACACACACAGATAAACTCTGAGCAATGAATCAAAAAACCCAAAACTCAAGAAGCACAACCAAAGGAGACATCTAAAAATTGAAAACTGCATTAAGTATAAGGATTCAAACTCCTGTATTACAAACTATTTCAGAATACAACACTTAGACAATATGCAAAATATTTTGAAAGGTTTTCCCCTTTACTGATACAACTAGAAAAATATGTTACAATCTGGACTGGGGATACACACTTAGCTTTTTAGCTTCCTGTGTCGAGAATTTCCAGCTAGCCCTTTCTAAATGATCACAAAAATCCTTTTATAGGGATAAGGATACAATGAGAAAAATATCATTTAGGTCAAAAACCCTAAACCTAACCAATCAAACCCAAGGCCTGAAGGAGAATTAAATTTGATCTATTTGTACTTTGCAAGACATTCTTGGGAATAATTAGCTACTTCCTATAAAAGAGATCAAATCAACAATAAAGTCCTTGAAACAAGCAACAAATCTGATCTATTCATGAATCAAAACAAAACAACTTCAAAGCAACCAAGTTGCAAGAAATCTGATCTTCCCCCTTTCCCAGATTTGTAAATCAGTCACATCTGAAATGAAAAATCTTCACCAAACTTTGATCTCGAAAATATTAGTCATTACTGCTTCAACCAATTTGGTCAAATCTAAAAATAAGCACCACCATTGTATTCCTAGTCTTCTGGCGTTTCTGAAAACATATTATACTAATATATTTGGGTAAAAAATGAATCCTAGACATCATTTCCCATGAGCAACCTGTATTTTTTAATTAATTTATTTATTTATATAGTATAAACTATACAAATTCAAATTTAATATTTGTTGTAGATTTCAAATTTTGAGGTGGGCCCCTTGTGCCACATGGCACCACCTAATTGGTCTGATCGGCCACCTCACCATCATGTCAAACCTCTGCATCATCCTCTGCCACTTATCATTCACCAATTTTCCTATACCGCTAACTGGGTGCCAACTTGCAATCTTACTACCAACTCATTGGATGACACGTGTCAGCACGTTGCTAATCCACCAAGGTATCCATCGAGCTCTTTTATTTCTGCTCATTTTTCTAGGGCATGCAAGAAATGTCAGATACATGGAAACCTTATTCATGCTCCAACACAAGAGTTACATCCTTTTACAACTACTTTGCCTTTCAGTTAGTGGGGACTTGACCTCATGGGCGCTATACACCCTCCATCTTCCAATGGCTACAAATGGATTATCACTGCAACTGAGTATTTTACTAAATGGATTGAGGCTGTTCCATTGATTATCACCACAGGGAAACAAATATCCATGTTTATCCTAAATTATATCATTTGCAGGTATGATATACCTATGTATGTCATTACTGATCATGGGAAACAATTTCAAAATCAAGACATGGATGAACTGTGTGCCAAATTCCATAAGGAAATGGCCAAGCTGAGGCGTTAAACAAAACAATTGTTAAAATCCTACAAAAGACTGTCAATGACACTGGCCGTGACTGGCATATCCAATTGAATCCAGCCTTATGGGCTTACCACACCTCCATCCATACTCCTACTAGAGCCACCCCATACTCCCTTGTCTTTGGATCCGAAGCAGTCCTACCCCTCAAGGTCGAGTTTCCTTCACTTCGTGTCACTCTCAAAGATTTGATTCCTGATGAAGAGTATAGAGTTGCACGACTGATTGAATTAGCACTGTTGGATGAATGTCGTCAGAGAGCTTATGATCATTTGAAAGTCTATCAACAGCGTATGTCTCATTAGTATAATAGCAAGGTAAAGATCAGAGACTTTCAGCTGGGTGATCTAGTCCTTCGAGAAAATCCAAAGAATCAACAACATCAGGAGAAGAAGGGCAAGTTTGAACCCAATTGGTTAGGTCCTTTTGTAATTATAGCAGTTTATGGTTTCAGGGCTTATCAATTGTCCACACCTAAGGGAGATCCTTTGGATGAACCTCTTAACAACATACACCTGAAGAAGTTCTATCCTTGAAATCCCAATGCAAGGGCTATGTATATATTCTGTAAATAAAAAAATCATAAAAATACAAAAAAAAAAAAATCAAAAGAAAATTGCAATAAGAGCATGTGGTGAAAACTTGGAAACAGGCACCATGTGTATCAAGTTAGCTCGTTTATCTATTAGGATTCTTCTAGTGTGTCCATTCATAGTATATATCCACAATAAAATGGCTAGTCAGTCACCATTCCTACCATGTATATATCATAATAAAATGGCCAGTTTATACACCATCCATTTTATTTACCCATAATAAAACCCCATCATAGCTTGATCGTTTGTCATAGTCTTCATCGTCATCTTCTTGCATCCTTCTTCATCCATAATAAGGCAGTTCATCACCTAGCTAGGGGCATGTCCTCGACCTAGTTTGGGAAGTGGATCTATGATAATCATGACTCTTAAAGGACAAAATGGAGTATTTTCACCAGACAAGCAAACACAATCAAACGTTCTTCCACAATGGTATCTTCATGATAAATCATAATCTATAATCTATCCTTTGAAACATGGCTACTTATCTATCATTCCTGACTATACATCATCAATTAAACTAATCACTGTATCTTACACTATCTTTTGGAAAAAGAAAATGTATATTCATGACAGGCATGTTCAAAAGGTTTGTTGTAGGTTATGCATTCATATCTGGATTTCATTGTTATTATGTTCCCTATGCTATTCTGGGATATCTTTGACATGAGTTTGAAACTCTCATATGTCATTGACTAGAATAGCCAGGATGGGGCATGGTATTTTCTTGGATTGTTATTTGTGGGATATTTTCTAATGAAATCAAAGGAACAAATAATTGGGGTGTCTGTGCGTAAGTGCCTTCATCAATTTAATACTATTGACAACATACAAATCATGTTGCTCTACAAATGCTATTAATGATGATACGTCAACACATACCTTGACTCAAAATATTTGTTCCCCAATGGAGGGGGGGATATTCCTTGTCTGTTATGCAAACAAAACTCAAGTCATCTCGGTTCAATTATACCTAGATGCTTGTCAAGTTTGCAATATTAAACTCCATGCAAGAAGTGCTCAGGTCATCCTGGTTTAATTATACTATGATGCTTGCATTTTCTTGCAACATAACGAGCAAAATGATGACAATCAAATTCCAGTTATTATGAAGTTCTAAGATGTTACATGAAGTTGTGGAGATATACTCATTTCATATTTCATTTTGCATTTCATTTAAACAGGTCACGACTTGCATATCAGTGCTCCTTTTATAGGGATTTGTAGGTTATCTTTCTTATTAGGTTATTTGTTCTCCTAGTCCATTCTTCTTGTGTCAGATGCATTGTTATTTAAGTTGAGGACATTTGGACAACAAAAACATTGCATTTTCACCTCACATCTTACAAACATTTAATCAATTCATTTAGGTTATGCATTATTTTCATTAGGTGTGTTCATTTGTATATTATCCATCTATATTACATACATATTTCATGTGCACACATTCCATAACATTTCATTATCCTTTTATTATGATGTAAGTTGTTATATTTTAGTCATTTTAAGAATGTCATCATTTATTACCCATTATATGCATTTTACATCATCATTTATTATCCATTACATATATTATATCATCATGCATTTATTATCATTCATTTATATCATTCATTTAATGTCCATTCATTATCCATTATATACATTGTTCTTTACATCATTATATTGGTAACCACATAGTATTGTATAAAGTAAACTCATTTAAGAAATGCATTTATATCAACATCATATGTTCAATCATCACCCTCAGCATCTACCATGACGTCTCTCTGTTGGATCCCTCTCTGGTGGCCTAGCTGCCAGATTAGTTAGGCATGGTACAAAAAAATCTCTCAAGTACTACTCTAGATCGATAGTCATCCCTAGGTCAACGACACCCTTCTCATCATCCATGCCTAGAATGGCATGTCCAAAAACTCATGTCTAGCAATATCAAAGGAAACCATGGGCCCCCAGTCACACCTCTCCTGATGTGTCCGCACAAACTCTGTGACTCCCTGAGGCATGCCCTGGATCCTGCCAAACTGACACAGAACCCGGCTAACCAACTATCTCTCAATAATGTAGGGCATTCGGCCTATCAACCAATGTGACTCAAAATAAAAACCCAACCGTCACTCATCATCCCAGGGCTCACACCCTAGGTAAGGTCTCCATGTCACTGTGTCTAAAGTATCAAAAGTATACCGCCAGAACTCTAAGTGTCCTAGTTTTTCTTGAGACAAAACTAATGAGTACAAATTTATATACAGTTGTCATGTGCCATGGAATCTAATAGCTACTGGCTGTGTCACTGCAATATGCTCCCATGCCCATACATGGAGCAATGTGACGCCTACTGATAATGATACACCCCTATGGTACATCACCTGATGAAGATCATGGTACAAGTGGGCTAACAAGCAGACACCCCAAGCAAAACAGGTCCCATCATCCATAATCTGCTGCAATGTGTGGCCCCATCCAACTGCAAATCTATGTGACCTACGATCAGGGCATATGAATCCCCCAATCGCTCCTGCTAGCACCACTAGTAGAGGCTCATATAAATCCACCATATCCTCCCACCTAATCTCTCCCTCCTCAATATCATCATCCCCAAATATAGCTCTACACTCTGTCACTCCACCGTGCCAATCATAGTGTACCATCTCACCTATGATGGGAAGTCAGAGAATGCGATATACATCCTCTAAGGTAACTATCATCTCTCCTGTCAGGAGATGAAAGGTACTCATCTCCAAGTGCCATCTCTCTACTAACGCAATCATCATGCTAAGATTAACCTAAATCTCAGGTGTGTAGATCACATGGTACAAACCAGACACTCCGATCAAGAGTCTATCAGTCTCTGACAGCGCTGGTCTCAGCTTCTATGTAATGGGATATCTCTCCTGTGACATCAGAATATCGATAATATCCTCCTATCCAAGTCAAACAAAATTAAGCTATTATATTTCTATAAATTGATCTAAACATCTATCTATCCTATTATATCAACTACAAACATGTTTTATCATGTGTTTCAATAGATGATTTTATTAATTATCTAACATCAAGACTGGTTAACTAGCGACCATGCTACGATGTTGCCTATCTTGACCAAATCGATCAAATTCAACTGTTGACAGATTGAATCAGCTTATTGACATCAAGTTTGACCTAATTGACTATCTAATTTGACCAAATTCTACCATCCAAAACAAATGTGCAACATAGAATAATGTATGCACAACATCCCTTAATGCTTGCGTAGATTTAAACATTTGCGCAGTTTTCCTAGACAAATGCGCAGAATATACCTATGCACATATTTAATTCATGCTTGTGTAGCCTAATTCTTATTTCTACACAAATGCACAATTTTGTAGTACATATGCACAAAATTACCATTTTGCTGTGCAAACAAGGCAAATTGCTACGCATATGTGCGCCACAACTGCGCATTTGTTCTCCGCACTTGAAAAAGAAAAATTTCAAAATTTTCCTAACATTCAATCTAACCTACACATGCTATAAATTCTAATCTAACATTCCAAAAATTATCAAATCACAAAGAGGATCGAATCACCTACCGGCTCTCCCGAATCAGGTGGTCGCTGGAAGTGTATGGCCCTCTCAAAGCGGTGATCTGATAGCGGGAATGACATCCTAGCAGCTCTGCTCTTCTCTCTCTCATGCTCTGATCTCTGAATGACAAGTGTGCACAATGAGCCTATTGTGGACCCCTTTGCCTTATTTATAGCCTGTGGACCTGATGTGCTTGGTGTGTGGACCCTATCTCGCAATTTTTTTTCCCGTTTCACCCCGTTTTCACCCATCTTTTCTTCTGAATCTTTCATGAGATTGATTATCCAACTTGACAAAAACTAAAATAATAAAATAATAAAATAATAAAATTCATGAAATTCAAATAATCAATTTTGTCAATCAATCTCTTGAAGGGGCATGCATAGGTCGTCTGAGACATTGTCTAGGGTAGGGGCAAATGCTTGAAATTTTCTTTGAAACAATGTGACAAGCACATTATTTCAAAGAGGGGCAAAATGTATACACTTAAAAATGGCTTCATTAATTAATTAAATATTTATTATTTAATTGATATTGACTTGATAAATTAATTAAATTTTTATTATTTAATTAATAATTATTTTCCTCTATTTATTAAATAGATTATTCAATTTATTTAGTAAATTTACTATAGTCTATTCTTCTATCCTAAGTCTTCTAATTAGTCTTATTAAAGTGATTTTATTAAATACACAATCACCTAAATATGACTAAGTCCCCTAGTCCACCTCATCTACCCAGTCACTTGACACGTCACTTTGGCTAAAATAAATAATTATTATTAATTATTTATTGATAATTATCCTCACACACACATGTCCTATTCTTAAGGGCTATGTGGCCTCATAGGACTTGGTCTCATGACCACATGTCCTCTCTTAAACTAAGTCAAGAGACATGCCCTATTCCTAAGGGGCTTCTTAAGCCACCTCTAAGGGTCAAAGGTGACTCATGGGACACTTGTACAAAGAGTCCTCATGAGGAAAAGGTCTCTCCCTCTTTCTCTCTTTGGTCTTTGTGAGACACTTGACATGTGTCTTTCCCTTCCACCTTGTTCTCCTCCATGTCAATGTGAGAGGAACATCATCCCTATTCTTCCTCTCACATTCCAACTACATCCCCCTTTCTCGCAACTCCTTCAACCAAGTCAATCCTTGCCCTAGGATCTTCCACCTTTCATTCTCCACCGTAGGATTGTGCCACCTAGGCCTAAATCCTCCAAAACTCTATAAAAGGAGCCTTATTTCCCCTTTGTGAGCTAATACGCAATCAAGCATTCAAGAATTCAAGTATTCAAGCATTTTAAGAGTAATCAAGCATCCATATTATCATCATTCCATCTTGCATTCCATCCATTAGTTGCATAACCAAACTCTGAGCTATTTTGCATTCATCATCAAATCTCCATACTTTGGTGGCATCTTGGGAAAATGCTTCATTTGGAAATCTGAGAGCTCAACATCTTCAAGAAAGCAAGGCTAGGAGAGAAATGGAGACAAGCTACATGGTAGGTGAAGGTAAAATGTCATTTTAGCTTCATTTTGATTGTATTCTTCATTGTAGTTTTCTTATTAGTTTGATTTATTAATATTAAAATAGTTAATTTATCATTTATAATAGTATTCACCTAATTTTGCATACAGGTATATGCTTCTCTAATGCTCGGTGTTATCTGTAGTTCATCTCAGTTCTTTCTTCAACCAATTTGATCAGTGGTGCATGAAAATAATTATTTTCACATGAATTCTCCTACAACATCAAAATCCCAGACTCAATCATGAATCCCATGTCTCCTTATATAGACATCACAAACCATTTTCTTTTCATCTGTACATTTTGCCTCTTAATCTTAACCATTCATTTTTTCGCTTTAACCTTCCTCCGTAGTTCTATCATTAACATGTTTCATTCTCCTTCATTTGATCAATCTTGAATTTTGTCAGTCGTTAGATCATCATAACAAATATTATCTTCTACCTCAGAATCATAAACAATTGTCCAGGTCATCAATTTCAGTCGATTGTTATAAAATTTCTTTCTTTCTTTCACTCAATCAATATCAGAATGCATCAGTGATTACTTGCTCAATTAATAATATACTCGGTATAGACTACACTTTCTTGGTCTATACATAAATCTTCATTTGCTGACCACACAAACTTGTTCAGTCCTGATCTTCAATACATACAAAAATCATAAAATACAATCAAGTCATCAACATGATGCCATATACTCATCAAAAAGTTACCCAATGTATACCATAGCCATATCTTCCATATCCATCTCATCTTCATGTAGATATATCATTCCTTTACCATTTTCCTTCTTCAAATGTTTGTAACCAGCATGATAAGTACAGTCAAAGCTAGTTGACATCAATGACAATACATTGACTGATTTAATTGTCTTACATGTTAGTTTAGTAGCTTGATGATCAACAATCACTATCTTTCAATTATTCATTCTTTCCTTGAAGATATTCAATCAGTTGTAGGTTATCAAATATGGCTTTCATGGATTGAGGGCATGGGTGGGAGGGATTATCTAACTCCAAGAGTTAGAAAGGAACTTGGTAATGGTATGACTTTTGGACATAATTAAGATAGGATTGTCTTAGAGAGATCAAAATTACCTCTGCCTAGAGATGACACAAATGGCCAGTATGATTAAAACAGAGGTCATGGTTGAAGTATTAAATGGATTTGATGTTCTTATACTTCTAATACAATATTGTACTAATGGACCAATTTCAAACCCAGATGGGTTTTCATCTGAAGGAGACAAATTTAGAATAATAGAGATAGAGAGAAGTCCAGAAGAGTCAGCTATTTGATAATAGAATAGGAATGAAATGAATGAATTTTTTTTTAAGTTAAGCTAGACAAAGGATTAAGGGCTTAGTATAAAAAGGTTTCATTTTGATTAGATAGAGAGAAACTTTAATCAAAATATACTGTGAGAAAGTTAAAATCAAGAGTGATTTGTTGTGTGCAAATAAAGTCATATATAAATAAATGATGTACTTTATTTTAATTGTAAATTTTTTTTCAGAGTAGATAGAAATATGAATCAAACATTAAATATATAGATAACATGAGAGAACACACAAGTATTAGGAATCTTGCAAAAAGATATCATAAGACGTAGAACCTGAGACCTTGCGGTTATCCGATAGAAGGTAGATTTAGATGTAGATTTAAATAAAGAAACTAATATATTTAATCCATTAGTGATTTCCTTTCTAAAACAAGAACATATAAAGGGTTTGGCTATAAACTAGCCAAACATGAAAATAATTTTTTTTTCAAACTCAACTCTCTGGTGGCAAGCCATCCAAAGAGGGTTAGTAAACTAACTAGAGATAAATACTAAAAAACTTACAATCATAGATATTAAAAAAAGGATTAGTTATGTAATTACATTTGAGCTTCTCTCTTTGAAGAATAGAAAACTTAATAGATATAATAATAAAATATGAAAAACTACGAATGAGAAATGTAAAGAGTATTAAATCTTCTCTTTTCAATAAAAAGTCTCCAACCAAGGAGTGTTCCAATGAATGGTAACCTTCGACACCTTCCCACACAAAACAAGGATTATTTTTTTTTTTAGACAAAAGTGGACAAGCCACCATATATATTATTACTAAACTAGTTCAAAGGGCTCCCCCATGGAAGAACCAGAAAGAAACCCCAGGATCGCAGCCCTATACATACAATATTACAACAAGATTTTTACATATCTAGGATTCTTTGAAAGATTTTAGATGAAAACCTTGAAAACCCAAAAACCCAAATACAATCATATTTTGAGTTAAAAAATAAGCCATCTAAATCTCCCTTATAAAATTAGAGAAGTATTAATTTCGTCCAATTATTCTCTAACTTTGATATGGAATCAAATTTACCATGAGCACCATCTAGATGGTAAACAAAACCAAATCTAAATAGGGTCCATTAAAATTTTTGCTACATATGGGCCATATTTGAAGATTCACAAAAAAAACCTTGGATACAATAGACAAAATTTGCAAAAAAGTATACCCCTATTCCACCATGTCTTCGTAACATCTGCCTGAATTAGAGCGAGCCATCTCCCAGCCAATAGGAGGAACTGGAGCTTCAAAAGACACCCAACCATCATTATCAGATTGCCACTAGTGGGATACTTGATGCAAAATATTTGTAGACCGATTCTAGGCATTCACAGATTGGATACACACAGAAGCAGGAAAGTTTAGGTCTGGTACCGGTACAGGGGTTAGAGCATGTGGGGCCTCCAGAGCATTGTGAGAACTTTGTTGAACCCTTGGAAGAGGATTAGGCATGTTGTGTGCTTTGAGCAGATCTAATAGGGAATTTATTAAGCTCTGGAAGGAAGCTTCAAGCTTGCGACCGAGAACCAGTGACACCATTTGCAAAGTATTTTTAAAAATCTTATAACTGTGACATTCAAGGGATTTTCTGGTAGAATTGTATATGAGCATGTGCTCGTGACAAACCATCAGTGGATTACGGGGAAACAAGCCACCCACAAAAGCTTCACCATTCCACAAATCATAGTTTTGAATTATTAACCTTCTCCAATACCATGAAATAAATAATAAAGAGAGAAATAAACAAAAAATAATCCAAGTGAGCTAAATGAGGGAGAAATATATGAGAAAAATATCACCTAGGAGCATTCACCAAGAAAGCCAAAGGAAAAGGGGATGAGATTTTTTGAAAGGGGAAAAGAAAAGAAAAACCCCTTATAAAATTATGAATGAGGCCATAGTCTAAAGAAGGAAGGAAGGAAGAAGGGAGAGAGAGAGAGAGAGAGAGAGAGAGAGAGAGAGAGAGAGAGAGAGAGAGATGATCATTACAATAACTTCATCATAAGAAATAAGAGAGGATCATCTCTTAAATATAAATGAGGAGAGGAGTTACTATGTAACTCCCAAGTCTATGAATTCTACCATTCATAATAGGTGTGTGCCAAGTGTCACAATCCCCTTAAGGAGGATAGACTAAATAGAGTAAATACATAAAATGAGTTGTCCTCCCATTTGGACTAGAGGAAAAATTACATGGAGGGATTCCATAGGAATCTCCTAATTACAATTAATAAATATAAGTAAAGATTACTTTTCTAACAATTTTCATGAGAAAAATCTTGGAGCCTTGTGTCAATCTTTGTAGAGTTAGATGTGATTGTTTTCTACATTGTTCTTGTATGCACCTTAAAATGGTCACCTAGACTTTGGGCCCCATTTATTCAATTATCAAAAATCAATCCCTGAATCAATGCTTTGCAACATATTCGAATTAAACTTCTTTGATCAAATCGTAACCATTTGAATTATTTCATTTCTTCCTGAGGTTTGAATATTTAATTAATTAAGAAAAATTAATCCCTTTTAAATAAATAAAATAATATTATTTATTTGAAATAAATATTTCTTAACTGAAATAAAGTTATTTAATTAAAATTCATTTTTAATTAAATGATTTTATTTTATTTCATTAATATTTATCTTTAAATTATATAATTTTATTTAATTTAATTAGGAGAGATATTATTTTTTAAAATTAAATAAATAAAATATCTTCTCCAAAATATCTTTTGTGATGGAAAAGGAAACAAATCAATTATTAAAAAAATGAAATAAATGCAATTCCATTTTCCTACAAACCTTCTAAAAATGACATTTGTTTCCTCTTTTCCATTTATCCCACATTGCTTCTAGATTTGCATTCAAATCCACATTTTACTATAAAAGGAGCCATCTCCTTCTCAGTTAAAACCCCGAATTTTCACATCATACTTATGCTGCAATTTTTTAGAGTTTTGACATCATTATATAGTTTGCATAGCATTTTAGTTTAATTTATTGCATTGCATGTAGATCAATTTTCATTTCAATGAATTAGTTTGTTTATTGCATTGCAATCATTTAGAATAGTTTTTCATTTGCATGCGAAGAACAAGATTCATGGAGATTAGCATTCTTGCTTCTCCTCTTTGATTCTCTCGTTTCGAGTTTGTACTTGCATGGGTAATTTGGTCAATCTGAGGGCCTCAATATCAATCCCTGCACTTCTCAAATAGAGAGCTGTGAGTCGATTTGTGAGGACTCATTCTTGAGTCTCCTTGCATATAAGGATTCATAGAAGTGTACCACATCTTGGTGTACACATTTTGGCGCCCACCATGGGGCATATGTGATAATCGATATTTTATTCGGAGGTTGCATTTTGGACAGCTCTTCGTATGCCTTACATATACTCCATGTTTTGCAAACATGTGTATTTCATCATGCAGCTCTGTAATCATGGGATCTCATGAAAGCACATTTTGATAATCATTTGATCTCCCTGCATTTTCTACAGTCCTATCACACACTAAAAACACATTTCTTCTTTGATTGCAGACATAGTGTCACATTACGCTGTCATGCATCGCATTTATAAGCACTTATTGTCAAAATCATAAGGAGATTATTGTACCTTTTGTGATTATAGTCTTAGACAAGATATATGCGGCTGTTCTATATGTGTTCTTGTAATACATTTAATTAATGCGGCTGTTATACAAAAGGCTTGTAATGATTATGTGTTCATGATAGGCATTGATTGTGGCATATTGGGATCGATTATACTTTTTTTGCACTGCATGATTTCAGCATTTGAATTCTGAAAATAATATCTGCTGTGATTGGAAGTCGAGAACCCAAACCATGCTGTTTGAGTATTACTGATGATTACCCACTTTAGAAAAATGAGTCAATTACCCTGTATCATGGCATTCTCTGGCTTTGGCAAAAGAAGATGAAGCTCATTGTAGTCTAAAACCACGTGTTGGTGGCTGAAATTAGTTTGAAATTTCATTTTGGAGTGACGGCTAATCGATTTCCTTGTTGTTTTCTTGGTCCGAGCCATTTGATGTTGGGGTAGATAGCTGAGCTCTTAGTCTTGGTCTAACACTAGATTTACCCTCTATTGTTAGCGACTTGGAAATAAAAACAACCAATTTTTGGATGAATACAAAATGGTGCCTTTAGCAAGTGATTCATATGCTTTGAAACCTCCATGTCTAGCCGAGGGTAGGTGTAGGAGAAAATAATTTCCTCAATGCAATGTTGTAATCCCAGTGCCCCATCACTATCATCGGTCATTTAAGCTTTATGTACCCAACAAAGACCAATTGTCTCAGGGATGAGGAAATGTGAGAATGTTAAAGGGGAATGAATATAATAGCCCCCAAAATCCAAGTAGCGATATTTGAATAAAAAAATGACACTGTGAGAATATTTGAATTGGTAAAAGGCATGGATAATTAAAAACATATCATGAAAACCAGCGCAAGAGACTTACCTTGAAATTGAGTTTTCAATATGCTGATTCTATAAAAAAAAGAGGCACCCACTAACGTTAGCAAATTTCAAAAGGAAAATTAGCATTCAGTTCCATTAACGTTAGCAAATTTCAAAAGGAAAATTTCCTTAGTTTTTTAAAGTTTTAGTCTTTTAGATTTTACGTAGATTTAGTTTTTTAATTATTTTTCATTAGATTTTGTTAAAACTTCTAATTTAGATTACATCTTTTTACTTTTTAAATTTTAATTAGATTTTTTTAAATTTTGGTTAAATTAGATTAGTTTATTGTTTTTTTAGTTTTTAAAATTTAAATTAGATTTTTTTTTTAATCTTGTTTAATTAGAGTAGATTTTTTTTAAAATTGTTAATTTAGATTAGATTTTTTAATTTTGTTAATTTAGATTAGATTTTTTATTTTTTTAATTTAGATTAGTTTCTTTTTTAAATTTAGTTTAGTATTAGATTAATTTAATTTTAATTTTAGTTTTGTTAATTAATCTTTTTAGATTAAATTTGTTAGATTAAATTAGTTTCTTAAGTACTCTTTTTGTTCATTTTTTAGGGGAACTAAGTTTTTTCTTTTCTTCTGGGCATTTACAGGTGCCAAATTGTGAATTGCAAATCTTTGGACTTAAGGTACATTCTCAAAATCTCTAGAACATTTGGTTTTGGGCATAAAATTAAGCTCTCGTGTCTAGCTTGAGTGTTACACACTTTCCTAGAACACATTTCTTTTATGCTTTTAAGGGGAAATAAACAAACATAGATTTTCTTTCTTAGAAGTTTGTGTTTAAGTGCATGCGTGTCTTTTAACATTAAGTAATTCTCAGTTTCAAATATCAGTAGTATTGATTAGCAGTCTTAGATTACTTGTGATTGCTCTAGATTGCTATCTTGGGTTATT
Source organism: Chamaecyparis obtusa (assembly GCA_027943335.1). Classification (NCBI taxonomy): domain Eukaryota; kingdom Viridiplantae; phylum Streptophyta; class Pinopsida; order Cupressales; family Cupressaceae; genus Chamaecyparis; species Chamaecyparis obtusa. The sequence goes on from BSBK01000050.1 coordinate 312,990, forward strand.
GGACTCGCTCATCCGCCGGCCCCTCGTTCCACCCCATGGTTGCAAGGTCAGCACCACATTAAAGGGGAGGGGTCTACAGGAAAGAAGTGTTACTTGTTCCACTAGGCAACCCTTTTGTGCTTTTTGGAACTCACTTGTTTTCTAGGTTGTGGACTCGTTTGTAGCTTGTGTGAGGTGTTAAGTGTTCCACCTTGTGGACTCACCTCATATTTGGTCTAAGTGTTAAGTGTTCCACCTTTAGTGCTTTTCAATACTTTTTGATAGAGAATTACTTACCTTTCATTTTTTAGAAGGCATGCTTGGGGATTTCATCACCTCAAGGGATGACCTTAACTCCCGTGTTTTGGCGGAGTATAAATATCAGGAGGTGAATCCAAAGACACCTCTCTTGGGAATGAGTTAGATTTCACTCTTGGCTAAGCCTCAAATAACTTTATACCTTTGAGAAGTGGAGGAGATTTGGGTTACCATCTCCCCCCGGCTGTGTGATTTCTGATTCTTCTCATCTATGGATTTGGGCCTCACGTACCTTGCGTATATCAAGGATGCCCTTTAGAAAAGCCATGTATATCCTTCTAGATAGCTTGCTATGATGTTGTTGTGTTCTGAGTGCCTGCTAAAACATCTTCAAGAACATACACAAGTAGCATCTTTAAGGAGTAGCATACTAAGTCACTATTCTTGTTCATGTGCAAGGTTGCTTTGCCCCTTGCTCATTGTTTAAAGAAAATTTCTTGCTTGAACTCCCTGATTGTTGTCTTATGTGCTTGGTACAATCCATTGATATACTTGCTTGATCTTTGAAAATGAACAACAAATTGAAATACTGAGTTCTTCGATTAGGTGACTTGTCCCAGTTCTAGAGACCTATTCTGTATTTAGGGTTCTTGTGTCCTTGACCTTTTGAGTTAGTGATCCTTGATCTCATAAGCAATTTTGCTTGAGATTGGCAAATCAGGAACTATTCCTATCAAATAGATAATTTTTTTGACTCTTTGATAACACACTTGGAGAGTGCTAGTAATCTCTTCGTCCACCCATTTTCATACAATTCAAACTCAGTATACTTTGTGTAAGTCATCCTCCTAATCCATACGTGCTAGGGTATTCACCCAAGAATTGAGCACCTCTGTAGCAGTGTTGGTTTGCCCCTATTTGCAACAATTCTATTTCACCATTTCTCTAAGACAAGAGAAAACTTTTACTATCCTAGTCTGGTATTGACATTTCCTAGAGTTGTTTGTTTACTTGAACTCTCCCTTTCATGTCAGTAACAACAATATATCAAGTGAGCCAAGGAAAGCAACCTCAGATAGTCTTCAACCAACTACCCCCAGTTTAGACTCGTCAAAAGAGAAAGGAAAAGGAACCAATATTTGACCAGTCACCTAGGAGTAAGTCTGAAACCTGGTTTGACCCAAAGAGCCATTTTAGCAATTTGAGTACCCCCTCAACACCTTCCCACTCAGGTATGGATATGAGTTATACCATGACTCGACGGGAGAGGGAAGCTATGGATCAAACCCTTGATGATATCTATGAAAGACACAGAGACAAGATTTTGTTTGGTAATTCCTCTCATGATGCTCAACCTAGTTCACCCCTCATCAGCACTAGGTACCTAGATGCACATCAAAAAGCTGAAAGGCATGAGAGATGAGATCACCCCGAACAATGGTCACAACATGACAACTAAGACAATGAGTCTGATGATGCTCATGTCAATGCAATGCATACCAATGATTTTTTCAAACATTCAAGACCAAACTCTCCACTTTGAACAACCTCAAGGCATACAAGTGAAAGGCTTAAAAGGATTGAGCGCGAGAAAAAAGCCTTTCTAGATGAACAAGCTGCAAAGCAAGAAAAGTTTAGACAACTTGAGGTAGAGAGCCAAGCTTTATTGGAAGTACAAAGGAAAATCTCTCAAGAGGAGCAAGATAGGTTGTTAGCCCAACAATTAAACACTCAATTCAACAATAGGGGTGCTAACAGTGGAAATAATTCTCCTCCCTCCACCCCTTCCAGAACACCAAGAAGTAGAAGGCAGTCAAGAACCCCTTCTAGATCTCCTAGTCCTAGAGGAAGAAGGGCCTCTCAATATGCTCACTATAGGAGGAAAACCCCTCCCAGAAACTCAAGACCACACTCCCAACATGTACATAATGGTTCCCAACATGGAGGTGGTAGCTCACATTATGACCTTGATACTCAAGACTTTATGCGAATGCAACAAGAGCCTATCTTCCAACAGTATGTGGATAGGTATTTGGAACAAAACAAAGATAAATTCTTGGAAAGTGTAATCAACAAGGGTGCTAGAGTCCCTTATAATTTTGATGTGGACAACAAAATACAAAAGCAAAATCCCTCTCAAGAGGAAGAAATCTGCCAAATGAGGCAAATGATGGAGAAAATGATGCAACCTAAGAGCTCATTCTCACTAGACTCGATCTGTCCTAATCCATTCGACAAGAGTGTGAGTATGAAGGATTTTCCAAGGAGGGTGGAATTCCCTCAATATGATAAATATGATGGCAGTGGTGATCCACATGACCATGTGCACCAGTTCTATACTATGAGCTTTGAATTCCATCAGGATGATTCCTATTTGATGAGGTTGTTCCCTAGAAGTCTTAAAGGACAAGCAATGGAATGGTTTACCAATATCACTCCCCCTGTCAAGACTTTTAGAGAACTTGTTCATAGATTTGTTCAACACTTCACATATAATCTGTCCAGATCTATTACTATGTTGGACCTATGCAACTTGAAACAAAATCAGGGGGAACCATTTGTTACCTTCTTGCAAAGGTGGAGGAGACAGTGCTCTCGGTATCCTAGGATGATCCATGAGGATGAAAAGATTGACATACTTGTCAGTAATTTGGTGCCTGAAATGAGATATGAGATCAAAAAGATAGTCTTCACTTCCTTTGATACCATGATTGAAACTACATGCCACATTGAAGATGTGCTAAAAGAACAAGGCATTTTGACCAAACATAGCAACAATGGCAACAATGGTCAACACAACAACAAGGATAAAGGTAAGAACAAAAATTGGAACAAGAACAAACAAGTTGTCAATGACGGAGTTGTAGACTCTCCCCAACCTAAAGATCAAGGTGTCCTTCACTTGTCTAGTGCAGTTCAAGCTATGAAGCTCAATGTACCTCCTCAACAAGAGAGCAAGCCACAGTATCAAGAGAAGCCCAAGAAGGAAAAATGTCAATTTTCCAAGCTTGGTGATTCCTATGAGGATGTTTTCAAAATGCTCATTGCCAATAATCTTGTGCATCCACAAGATCCCACAAAACATTACATCCCTGACATTAAGCCACATTGGTGGGATGAGAAGGCTTTCTGCATGTTTCATAATGGCATTGGGCATACCATTAAGAATTGTTGGAAAATCAAGCACATTATCCAAGATCTCATTGAGAATGGAAAGCTTAAGGTGGATGGACTAAACACCAATGCTGATCACAAAGCATTTAAAGATTCATTGGCTAAGTATGACAAGGGGGAAACCTCTAAACCAAAGGATGGAAAAGCTGCAATCAACTACACTTACACAACAACAGAAAATGTGATAAACATGCTTGAAGTTGTGGAGCCAAGTGTTAATATGATGAGGATTAAGGACCCGCATGGTTATGACTCTCCCCCTGTCTTTGATAAAGAACCTGTTGTGGTGCTGAGAGGTCCTCATTCTAGGTTATCTTCTCAAGTCCTTAATGTTGTTACCAGGAGTCAAGGCCCTATTGTTCTTAGAGGTCCTATTTTAGGTCCATCCAAACAATCCAAGCAAGTGGCATCCAATAATGTCACCAAAAAGGCCACCACTTCTCCCAAACCAAACTACAATCTTGTAGATCAGTTACAGAAAACTCCAGCACAAATATCAATCTTGGAGCTTCTAGAATTGTCCCCTAGACATAAATAGATCCTTGAGGATGCTTTGCGCACAACAAATGTCCCCAACAATATAGATATCGACCAATTTCAAGGCATGGTGAATCACATTACCAGCCTACATTACCTCTCTTTCTTAGAAGATGATGATAAATCCCTAAGCCATCCCCACAATCTTGCCCTTCACATTGAAGTAATGATTCATAAAACCTGTGTCAGGCGCGTGTTGATAGATGGGGGTGCTGGGCTAAATATTTGTACTTTAAGTTTGTTAAAAACTTTGGGCTATTCAGATGAAGTGATCAACACTAAAAAGAAGATCACTATAAAGGCCTATGATGAGGTAGAACGAAGTTCTAAGGGGTTAGCTGTCCTTCCTATTAGGATTGGCCCAGTTGAAAAAGATATCTTGTTCCAAATTGTTGATATTGGACCCCTTGCATACAACATTTTATTGGGTAGACCATGGATTCATGACATGTAGGTAGTGTCATCTACCTACCACCAGTGTGTTAAGTTCCCCTACAATGGAGTAGAAATTTGCATACTAGGGGATAGCACTTTATCAGTTAATTCAATCTCAGCTAATGTTCATGTCCCTCTTAATCGAGAAGCAGAGGATTATCAAGCAACTTTAACAGACTGTCAAGACAAGTTTAAATCAGTAGACCTTGGCATGGGGGGGTATCAACTTGACTCTTTTGCAAAGATGCCTGTTTCCCCTGGGTCCTATGGAAAGCCTTCACAGGAGATGAAACCATCTTCTTCGACAATGACACTATTTGACAAGTTTGTTGAATCCTCAGTACCAATACAAGATGAAAAAGAGGAAGTAGCTATTTGAGATTGGATATACAAAGAGGAGAAGTACCAGCACAATGAAAATTTCTCCCCCTCTCCTAAGTCCTATGGGAGAGGATATACTTTTGTCAAGAAGATGGGTTATCTAGGATATGGCCCTCTTAGTCATAGGTTAGATGCTAGAGCCAAACCACTTAATCATGATCTTTTTGGACGTAAGTCTAAGAAACTAGTTGGCCTAGGCTTTATGAAGAATAACAAGTGCACTATCCCCATTCTTGATAGGCGGGATAGTGAAGATGACACATAATACGTCCTAGATTTGACAAATCAACAAGACATGACAGATGATTGGGTACCTTCAACAAATCTCCTTTGGGGAGATTCTAGAGATTTAATAATTGATAGTCCTCCTATCCTAGCTGCGATAGATAGTGACTATATGAATGCAAGATTGACTATGGATAGCGTCTCCATCCCAACTACAATGGATGGTGATAATTCAAATAATTTTGTGATTGAGAAAATTGCTAGAGGAGAGGAAACTCTTCCAAATCTTGAGGCTTCTACATCACGAGGCCCCAACAATAATTCAGAAACATACTCTCATGAGTTTGAATGGGATTCACTCTTAGATGAAATAGTTGACTTGGATATGGATGTTGTCCATGCTTATAGTTCTCAACCTGACGTAGCTGATGAGTCATGTGTCCGATTTGAAGATTGGAACTCACGTGTCACATTAGTAGATGATTCTTCGCTTGATAGGGTAAATTCTGATTTAGACACCTTAGAGGGATACTTGATAGACTCTAATTCTATGGTCACCAGAGATGACACCACCTATATCGTTAATATTGAACTAGTCATTAACCTACCCCTTATTGACCCCAACCTTATTGATTGGTCTCAATGTTATCAAGATCCTCAACTCTTGACATTTCACAATGACTATGAGATCACCTACTATCTAAATGCCATTGAACCTATAGTCTCTTCCACTAGTGAACCGACCACCAGTATGATAGAACCTGACATCAAGTACCTTAGTCACAAGATAAAAAGAAAAGAAAAAAAGAAAAAGAGTTCTGATGGTGAAAACCACTGTGTGGCGGTGTCAGAACCAAAAAAAGTAAAAATAAAAGACATATCCAAGGGTGAAAACCTCTCTAAGGTGCCTACGGATGACGTACTTGATAGTCTCCCAAGCTATTTTTAGGAGAGATCATCGGTATTGGTTGAACCTACAGAAGTTGTTAATTTGGGCACAGAAGAGGCTCCAAAAATTGTACACTTGGCTAAATCTTTATCACCTCAAGAAAAGAAAGCCTACACTGAGTTCCTCCAAAAGAAGAAAATTAATTTTGCATGGAAATATTTAGACATGCCAGGGTTGGACACTAATCTCATTATGCATCATTTTTCCATAGCTCCAGGTGTGAAACCAGTCAAGCAAAAGTTGAGAAAAATGCACCCTCATATAGCTCTTTTAGTGAAAGCTGAATTAGAAAATCTCCTTGGTGCAGGATTCATTAGAGCCATAGACTATGCTAACTGGATTTCCAACATTGTACCTATTTCTAAACTTGATAAATCCATCCGAATCTACACAAATTTTAGAGATCTTAACAGAGCATGTCCAAAGGATGATTTTCCACTTCCTAACATAGACATGATAGTGGACATGATGGCAAGATATGAGATCTATTCCTTGATGGATGGTTTTTTGGGGCATAATCAGATTAAGATTGCTCCTGAGGATCAGGAAAAGACTGCATTCACATGCGCATGGGGTACTTATTGTTGGAATGTCATGCCCTTTGGAATGAAAAATGCAGGAGCTACTTATCAAAGAGCTATGACAACCATCTTCCATGACATGATACATAAGAATATGGAAGATTATGTGCATGACACCCTCGCTAAGTCTAAGAAAAGAGGAACACATTTGGTTGATTTAGAAGTAATTCTGGATCGCATGGAACAATTTCAACTAAGATTAAACCCAAAAAAGTGTGCATTTGGTGTTACTTCTAGAAAATTATTGGGATTTATCATTTCAGCCAAAGGGATAGAAGTGGACCCTGAAAAGGTCCAAGCCATTATAGACATGCCACCTCCCAAAAATATTAGTCAAATGAGGAGTCTTCAAGGATGCCTTCAATCTATAAGGAGGTTTATTTCACAATTGGCAGATAGAGCGCAACCCTTTAACAAAAACTTGCATAAAGGTGTTCAGTGTGTCTGGAATGAGGATTGCCAGAAGAGCATGGATCAAATAAAGGAATACTTGGCAAATCCTCCCATTTTAATGCCTCCCATTCCATGAAAACCTCTCATTTTTTATGTCTCAGCTATTGAATCTTCACTGGGGGCATTGTTGGCTCAATTAGATGAACAAGGGAAAGAAAGGGCCATATATTATATTAGCCGCACTCTTGTTGCTTATGAGGTCAATTATACTAGTATTGAAAAAGCTTGCCTTGCAGTAATGTTTGCCTCTCAAAAATTGCGACACTATATGCTTGCGCACACCATACACCTCATCGCAAAAATTGATCCTCTCAAATACTTTCTTTGCAAAGCTACTTTCATGCGTACACTCGCTAAATGGATGATGATTCTTTCTAAATTTGACATAGAGTATATTGAGCGCAAGGCAATCAAAGGCCAGGCTATTGCAAATGAACTAGCTAATTTCCCAATTCAAGATAATATGCCCATTCAAGTCAATTTCCTAGATGAACATCTTATGTACATGACTAAGAGATCCTGGAAATTGTTCTTTGATGGTTCCTACATGCAAAATGGTTCTGGAGCTGGTGTGTTGTTTGTCTCTCCACATGGGTACACTATTCCCAAATCTTACAAGTTACTCTTCCCCTGCACAAACAACATAGCTGAGTATGACGCTTTAACAAATGGACTAAAAATGGCTATAGAGTGGAATATCACAGAACTACATATCTATGGGGATTCTCAGCTAATCATTAATCAAGTCAATGAGAAATACCAAAAAAAAGATGACAAGTTGATACCTTACAAAAAAATGGTTGATTCATTAAGACGGTATTTTACTTTTGTCACTTTTCAGCAAATCCCTAGGGCTACAGCTGATGCTATGGCCACCCTTGCTTCACTTCTTCAGTTGGAGGAACATGAGTCCAAATATGAATTCCTGGTGGAAGAGCTACGTCATCCCATATTTGACTCACTTGAAAACCATGTCATTTGCACCCTTGTCAATCATGAATCCTCTCGTTATGGTGCTATTTACTCATATCTCTGTGATGGCATCATCCTCGACACATTTAACTGATCTAAAGGAAGAAACCTTGTTTGTAATGGCTCTCACCATTCCCTCATCTCTAGTGATTTGTATAGGAGGGGTCTAGATGGGACACTTCTTAGGTTCTTAGAAAAGGAGGAATCCGATCACGTGCTAGTTGAAATCCATGAGGACATATGTGGGGGACATTCTAATGGTCTTTCCATGGCTAGAAGGTTGCTTAGGGTGGGGTACTATTGGCCTATGATGCAGATAGATGCAGTAGCTTTTACCAAGTCTTGTGAAAAATGTGAGAAACATGGACACCTGATACATGCTCTAGGTAGGGAGCTAATTCGTTCTATATCTCATTGGCCATTTCAGTGATGGGCCTTTGATCTTGTTGGGTAGATTCATCCCAACTCATCAAGTGGACATAAGTTCATTATCACTGCTACTAGCTACTTCACAAAATGGGTAGAGGCTGTTCCACTTTCTCTTGCCTCAGGCAAGACAGTGTCTTTATTCATTCTAAACCATATCATCTATCGATATGGTGTGCCATCGGAGATCATCACTGACAATGGAGGTCAGTTCAAAAACAAGGACCTTACACAACTCTACCAAAGATTTAAGATAAAGCAACATTGGTCCTCCATTTACTTCCCACAAGGAAATGGTTAGGTAGAGGCTTCAAATAAAACCATTCTCAAGATTTTACATAGAATAGTTCATAAGAATGGTAGAGACTGGCACCTACAGATAAATTTGGCCTTGTGGGCCTATAGAATGAGCATTCGTACTCCAACTAGGGCTACTCCTTTTGCCCTCACATACGGCATTGAAGTAGTGTTACCTTTAGAGGTCGAGATTCCGTCACTTAGAGTCTCTCTCAAAGGTCTAGTTACAAATGAAGATTATCGTGCCATGAGATTACAAGAATTGGAACTTCTGGATGAAAAGCGTAAAGCATCATTTGACCATATGAGGGTCTACCAAAAGCGGATGTCCAAAGCATTCAACAAAAAGGTTCACCCTAGAGAATTCAAAGTAGGAGATCTTGTCTTGCGAGAGAATCCTAAGAACCAACAAAATAGAGAACAAAAGGGAAAATTTGAACCTAATTGGCTTGGACCCTACATTATTACAACTTTTGGTACAGGTGCTTATTTACTATCTACTGAAGAGGGGGAGCAGCTCCCTGAGCCCATCAATGTTTTGCACTTGAAGAAGTTCTATCCTTGATGCCCATTCTATCTGGGGGAATCCTTTGTATATACCTTATTGATCCTGAAAAAATTCCAAAAAAATTCATATATAATGCTGAAAAAATACAAAAAAAAATTAAAAATACAAAAAATACAAAAAAATAAAAAAATACAAAAAATATATTAAAAAAAAAAATTCAACAAAATTCAAAAAAAAAAAAAGAAAAAGTGCCTTGGTGAAAACTTGGAAACAGGCGCCTTGGTAGCAAAAATACAAAAAAATTATAAAAAGTCCTGAAAAAATTCTTCCAAGTTGTGAAAACCTGGAAACAGGAGCTACTTGAGGCCTTCGCACCCCTATTTCTTAGCATGCGTCCTCGACACTTAACTTTTCTCCATCATGCCTTGTCCTTCTTGCCTTGGTTTGGAATTGGTCTTTGTCTTTATCTAGGGGCCATCACTGTGTTAGCTTTGGTCTCTCAGATATGCTTGTCTTTAGGACACCTCACAAATGGTGTTTTTCAACACCAACCCAACTATGTTTTTCAACACAACCCCTGACATCGAGTGTTTTTCAACACTTATCAGTTTGGTCTTATCTAGTTTGGTCATGTGATCTTACCTGCTAGCAAGCATTCAATCCTTATCCTCGGAACTCAGTATCAATTTACACACTTAAAATTTTTAAACGCAACACTTAATGCTTGAGATATGTCATGATATTTTCTTTGTGTGCTGACTGATATTGATTTTTGTTGAGTGTCCTTGTCTAATAAGTCTCTCCATGATGCATCACTAGAAGACTTGGGGCATGGGGCATGTTTTTATTTGCTTTCTGCTTGTGGGTGTTGTCTTGAACCTCTTCAGTGTCTCTTGTTGTCTCCTTGACACACTTAGGAGATTTAAGGCATCATCCTTGATTGTTTTTGCACAACCGTTCTCATGGTCATCTCGGTGTTTATGCCTTGATGTGAGCATGGTTTTGCTACATTAAATTGGGTAAGCTAACATTGCAGTCATCTTGACCTTTATGTCTTTGATGCTCATGTTAGAATCTTTCCACATTCCTGATATAAATCACATTCATATCTTCATAGTTGCGTTTGTGACTAGTGTTGATTGTGTGATTGTCTGATGTCCGGTAATAATGGCCCAATGATGAAAATAAGTTCTCTTACATTATCTAATGAATGATGAACACAAAAAACCTATGTTACCCATGCAAGCACACCTTTGCATTTTCATGTACCTGGCATTATTTAGACTTCATGTTAAATTTGCACTTTTAGGCTGCATTATGAGTTTGAGAGGGTTTCCTTCATCTTTCTTGTGGACTTTTCATCAACTGTGGTCACGTTTTGATCTTCATTTCCTTATTTTCTTTCATGATCTCAATCAAAATTCCCTATCTTAAATAGTTGATTGATTTTGGGGCATCTTCTTTCTGGAGGCAAATTCTCTTTCTTCTCTCCATTTCTTTCCGTTTCTTCCAAACTTCTATCTTCCATTCACTTTCACCCCACTTCTTTTCTTCTAATTCAACCTTGGGGCATAATCTTTCTTGGTAAGCTACCTTAGTTTTGTGATTCTTATATCTTTCATCTTACATCAAGAACCTTATCTTTACTTCGATTTGATCAAATTTATCAATTTACTGTTTGTCCTCTATCTCATTTCGATTTCAATCACGAGGGGGCAGTACCTACCAAACTTCATTGCTTGATTCAGCTTTATCAAATTTATTGATTTCTTCCCTTGGGGCAACCTTGCTTGAGATTCTTATCTCTTATTTGAGACTTGACAATTACCTATTCAGAGGTGTTGGCCTTGTCTTTTTCAGTCTGCTTATCTATGTCCTGATGTGTTCCCATCAGTCGAACACACATCTCGATTGTTTTGTGATCCCAAATTGATCTCACACTTCAATTCCATTCTTTGACTACATGTGATCCTGAGTCAACCTCACATTAGTCAAAGAGGGGCAAATGTATGCACCCTAAAATGGTTGCCTAGACTTTGGGCCCCATTTATTCAATTATCAAAAATCAATCCCTGAATCAATGCTTTGCAACATATTCGAATTAAACTTCTTTGATCAAATCATAACCATTTGAATTATTTCATTTCTTCCTAAGGTTTGAATATTTAATTAATTTTATTTAATTAATTTTATTTAATTAATTAAGAAAATAAATCCCTTTTAAATAAATAAAATAATATTATTTATTTGAAATAAATATTTCTTAACTAAAATAAAGTTATTTAATTAAAATTCATTTTTAATTAAATGATTTTATTTTATTTCATTAATATTTATCTTTAAATTATATAATTTTATTTTATTTAATTAGGAGAGATATTATTTTTTAAAATTAAATAAATAAAATATCTTCTCCAAAATATCTTTTGTGATGGAAAAGGAAACAAATCGATTATTAAAAAAATGAAATAAATGCAATTCCATTTTCCTACAAACCTTCTAAAAATGACATTTGTTTCCTCTTTTCCATTTATCCCACATTGCTTCTAGATTTGCATTCAAATCCACATTTTACTATAAAAGGAGCCCTCTCCTTCTCAGTTAAAACCCCAAATTTTCACATCATACTTATGCTACAATTTTTTAGAGTTTTGAGATCATTATATAGTTTGCATAGCATTTTAGTTTAATTTATTGCATTGCATGTAGATCAATTTTCATTTCAATGAATTAGTTTGTTTATTGCATTGCAATCATTTAGAACAGTTTTTCATTTGCATGTGAAGAAAAAGATTCATGGAGATTAGCATTCTTGCTTCTCCTCTTTGAATCTCTCATTCTGAGTTTGTTCTTGCATGGATAATTTGGTCAATCTGAGGGCCTCAATATCAATCCCTGCACTTCTCGGATAGAGAGTTGTGAGTCGATTTGTGAGGGCTCATTCTTGAGTCTCCTTGCATATAAGGATTCACAGAAGTGTACCACATCTTGGTGTACTCAATTTTTAGTTTTGCATGTTGGTTGCTTTTCAAGTTTGTAAGTTTAGTTATTAGGCTTATTGTTGCATTGATTCAACCCTTATCTAAGTGCCTATTTAGACTAATTCATATATCCACATATAATATCAATATTATCATCTTATTATTTTGTGTATGTTGATGTCGCTTCCTATATATACACCAGATTTGTATTCTTTCATGTCAGCTAAAACTGGAGATAAAATTATGTGAGCACATTACCCAAAAGTGTTAGCAATGTCAAAAATGTGAAAATATATCTCATGTTATGCGAAATGGGTCTATACCAAAACCTCAGTACACCATGATATAGATAAAATTATACTACTAAGACCACTACCAAATTGAAGTATAGGTCTACGATAATAGTGCTAGACCAAACAATAACATCAATGACAACAATTAACAACTATATAATTCCAAACTACTCAAGTTTTCTTTGAAAGATAGAATGGGTAAAGCAAACCAATAGAAAAGAAGAGAAAAACATGATCTATACCTTCAAAACAACTACAATGCATAGCATAGCATCTCCTAACATAAAAAAAACATAGCTGAGAATTGTGACATAATATATTTAAAGGTAAAGGAATGTAAAGCATTCCAATAAAAAATACTCTATTACTACACAAAGTGACATAGAACTTCACTATTTATCTTTTAGAGGGATATACTACTTCAAAACTAAAATACATTTTCACTGTACATCTACCAAAAACATTCTAGAGAAACAGACCAAAATCTTACAATTTAGAGAAATGTAGACCAAAATACTAATACTTTGTTAATCGTATTGTATACCACAATAGTCATACTTATCCAAAATCTTGATGCAAACACTTTAACATCACTTCATCATTTTGAAGTAGACATCAATCATTCAAATATTCTATCTCTAATCCAATTTTCTATCAACCAAGCACATTTGACATCAATAAAATAATAATACACAATATCCCTACAATTTTGATATCAATGATAATACTTATATAATTAGTCATACTGCAAAAAAAATTTGAATGAGGATCAAGTGTAAGAAGCATTTTCCAAGAAAAATCCAACAATTCGTCACCCATAAAAACTCGCCCAAGAAATATTTCAAACTCATCAATCCAAAATCACCATGTAGGGTTTTGAGAGTAGGATGAAGAAAATAGACTAAGTGTTGTAAAAATAAAAACATGAAGTTCCTTTTAAATCAAATACATATAAGGCTCAAATATCAAATTACTTCAACAATATTAAAAGATCATTAATATATGCATTAAAATGATAACAGAAAGTGTCGACACAAAATAATTAAGGAAACCATCCAAATTAAGAAAAATGGATAGGATGGGTAATATGAATGGAAAATGTGCTATGTAACCACCATCTGGGATATGGGCGCACTCATACCCATGGAGCAAGGTGGATTCAATGTCTTATGCCTATAACTACTAAAATGTTGACACAACAAGTGTATCTACTCATGCACATATATAAATATTTGAATTAATTAGATTCATTGGAAGGGGACTTTAAAATTGTATGCATTCTCATATATTTGAATAATACGATATCATTCTTTTCACATATAATCATAAATTAAAGTACAATAATGATAATTTTATCTAATTAACTACAATAACTAATGACATCAATATTATTTCACTAAAAACATTTTGCATATAAATAGTTTTCAAATGGGGTCAACATCATCATTGTAATAATCCACTAAATCCAACATAAATCTCTAATGAGATTGATTAGCATTTGTATCATAAAAAAAAACTTTATTTCATTTAATAATGAATTAGATTCACATTACTTTTCTATATTAACATTGTTAGTCTAAATCACAACAAAATTATATCTCAATGCATTTATCCAATGCCAAAATCATAACACAAAATGTGTGTAATATCACATTATTACCAACTCGTGATCATAACCAAAAGTAGAATCTTTGGGTTCTCACAACTAGGCACAAGAAAGAAATCATACATCTTGATGAAATAAAATAATCTATATTACCATCAAGCAATAAAACACATCATGGGCCCAAAATAATCACAAAATATATATCCAAATAGAGCATAAGGTAACCACTCAAAATCACATACTACAACAATGAAGTATCTAGAACAAGAAAAAAGCACCACAAATGATCCACATCCAAACTGCAAAGATCACAACCACATGCACAATTACAAGTGCACATCAAGAAATAAACAATGTAGGAGAGAAAAAAAGATAGACATTACACCCTACCCCACCAAGGATTAGGCTTACTTATTGAATGCTACAAATCAAGAATAATGCACATTTTGTGTGCAATCCAACCAAACTCATTAGCATACAAAGATGACAATTTGACTTTCCCAAAAGTCTAGGATAAACCACACAAATCTCTTTCCAACCATCTCTATTAGAAAAATAAGGACCCGCACATAGTCCAAAAAATCATTAACATCTTACAAATTTGAACAAGCAATCTACTATTGGACCTAGGGAACTCCACATAGCTACAATCTCCACCAAGTATGATATTGTAGATGTGCTTGACCTAACTTTTTAGGATCACGTGCAAACACTCAAATATTATTAAAAAACATGCATGCAATATCTAACAAGAAATTCAATACACACCAGCTCCTATTGAGCCAAAATGGGATAACCCAAGCCCCATTTGATTTTATCTTTTTAGGAGAATGTGGTTGTGCTCTCCAAAAACAATGAGAGTATCCACAATGCAATGCTAAGATGTAATGTAAGCTAAGAGGAGATTCCAAAATGATACAAGACTAGTATGAAGAACTAGCTTGAAAAAATGGATTCCAAATGATGAAGATTGAAGATGATTAAGAGCTATTATGAGATGCAAGATTAAGATCAAAGAAACTACTATGAGATGAAACTAAGATTCATTTAACCATTTAGATTAAGCAATGCTTTGTGATTTAGATTCAAAGAAAGAAAAAGAAATGAGAGCTAAAATGCTAAAATGCTTATGCTAAAACTAAACTAGCATGATAACAATGCAAATATGAGAGAGAGAGATTGTGAAGGGTTTGTTCATGGAAAGGGCCTCTATTTATAGATTTTTAGAGGGATGGAGAGGGCTTGTATGAGGTGGCATCTATGTGGCATCCACATAGGAGCCACATAGGCTTAGAAGGGATGACTATTTTGAAAGGTCAAGTTGAGACAAGATGGGCATTTAAGGCTGAGTGGTTCAAGGTCGCTCACACATGTGTGAGAAACTTTGGGGAAGAGTGAATGAGACAAGGTTGTAAGAGAGGAGTTAGAGAATTTAAGGAAGTTTGGTGGCTTCCTTGGGAAGAGTCTCTCACACATATGTGAGCAACCCATTAGCTTTAATAAGGTTAGGAATCACTCTTTAAGTGAGATTAGAGGAGTGATTAGGTGGGAGAGTAGGTTTAGCAAGTAAGGTGATGGGTGTAGGGTAGGATTTAGGTAGGGTTTTAGATTAATTCAAATTAGATTTAGATTAAGCCAAGCTTAGGAGAATATTAGGATTTGGATGGATTTAAATAAATAGAGATTTATTCAAAAAAGGATATATGAGGGATAGGTATTAAGATAATTATAATACATTAGGGAGGGAAGTATTTGAATTAGATTTAAATACCTTGGATAGTGAACCTGACTTAATTAAATAATTTTAATTAAATGAGTAGAGGAATATGACAATAACAATTAATTAATTAAATTCAATTGTAAAGTCATGGGGATTAATATTAATTAAATAGACTTAATTAATATGAAGGATTTTTAGGTGTCTACATTTTGTAAGAGAGGAGTTGGAGCATTTAAAGAAGTTTGGTGGCTTCCTTGGGTAGAGTTTCTCACACGTGTGAGCAGCCCATTAGCTTTAATAAGGTTAGGAATCACTCTTTAAGTGATATTATAGGAGTGATTGGGTAGGGGAGTAGGTTTAGCAAGTGAGGTGACAGGTGTAGGGTAGGCTTTAGGTAGGGTTTTAGATTAATTCAAATTATATTTAGATTAATCGAGGCTTAGGAGCATATTAGGATTTGGAGGGATTTAAATAAATAGATATTTATTAAAAAATGGATATATGAGGGATATGTATTAAGATAATTTTAATACATTAGAGAGGGAAGTATTTTAATTAGATTTAAATACCTTAGATAGTGAACCTAGATTAATTAAATAATTTTAATTAAATGAGTAGAGGAATATGACGATAATAATTAATTAGTTATTGTCAATTGCAAGTCACATGGATAATTAATTAAATAGATTTAATTAATATGAAGGATTTTAAGGTGTCTACATTTGGTCCCTCTTTGATGCAGCGCCACAAATGGCATTGCATCAAAGAAAATAAAATAAGATTCCCTAGGAGAAAGGAGATGTCATAGAAAAGTAGTGATGATAAGAGGGTGTGCCCCCTCGAGAAAATAACACAAAGAGGAAACTTTGTATAATTTTCTTGAAAGAGACCTCAAGACCTTGTCACTAGTGTTGCAGAGGACTAATGCAAGAAAATACACAAGCAAAAAAGATCAAGACCTTGCCCCTAGTTCCACCATTCACAACA
This sequence comes from Chamaecyparis obtusa, assembly GCA_027943335.1. Classification (NCBI taxonomy): domain Eukaryota; kingdom Viridiplantae; phylum Streptophyta; class Pinopsida; order Cupressales; family Cupressaceae; genus Chamaecyparis; species Chamaecyparis obtusa. The sequence goes on from BSBK01000050.1 coordinate 329,752, forward strand.
CACCATGATAGAAAGGATCATGGTGACCATGAGGAGGTGAAAAAAGGGAGCTCAAAAGATAAATAAATATCCAAAAGAACAAATGAAATAAAAAGTATCTCACACACCTTTTTTCATAGGGAGGATTGATGGTGAAAATTAATTTGATTTGGTTTGATATGAGGAAGGATACATTCTGAGAAGACTGATGATGGATTGCTAAATTAGCATTCTTATGACAAGAGATAAGTGAGACACTCGAACCTCAAAAGGGTCCTAGGGATGATAGCTGAAGCACTTAGGTAGGTAGGGACAAAGGTCATGATGACACAAGGACTTATTGAAACAAAATATGGGACCTAAGGACACATAAATACAAATGAGCCTAGGTGGAGACACAACTAGCGCTATGTATAAGACACAAGTTATAGGATGTACAAGGGATTGGGAGATAAAGGTGATGATGAAAAGATATACACATTGATGACATAATTGAGATGAAAAGCGAAGATGGACTAATGGTGGATAGAGTGATGATGGATGATGTATCTTGAAATGACACAAAGATTGGGAAGGATGCATCCCAATGATGATGATTGGATTAAGATCAAGGCTTGCAAAAAAACTAAGGATGAGATTGTATGAGTTGACTGATGTTGGATTTTGGATAGCTAGAGGATATGGATATGATTTGCATCTGATAGTAGGTTGCACGGAGCATAGGGGGTAGGAATGAATGACATTAGATATGTGGGGGTAGCCTATAGCTAGATGTCAATGAAAAGGGAAGTACTAGGTGATGGAAAGATGGAGGAAATGCTTAGGGATGTGGAGATGGAGGAACGTGTAGTCAAGGATGGATGGGAGGATTAGGATTTGGATGGGGGAATGGAGAAAGATAACCCTTGGGATATGGACATATGGATGTGATATGAATGGATTGTTTAAAATTTGTCTATACTGAGATATATGGCTAGTTATAGTGTTTTCATTATGGCAACAAAGTCATATAGCAGTTTGGAGTGTCAGTGCACTAAGTGTAAAGATCAGAATTTAGTTAAGTGTTGAAGACTAGACAACATACAGAGCACCAGAGACTCAGAGCATCAACACACATGTGTATGAATGAATTAAGGTATGCACCCTAGAAGTTAAGGTTGTTAGACTATACTTATGCTTAGTCTAAGAGCGCATAAGTAGATATGCAAAGATGTGAAAGTTACAGTCAGTTGAAGTTGCATAGCTAGTGTGTGCGAGTAGCAAACAAAGCATAGAGCTGACAGTGACTATTATAGTTTGCGATTATAAATTAATGTTGTAGAGGCTATGTGCCCATTCTATTTAGGTTTCTGACATATGTACATGTATAATTGTAAGCACGCTTAAAGCTAATTCATTTGGAAGCATTATTTGCAATTAGTTATAGGGCCGACCTAATTGTATATTTGGTATGAGCGCATAAATATAAGGTGCACCCATTGTAATCAGTATGGAAGTTGTAAGAGAGTTGTGACAAGTAGAGCAGAGGTATGCAAAGTGAGAATAAGATGTATTAGAGATTTTCTAGAGGTAAAAGCTTCAATGCACCAAAGGAACTGATCTGATAAGCAGTGTCATAGTGACAATTCACCTGCAGATATAGTGTGTATCTAATTCAGAAGGTTGTAGCCTTCATCATTTGAGTAGTGAGCTCTAGGAAAGTGAGTCCACTCCCCTAACAGGGATCATTGTAAAAGAATCCTAATAGGGTCCGACCCTTAACAATGTCTACTATACTAAAAGCATTGTAAAGCTACTCCTAACAAGGTAAAGGATCTTCTAACAAGGATCACAAAACACTAGTGCAAATTATTAGTGGGTATCAAGTCCCACCTGGGTTTTTACCTATTTGGGTTTCCCCGTAACCATATTGGTGTCATGTTTTGATTTCATGTTTCATGTTTATGTGAATGTTTAATTTAGTACTTAAGCATTTATAATTTAGTATTCAGATTTAAGTGAAAAGTTAAAATACAGTGAACACTGATTCACCCCCCCCCCCCTCTCAGTGTTCCCATTCCTAACATTTGGTATTAGAGCTTTGGTCCTTAGCAAAGAAGTTTAACCACTTGAGGAGATCATGGACAAAGCAGATATGAAACATTTGAAGAAGAATCTTGAAGCAACTCTTGAAGACCTAGACAATTCAGAAAGAGAAATTGAAGAACTGAAGGAAAAAGTCAGTGATGCTCAATTAGTTATCAAAAGACTAAGAAAAGATTTGAAAGGACGCTCTAATAGTGAACTTGAAAAAAAATTCAAGAAGTTGAGTGAAGAAAATGCATCCTTGTTAAGTCATCTTGAAGAATTAGATGACAAGCTGAAGAACAATCAAGATGTCTACAATGAACAAGTCAAGGAGAACCTTCAACTAAATGAAGAACTAAGGGAAGCTAACTTAGAAATCTTGGAGCTAAAAAATATCAAAGAGAGCTTGGAATCTGAATTAAAGAAGTCAAAGGATCATATTGACAAATTACGCACTAGTGCTAAATTGGTAGAATTACAATTGTATGCAAGAATAATCAAAGGAGACACTAGCTATATTGGATACAATGAAGCACAAAATCAGATTGACAGTATGAGAGAAAGAAAGGATTCACAAAATAAATCTACTGATATTGAGAAGATTGAAGATCAAACCAAAGACAATAGTGATCCTCCTAAGAATGAGCACAAACCTGTAGAACGCACCTATTTGCATGTAACAAGCATGGACACATTGCAAGGAACTATACAGAGGTAAAACCTTTCAATGGTTACTGTTATACATGTAATAGATTTGGCCATTGAGCAATAAATTGCAAGACTAGTAAGAAGAACAGGATTCAACATGATCAAAGAAATCAGAATCAGACCTATGTAAGAAGTTCTCAGAATGTTACATGTCAGATATGTAACAATAATGGTCACTTAGCTAGAACATGTAGAATGGTGACTCATGTCAATGTGCTAAAGAATAATAGACCTCTAGTGATTTTTCACACCTATAACAAGGTTGGACATATCTCAAAGTTTTGTAGATCAAGGACACAAGGTCAGGAAAGCCCTAAAAGGACTGAAGAACTAGTTTTGGATCCTGAAGCAGAAGTCAAGTTTGTAAAAGCCTCAGAGGATGGGAGCTTGATTTGGTCAGAAGGAAAGAAGGAAAATGATATTGAGAATGTATTGGATGCATCCAAAGTGGACGCACCCTCTACATCTGCATAAATGGACCTCAGGGTCATAGGGAGAGCTAATTTAGCTCTAGAGCCCTGCGTGGCTGGTATACTCATCCTCAGAGTATGCGCCTTTGGACTTAAGCTATTGGAGTGTATAGGAACCTTTGTGAAAGAGCGCACATGCTGATTGTTAGCGAAACTCAAGTTTGAAAATTTGAAGTGATAGCCTGGTTTACGCAAGTTACATTAATGGTGAATTTCTTACTTTAAGTACACAAAACATTGTTTGTTCACTCATTGCATTCATACTCAGAGTGATTGAAGAGTAGATTGAGCCTTGGAAGTTGTGAAGATTTAGAGATTGAGCTATCATTAATTGCAATGCATTTGATCGGTTGCAAGAAACCCTAGCTTGTTGCACCATTTCGGAAGCTGTCAGAACATCTCAGAGATCATTTGGAAAATGAATATCAAGTAAGTCATGGCCACTCCTATTGTTTTTGATATTGCTAAGAAGAAGAAGAGGTATGTTTTCAAGAGGCACTTATTTAAATCAACCCTAGATGATTTAGAGGGAGCATTTACCCACACGTCGATGGGAATCATGCATGTAGAAGACATAAGGGCTTACACATATTGTAAGAAGGAACTTGTTGGACTAGATAGGTTAAGCATGCACATGGACACAATGTTCAAACCTACAAAATGTTCATGGATGAATACACAAAATGGAATGATCACCCCCATTGTTGTATATGCCACGGCATATGAATTCTATGAAATTGAATGGATTAAGATATTGTTGAGCTAAATCCATGATGACTTGTTTTGGATTGGAGATGTACCAGTAAGAATAATAGGAGACCTAATTCATGAGATGAAAGGCCTTTTTAAGATAGGCACCATCTTTCTTGTGGGTAAGGATGTCAAGAAAATGGTGGAGCAAGTGTGTAAATCTAGAAGTGATAAGCGTGGCATGAACATTGAGCCTACAAAGCAACCAGACATGAAGTTGATATCAATGATATTGGGTTAAAGATTTCATCATACTAGCAAGGTGAATAGTGTGTCTATGGGCACTATTCTAGCAGCCATCCATCTTGTGCAAGAAGATGGAGAGTTCAACTTGTGTGGGATCTTGTGTGCACAATTGATAGAAAATATCAAAGCTATCAAACATGATAAGACCAAGGTATTTAGGTTTGGGTCCCTAATCATCTATATGTACCTTCATATAGTTGGTAAAGTGTTAGACTTGTATCTAGACAAGTCCATTCCTACCATGCCATAGATATCAAACAAGGAATCCACAGAAAGCACACTAAGAGATTTCATCACTTTGGAATTGAAGATCTTTAGAGAAAGAATGTAGATGAGGTACAAGATTCTTGAGAGTATTGTAGAGAAGTATAAGGATACAATATACTTCATGGTGGAGATTGATACTACATGTATGGAAGCTATAGACCCTAGAACTAAGTGGATTCATCCACTTGGGTATGAGGTTGAGGAACAAGTTCTTGAAGCTTATGCATAGGTACTGCTATCAGCCCCTAAAGATGACAATGAACCAAGGTGGGGAACCTATGAAGAGAAGACTAGAGAAGTTGATGCTAAGCTAAACAGTGCTGCAACAAAAAGAAAGGTTGCAAAGGTCACATCAGAGACCCTAAGAATTCATGGTGTATCACAAGAAGACCTTGATAAAGCAAGGGATGAGAATATTGCCCTGGAATTGAAGAGCACAACAAAAGAACAAGAAGATGCCTAGATGAAAAAGATAAAAATTGAGAAAGATGACAGTCAGAAGGATAAAGGAGATAGTACTCCTTCTACGCCCAAAGATACTCCTCCAAAGTATAAGCCTTTATTCAAAAGGAAGAAAGAAGCTAGCACTAATCATCCATCCTCACGAGCATTAAGGAGTAAGAAAAACACTCAAGCACCTCCTCAGATAGGATTCAGACCTAGTCTCAAAGTTCTGAATGCAAGAATTGTTGATGAGGGAAGAATTGATCAAGTAGGAAACTTCTATGAGTCTTATAGTAAATTTGACAAATCTAAAATACATAGTATGATTGTAAAACACATGATCAAGTTCAAGAAAATAGTCCTTGAGGTGAAAACAAAAATTCTAGATAAACTATGGGATATTTTGGAAAATCTGAAGAGACAAGCAAATGAAGAAGATCAAAGAATAAGAGAAAAAGTATTAGAAGATACTCTGCCTGTATGTTCTAAAGAAGAATTGGAATTGATATTGAATTTGGTGAAGCCACACCTAAGGAAAAATATGAGAAATCTTCATATCATGAACAAGGACTATGAGTTGATAACAAAGGAAACAAAAAAATCATTTGAGAAGGTGTTGTTAGAAAAATAGATCAAACCTCTGACTGTGCTCATCACTCATGCACCCATCAGAGAAGATAAAGTGGTAGAGTCCACTAATGTACCAATGACAGGTCCTCAGGACTCAGCGCCCATAGAAAAAACTCAAATAGAAGTAGATTAGTTTGTGCCCATGACAAAATCACCCCAAAACAACATAATTATCATAGATAATGTGGAAATAGCCATGGTGACTACTTATAAGGAGTTAGAGAAGTTTGAGGAAGCATTTGTTAGCACTGAGGAAGAAAAAATCCTATGCAGCAATATCCCTCAAACTCAACAAGAAGAAGTGATCATAGAAGATATATCTGATGAAGAAAAGAAACAAGGAGTAGAGGTGGAAAAGAAAGATGAATCTTCTATTGATCTAGTCAAGGTGAAGCAAGAAGTGATGGATAGCACTCTCATCACTCCCTCCTCAACATTGTTGTCAAGTTTCACAACTGACACTAGTAGTTTGGACTCCTGGAAGGAAGAAGACTTGATTAAGTTCAACATCCTAGCTATGGAGAAGGCCAAGGAGAAGCAAGTAATGAGGAATCCTCTCCTGGTATAATCAATAAATATTTTGAATAGTTTTCTACCAGAAGATAAGAAGATGGTAAATGTACATTTAGTTGATGATGTGAGCACAGTCATCTCTCAGTTCAAAGTGAAATTTTCAAGCCTACAAGAATCTGCGGCCATAGTGGTAGAGAAAAAGTAATTAAAGAAGAGACTCAATGAAATACTGAGTAATTTTGCACTAGACTTGACCTCTCTTAAGTCTAGTCAGGCATCATTGAAGGAATTTGTAGATCTAGGAAGGAAAGTCATTGCAGAATCCATGGATCAGGATAAGTTCATTGATGCCCATCTTAAGAAGATCAAAGATGCAAAGGAAATGATTGAGAAGGTGAATATTTTAGTGCTAGACACTTCCATTGATGTAAACATGTGCAACAATGTCTATCAAGGATAGTTGGATATAATTGGGAAGACAAAAAAAGAAATAGAGAATATAAGGTCTAGACAGACGCAATTGAGGAATGCTCTTGTGCCCTCACTAGACATTCTTAGTTAAAACATAAAGGAGATTGATGTGACCATGATAACCTATGATTAAGGTTTGAACATAGAATTGGAGAAGATGGAGAAGCTTCAATATGCATTATGCACCCATCTACAAATAGTCAATTCTCTGATAACCTTTTGGAAGAAGGAGATCCAGAAACTCAAGATTGCATATCCAGATGTTTTCCCTCAGTAAGTGTATGTAGATAAAGTTTTTTGATGCACCTTTGTCATTAATGTTAAAGGGGGAGTTATATAGAATATGGAGTACATATATGTATAGGGAGATATAAGAGTTTGTATAAAATGTATAGAAGACAGAAAGTTTTTGTATTAAGGGATAGTTAGAGACTTGGCCATATTCCTTTGTTGCCATCAATGACAAAGGGGGAGATTGTTGGAAAGTTGTCTATACTGAGATATATGACTAGTTATAGTGTTTTCATTATGGAAACAAAGTAGTATAGCAGTTTAGAGTCAGTGCTCTAAGTGTAAAGATCAGAATTCAGTTAAGTGTTGAAGACTGGACAACATACAGAGCACTAGAGACTCAGAGCATCAGCGCATGTGTGTACAGATGAATTAAGGTATGCACCCTAGAAGTTAAAGTTGTTAGACTATACTTATGCTTAGTCTAAGATCGCATAAGTAGATATGTAAAGATGTGAAAGTTATAGTCAGTTGAAGTTGCACAGCCAGTGTGTGCGAGTAGAGAACAGAGCATAGAGCCGACAGTGACTATTTTGGTTTGTGATTATAAATTAATGTTGTAGAGGCTATGCGCCCATTGTATTTAGGTTGCTGACATATGTACATGTATAATTTTAAGCATGCTTAATCCAATTCATTTGGAAGCATTATTTGTAATTAGTTATAGGGCCAACCTAATTGTATATTTGGTATGAGCACATAAATATAAGGTGTGCCCATTGTAATCAGTATGGAAGTTGTAAGAGAGTTGTGACAAGTAGAGCAGAGGTATGTGAAGTGAGCATAAGATGTATTAGAGCTTTGCTAGAGGTCAAAGCATCAGCGCACCAAAGGAACTAATCTGACAAGTAGTTTCACAGTGACAGTTCATCTGCAGATAGTGTGTATCTAATTCAAAAGGTTGTAGCCTTCATCATTTAAGCATTGAACTCTAGGATAGTGAGTCCACTCCCCTAACAAGGATCATTGTAAAAGACTCCTAACAGGATCCAACCCTTAACAAGGTCTCATGTACTAAAAGTATTGTAAAGCTACTCCTAACAGGGTAAAAGATCTTCTAACAAGGATCACAAAACACTAGTGCAGATTATTAGTGGGTATCAAGTCCCACCAGGGTTTTTACCTATTTGGGTTTCCCCGTAACCATATTGGTGTCATGTTGATTTCATGTTTCATGTTTATGTGAATGTTTAATTTAGTACTTAAGCATTTATAATTCAGTATTCAGATTTAAGTGAAAAGTTAAAATATAGTGAATACTGATTCACCCCCACCCCCCTTCTCAGTGTTCCCATTCCTAACATGGATGAAAGGATTTGGATAGAGGAATGGTGGAAGATAAGGATTGGAGGATGAAAATATTAGGAGATAAAGATGGAAACAATGCAAGGATATGGAGATGGAAAGATGGATACAATAAGGATGGATGGAAGGATTTGGATGGGGGAATGGAGGAAGATATGGACGGGGAGATTAAAGGATTAGGGATAAAGATGTGAATGAAGAAAGATTGGGGAGATGGAAAGGTGGATGTGATAAGGTCTCAAAGGAATATGTTATCAAGGAATAAGATGCCCCCGCTTAGGATTGGTCATAAGTGAGAATGCATTAGGATGGAGTAGATGTGATTGGAACAAAAGATAACAAGAAGATGAATAAGGTAGATGGAAGCTAGGATGACCAGTGGATGAAGGAGGGATTACGTGGAAGGAAGGATATGAGAATAAGGATAGGTAGATGAAGATTGTGATGGGGAAATGGATGTCAAAAAGGTGCCCAAAAGTACATATACATGGGTCGATGCACAAAGTTGGCTACCAATTCCACAAAATTCTGCAACCAAAAAAATTTGGCACAAAAAATGGGCACCTATTTAGGTTTGGGAGCCTAATCCATATTTAAAAATCGGGCACCTGTTTAATAATCGGGCTCCCATTTCATATCGGGCACCCAAAGAAAATCGGGTGCCCATTTTGTAAATCTATTTTTTTTTCTTTGTTTTAACCATTTTCCATGTGATTTTCACAACTTGGAAAATGGGATTACATTTTGTAGAGCGCAGGTGCTCGTTTCAGTTGCTCCTGCCGACCCCCTCAGCCATTTTTCTCCTGTTTCGGGTATGTACTATTATTTTTTATTATTTTGTTATTATTTTTTTCATAAAAAATTATAGTTTCACATTATTTTAATTAAAAAATGTAGTTTAATGTTGTTTTTTAAGTTATCATATAAATTTAATTATATTTTATGTTTCATTTAGTTCATTTTAGTTTTACTTTACTTTGTAAATTATCCTACCAAACTCAAAAATTGTTAAAAGATTTAATTTAACCCTAGGTAGTAAAATAAAAATGTAAACCTAGACACAATTGAATTACGAAACCTTAAGTAGAAAAAAAACATAAATTTAGACATGTAAATAAAATAAGAAACCATAGGTAGAAATTTTTTTTACCTAAACAAAACTAAAATAAAAATTGTACCTGTAGAAAATGTAAATCTACAATAGTTCTAAAAAAGAATCTCTCTCTCTCTCTCTAGTACCCCTCCCATAGTCTAATTTTATTTATGTTATGATTATTTTAGGATGATTATTTATATGCTAGGAAATCATTGATGCTTATGGTTTTACTGACCTCATACTTGCATGTGTATGGTTGATGTATTTGTTTTATATTTTTGTTTGACGTGTCTGATGTGTTTGAAGGATGGAGTCATAGTTACTTGCTTGTGAGATCCACATGATCAGCCGATCCTTGCCATTGTCTCTGATAGATCTATATATGTATGTACATGCAGGTTTTGTATGCAGGTACCGGGCATCAACTTCCCTGAATTGTCAAGATGAGTGTGCCCTATTGCAATATCTCAAATGGTAAGAGAGGGGAGATGACACAAGTCCAAAACTCTAACCTAAGCCTAATTGTCCTAAGAGTGGAAGAGTATCAGTTTGACTACCTTACCCAAATTCATCTAGTTGATGTGAATTCGTGGATCCCTTCCTTGAGCATGTTTGGTCTCAGTTGATTTATTTCATGAATGAGTGATTTTCTGTGATTTATTGATTTAATTATTATAATTGAAATTTAATATTAATTACAATTCTATGTTTATTTGAGAAAATTAATTAAAATTCAAATATTTGAATATTTGCATTTAATTAATAATTTAAATTGAAATTAGAGTTCAATATGCTTTTGTGCGTTATTAAATAAATAAATATTTAATTGCATGGTTTCATGATGCTTTAATTATTTAATCTATTTAATGCAAATTTTACTTAAATTACATGAGTATTAGTAATGTTGAAAAGTAATTATTTTCAAAAGATAACAACCTGTTTCAAAGAGTCAAAGGTGAGTTCTACATATAAAAGTTATTTTATTTTATTAAATTAGGATTTACTTTTAATTTCTGATTGGAGTTGATTTAGGAGTTAACTAGTGAGTTGTCTTTAGGGTTTGCATGAAAGGGGGAATTGAATCTCTATTAGGGGAAATGCATCTCATTTTTGAGAGAAGACAAGTTTTGGCAAAATTTTGGAGGGAGCTTGGATTTTGGCATCTTGAGATTTTTGGGTGATTTGGGATTGCTTGAATTTTGTTGAAAGCTTGTTTGTGCATTTGGATCTTGTACTTGCATTCTCTGTGGACTCAGATCTGCAGGTTGAATCCATTTTGGGAAGAATTTTGGTGTCTACAATTCTTCAAAGGTTTCAATTTCGGTTGTTTGCATTGGATTTAAGGTAGGGTTTGAAAATCTTGCCTATTAGTTTCTATTTTACATTTATTTATTTTTACCTGTTTGAACAATTTCAATATGTCTCTATAGATAGATCTGGTGTTTTATTGTTTTGGGTATTTAGAAAACCCTAGATTTGTTGATTTTTAGTTTTTATGAAAACTTGGCACAGCGAAGTTATGCTGGCAAAATTTTATTAGAAAATTCTTACTAGATCTCCTAGAAAAGAAAAATTAAACCTAGACTATAGTCAGACTATAATGCTTGAAGAAAAATAAAATCGCTTGTGAAAGAAAATCAATTTGAAATCAAAAAATCAATTCTGGAAAACTTACTCCCTGGAGAAAAAAAAACACAGTGAAAAAAATAAATTTACCTAGAAAAGCCAAAGCATGAAAAAAGACAAAAGTTAAAAAAAAATGTAATCTGTTCATATTAGTATTTTTGGATTTTATTTTATTTTTTAATATATATATATATAGCTATCACGTTTTTTTAGAAAAACATGCTTAAAAAAATATGTAAAAAAATATAAATATACTTTAAAAAGTATATTTGAAAAATATTTATAAAAAAAAGGTCTAAAAAAAAGTTTTATTTATATGGTATTAGGGGGCGGGGGCCACCACGTCCACCAACCCCCTATCGCACGGGCGTACCGCCTGCGCAACAAACGGTACTGCCACAACAGTACCACTGTTACAATGGTACTATCGTGGTAGTACCTTGCATGCGCTGGGACCTCATGATGCGGGTGGGAGGAGCAGTGGGGCCACTCCCCACCCTCTCCCATATACTTTGTTTTTTAAAAATTTATTTAATAAAGATTTTTTTTATGCATTTAAAATTGTTTCTTTTAAATTTTATTAATTGTTAATAAAATTAAATAATATTTATTTTAAGAGTTGTTTGTTCATTTAAATTTGTAGAATATGTTTAATTTAAATTTGTTTTAAATTTTATTTATTTAAATCAAATTAAAATCATATAAAGTTTGGGTTAATTATATATATTTATTAAATATAAATTGATTTTATGAATGGTTAGATTAGTGGATTTTATATATATAGTAAAATATACTTTAATTATATATTTATGTATATAATCTAGTTGCTTTGTCATGCGATTAGACGAAATTTAAATTACATGTTTATTCTCCTGATGAAGTGTTTATTTAAATATACATATAAGTACATAAATTTTGTATATTTTTAAATGGATAAATATTGGATAAATGTTATGCACTTATTGTAATTGGGCATTTTTGTTTCTTAGATTGAATCTATTAGAGACCTTAGAAAACTTTCTTTTATATTAGTATGGTTTGATAGAAGATGACAATCTATTTTCTTAGAAGATGAACGACTCAGTCTATGGACTAAGTTTTGCGTTCATTATGTAATATATATATATATATATATATATATATATATATATATATATATATATATATATATATATATATATATATATATATATATATATATATATATATATATATATATATATATATATATATATATATATATATATATATATATAGCTGTCACATTTTTTTAGAAAAACATGCTTAAAAAAATGTGTAAAAAAATATAAATATACTTTAAAAAGTATATTTGAAAAATATTTTTTTTTAAAAAGTTTTATTTATATGGTATTAGGGGGTGGGGGCCACCACGTCCCCCAACCCCTCGTCGCACGGGCGTACCACCTGCGCAACAGACGGTACTGCCACGACAGTACCACTGTTGCAGTGGTACTGTCGTGGTAGTACCTTGCATGCGCAGGGACCCCGTGATGCGGGTGGGAGGAGCAATGGGGCCACTCCCCACCCTCTCCCATATACTTTGTTTTTTTAAAATTTATTTAATAAAGATTTTTTTTATGCAATTAAAATTGTTTCTTTTAAATTTTATTAATTGTTAATAAAATTAAATAATATTTATTTTAAGAGTTATTTGTTCATTTAAATTTGTAGAATATGTTTAATTTAAATTTGTTTTAAATTTTATTTATTTAAATCAAATTAAAATCATATAAAGTTTGGGTTAATTATATATATTTATTAAATATAAATTGATTTTATGAATGGTTAGATTAGTGGATTTTATATATATATATAGTAAAATATACTTTAATTATATATTTATGTATATAATCTATTTGCTTTGTCATGCGATTAGACGAAATTTAAATTACATGTTTATTCTTTTGATGAAGTGTTTATTTAAATATACATATAAGTACATAAATTTTGTATATTTTTAAATGGATAAATATTGGATAAATGTTATGCACTTATTGTAATTGGGAATTTTTGTTTCTTAGACTGAATCTATTAGAGACCTTAGAGAACTTTCTTTTATATTAGTACGGTTTGATAGAAGATGACAATCTGTTTTCTTAGAAGATGAACAGCTCAGTCTATGGACTAAGTTTTGCGTTCATTATGCATAATGTTTCATATATATATATATATATATATATATATATATATATATATATATATATATATATATATATATATATATATATATATATATATATATATATATAGCTGTCACGCTTTTTTAGAAAAACATGCTTAAAAAAATGTGTAAAAAAATATAAATATACTTTAAAAAGTATATTTGAAAAATATTTTTAAAAAAAAGGTTTAAAAAAAGTTTTATTTATATGGTATTAGGGGGTGGGGGCCACTACGTCCCCCAACCCCCTGTCGCACGGGCGTACCACCTGCGCAATAGATGGTACTACCATGGCAGTACCATTGTTGCAATGGTACTGTCATGGTAGTACCTTGCATGCGCAGGGGCCCCGTGATGCAGGTGGGAGGATCAGTGGGGCCACTCCCCACCCTCTCCCATTTACTTTGTTTTTTTAAAATTTATTTAATAAAGATTTTTTTTATGCATTTAAAATTGTTTCTTTTAAATTTTATTAATTGTTAATAAAATTAAATAATATTTATTTTAAGAGTTATTTGTTCATTTAAATTTGTAGAATATGTTTAATTTAAATTTGTTTTAAATTCTATTTATTTAAATCAAATTAAAATTATATAAAGTTTGGGTTAATTATATATATTTATTAAATATAAATTGATTTTATAAATGGTTAGATTAGTGGATTTTATATATATAGTAAAATATACTTTAATTATATATTTATGTATATAATCTAGTTGCTTTGTCATGCGATTAGAAAAAATTTAAATTACATGTTTATTCTCCTGACAAAGTGTTTATTTAAATATACATATAAGTACATAAATTTTGTATATTTTTAAATGGATAAATATTGGATAAATGTTATGCACTTATTGTAATTGGGCATTTTTGTTTCTTAGATTGAATCTATTAGAGACCTTAGAGAACTTTATTTTATATTAGTATGGTTTGATAGAAGATGACAATCTATTTTCTTAGAAGATGAACGGCTCAGTCTATGGACTAAGTTTTGCGTTCATTATGCATAATGTTTCATTTATTTAGTTCTCTATGGTATAAATATTATAATTACCTCTAAATGTTTTATATTTCTTGTATGTATTAATGGGGTATTAGATGACCTAGGAGGTATATAGAGGCTGGGGGTGATTTCTATGGTCAGGTGTTCAGTTCATGCTATGGCGTGTGTGTAATGTGTTTTATCACCCTGATTGATCATATAGGCTCATATGTTACTATTTTCTATAAATGGATATTTGTAGTCATCTCTAGATTCTTGTGTTTGATTCTAGATTTGGGACTACCCGATTGTATACTTATGTAATTCCAGAGGCAGGAACTGGATGTTTTATTTATCATGGTTGTTTGCTTCATATACTTTGTTGTAATCGATTGATTCGACCCAACCCTATGTGAAGTTTGTTCTATGATTCTCTTCTATGATATTTTGTATAATTTAGTATTGCTTCATATTCTATATAGGGGAATATGGTGTTGAATTTTTATGTCCTATCCATGGGATTAGGAGTATATTCTTTTGTGAACACTTGGAGAGTGTTTTGTGATGTTATGGTTGGAGACCTATTGCATGTTCTTGTTGTTTTGTGGAAGAGTCCTGAAGGACATTATTATTATCTTGTGATGTTATGTGGCATCTTTGAGCCTAGGGTAGGTTACTTGGATGTGTAGTAGGGGGTGGCTTGCAACAAGCGTCGAGGACCGGAAGTGGCTTCCAGGATCACTTATTGTAAGTAGTGTTAACCAAGTGAAAACTTAATATATCATTGGGGGTATTAAAATGAACTTAATAATATGTGGTTCCTTACCCATGCTTGAGTTCTAGTATAGACTAAGACAGAGGATGAGATAATGCTTGTTGCCTTGAGAGTTGTGTGTCTGGCATAGTTAATTATTTTGTCTGTATGAGAAGTCATTGATACTGTGTATGGTCACTTGAGTGTCGGGGTCTTAGAGAGACTACCAGGATGAAACTTAAGGGTTAGACGTACATGATGACATCTTCTTATACATAGTCTAGTTATCCTACATGTTTCAGTTTCCTCTAGAATAGTGAGTCTTACCTTGTTATCTTTTCTACACTTGGAGTTTGAGAGCTTTTAGGATCTTTTCCTTAATTAGCTTGTTATGTTGATGTTTGTTATCTGAGTGGGAGTGGACCATTTAGGTTCCACAAGGTCAAGTGGTAGTGATTATTTTACCATTTGAGATTTTGACATTTGTGTACAAATGCTGGATGTGTATGTGATGGAATGGGGACCTCAAATCCAACTACACATGCAACATGGTCATTACTCACATGATCAAATTATGAGAGAGAGTATGAATTACTCAATCTAAAATTCATGATGATGCGACCTATTGCCTCCTATGTAGATGGGGTGTTTAATTGCTCTCAGATTGGAGAGACAACAACCATAAGACCGATTCTACAATGGAGGATTTTCAAAAGCTATGACGATAAGAAAAAGATGAACTTAAGCTAGAATGAGTGCAATTTAATCTAAGATGCTTTAAAAGAAATATGATATTAATCTAAATAGCTTGAAAGGAAATATGAAGTGCAGATTACTCTAAAGTACTTGAAAGAAATATGAGATTAGAATAAGATTAATTAAGTAAACTAAATATATGAATATGCAATATTAAACTAAATGAGAATTATACTAAAATGCAAAAAAGCCTTGAATTAATGAAATTGAGACACAAAAATACTATAGTTTAGTTACTCTAAAAAATTTTCTCTTTTGAATGAAGAAAAGAGGTTCATTAAATAGACAACCCCAGGAAGAGAATGAAGGAGTTCTTGATTTGAAACTCCTGACCCTTCATTCCCATTTGAGACAAAAATGCATAAATTACTTATTAAAAGAATGGAAAATGCCACACAGGGTGACTTTTCGAATATTATGAATTGTTAATTAAAAAATGAGTGTCCATTCAAATAACAAGTAATTATTAATTCATTTTCATGTATATTAGCCAAATGGGGTAGGTTTAATTTAATTCTAAGTACTTAGGACTTTAGGATTAAATTAATTTATCATAGGTGTAATTTAGCTAATAAAAGTTGAAGACTTTAGGAATTAATTTTAATATTTGATTAATGCAATTTAAGGTTTTCACTTTTGACATCAAGTCAAATTAAGTCAGGTAGGAGAGAGAAAATTGCCTAGGAAACTAGGACTTTGGAGATGTAAAATTGATGAAAATGCACCAAAATTGATTGAATTTATTAGGTGCCAATTTTGGGGTATTACATTTGCCCCTCTTTGAATTGATGTGCGAAAAATGTGTTGATTCAAAGAATAGCCTGAAGTGACAGATGACAAGAAATTTAGAAGTCTAGGTTAGGTTGCCAAGACACTGAACAGATCAAAGCATGATTTTCTGAAGTACAAGTTAGATTGCGAAGACAATGGTCTTGAGAGAAGATGAGAATCAAGGTTAGGTTGCCCCAATGCCCAGAATGAGATTTAGATGCAAACTTAGGACTGTCTCTAGAATCAGGGTTAGATTTCCCCAATATGAAGCTCAGCCCTCCGAGACCTGGGTTAGATTGCCCAAATAATGGTCTAAGAGAGATTTTGCGAGCCATCTTCAGAATGAAGCTTGAATCCCAAGAATTAGGGTTACATTGCTCTAATACCTAAAATATTTTGAGAACCATCTTCAGAATGAAGCTTGATTCCCAAGGATCTGAGTTAGATTTCTTAGATACCTAAAAGATAGATGACTAGATAGCAAGATGTGAGGCACCGAGATGCCCCAAGCAATGAGAACTGATGATTCAGATCAAACTGATTCAAGAATTGATTTGACAAGATTCAAATGATGCAATCATCTTGCCCCCTCGGGAGTGAAATTGAAAGATGACATATCAGAAGAATGATTGACAATAAGAGGTTGCAGAGAAGTAATTAGACTAGATTCAAGAAGCTGTAGAAGCAAATCAGAGAAAAGTAGAGATCTTGTTGACCAAGTTTGACCATGGTTGACCATGGTTGACTATATTTGAATAGAGTTGACTTTGATGAAAAGAGAAAAGATCTTGAGAACATGTTGCAAAGATGAGGGTTTGGCAGGAAGATGACGCTAGAAGGCTGACTGTACAAGTGTCTGATCCCAAAAGGACCCATAATTTAAAACATGATATTGAGCTATCTAGAGATGTCAGATTTTGATTTCAATCTCAAAAATGGATTCAGAGCAGTCGATTTAGCCAAGGGTGCAATTTTCACTCAAAACAGAGCACTTTTGAAAATTAGGTCAAAAGCTATATAAGGCTCGGAAGGGTCATTTTCAATTCATTATTCACCTTCGTCTTCTTGTGATTTTGAGCTCTAAGAGAGAAATGGAGGGTCTTCTGCTACATACACACCTATTTGAGTGCTCCTAACAACACGCTTGGCCAGTGAAATATGACGCACTTGTAAGTAGTCGATAAACCTCCTTGCATTTCAATTTGTACTACTTTTTAGGTCAATTTAGGGTAGATTTGACAACATTTAGGTCATGTTCTTCCAATCTCACATGAGGAAGTAGTTTCCTCACATCAACCTAGGTCTCCCTTCACATGAGGAAGTAGTTTCCTCGTGCCAGTTAGGTCTTCTTCATGCGGGTTCTGTTTGGAAGCTTGCACGAGCTGAAAGGGGGTCCCGCATGAGATTGTAGCAGTTCACGCAAGGTCGAGTCCTATCTCGCATGAGAAAATAGTTTTCTCATGCGAAAAGCTACTGTAGAGTTTGAAATCTTTTGCCAAAATTTGTCAAATTTGTGTAAAATTAGCCAAGTATAGCGTCACAGAGCCATGTCTAGGATAGATGTCTTATTGCATTTGTTGTTGTTGTGTTGAAAACCACCATATCAAGATACCGATCCAATGTCGTCACTTGCTTTGCAAGTTGACTTCCTTGATGTCACCTTCTGGATGCACCATCCTATGATTACCACCCTAATGTAGAGACTAACAAATGTAGAGAGTGCTCATATTGAGGGACTCGGTTTGGGATTTTTGCATGATTTACCCGACATTCAGGTAAATCATAGTCTTCTTGGTGCATTGGTAGAGCATTTCCATTCAGAGATGAACACTTTTCACTTCTCGATGGGGAAGATGATGGTGACTCCTGAGGACGTATATGGGATTCTGTAGATACCATTCCATGGTGCTCGAGTGGAGTACGAGACACAACTGCAATAGGGTATAGTGGCCTTGAGGATGATCTTCAGGGATGATTTAGTGATGGGTCGAGCCATCTCCTGGGATGATTTGATTAGTAGGCACAGTAGCGCTCATCCATTTTCCATTATTCTTGCTATGTTTCTGAGCTGCTACCTTATTCTAGATCAAGGTCATCATGGTCTAGAGTGTGGCTAGGGCACGATGCTATGGAGGATGTTGGAGAGGCCAGCTGTCAGGTTCGGATGGGGTGAGTGTATGTTAGCCCACATGTATCATGAGATGCATGAGATAGTATATTGTGATGCAAGGATGATGGTGGTAGGAGTCTTCATTCTTTAGATCTGGGCTTGGGAGCATCTCCCCATTTGCAGGCTAATTTATCATGACACATGACAGTAGCTAGAGCCATATATTTACAAGTACATAGGTCTGATGACCTAGCCTCTATTGGGTAAGATGGAGCAGTGGAGAGGATAGCTGGATGACATGGAAGCTATAGTATGGAGACCTTGGGTGGCTACTAAGCCATGGGATGATGCTCGGAGAGAGCTTTCACATATGTTTGTATCTCATCCACTGATTGGAAATACTGTCACCATTATAGAGAGATTCCTTGTTACCCGCATCCTATGCCAGTTTGGTAGGTAGCAGGACATATCATAGGAGTACTTCCCCTACGCCCACTTCTCTAATGAGGAGAAGAAGGGGTGGCATGCTAGATTGGATCTAGGATAGTGTGCTATAGAGGCATGCATTCTAGCCGTGTGATGGGATTACATGGTGGGTGTCACCAATGTAGGGGTGACACCTACATACAGGGATCAGTTGATTGCATGCCCTCATCTGAGGTTCATAGATCCGGTTGGTATGGGAGCACAGTAGCAACCTACATAGCAGCAAGAGGCATGAGATCAATAGCTACTAGCCTAGTAGCCACCAGCCTAGCAGCCACTAGTTCAGCTAGCTGCACAGCAGGGACAGCAGCAGCAGAGAGTACTAAGACCCTGAGCAAGATAAATTAGCATCCCTGCTAGGATGATGGGCTCAGATGTAGGAGTTGGGAGTAGTGGGGCCCAAAAGAGGTCCACCTGACAATAGATAGGGGATACGTCACATCAGGCACCACTAGACAATGATACTGACATGCCTGACATTCTGGTAGGAGCAAGTTCATCACAGCTGCAGGAGGCTCTCAGGAAGAGCCATGAGCGAGTATGAGAGGTCCAGCAGGAGTGCAATGACTACCACACTTGAGTCATCAGGGAGGAGAGCTGAGTAGTTGATAGGGATGCCGAGATCAGGCAGCTATGGGAGGAGCTACCATAATCAAGGATTGAGACTAGATATGAGGCTGCTCAGGCAGCATATTACTATGCAGCTTACTGTGGGGTCATTCCAGATCTGTTAGAGCAAGTACCACCTTTCGCTAATTATGCTGGAGCTGCATAGGCACCTCCACCAGCACCACCATAGGTACCACCACAGGCCCCACCACATCAGGCACCACAAAAACCTCCTCAGTAGGCACCTCCATAGCGGCTGATGCCCCTTCCCCAGAGACCATTGCCACCACCTCCTCTAGGTGGTGTGGGACCCAGTTAGCACTTTTGATATATTTATACATTGTAGCCCATTTTTTATACTGTTCTTGAGTAGCACCTCCTCTTTTGTACATGACATTGTTCGATATATATATATATATATATATATATATATATATATATATATATATATATATATATATATATGAGATCGAGAGTTTGGTATCATTGTACTTGTTATATTGCTTTGATATTTGATGGTTCATGAGATGTTTTCATATTCTTAGATGTATGGATAGAAATTTATGAAATGCACATGCTTTATTTTATGAATATGAATAAGTACATGGTTTATTTTTATGATGATGTGGTGATAGGTGGATAGAATGTATGCATATGTGTAATGTATGATTTGAGTTATGCTTATAATGGATGCACATGTATATGTAGAGGTAAATGAATTTATGGATGTATATGGAAATGAAATGAAAATGCAATGGATATGTAATGCATATGGTACTAATCATCTCATGCAGGATTGTCGCAATATATGATAGGTACTAATCAAAGAGATTACACACTGAAGATCGAGAGTGAGGACCGAACACTTGTGCATACAAGATGAAACCAGGACAAAAGATGAGAACCTTCGATGAAAAAAAAGAAATCAAGAGAGTAACAAGATATCATCTCAAAGTCAAGCTTAACATGCAAATGCAAGCCTAAACTAAAATGCAAGCCTAGAATGGAAATGCAAGCCCTAGGACTTGGTTGTTGGACTCACTGTATTTATCATCATCAAGTTCATTTAAGCATGGGATGATCATAAGATGTCATACAATTCTCACTAATATTGCAATTATGAGAATATGAATGTGACATAAGTCTTAGATTTGTCGGAATGAGGTGTAAGCATTAAGGCACAAGAAGCCAGAATGACTTTAACACCTATTCCTTTTGATTTAGCAAGTTAACATAAGCATCAAAGCACAATTTCTAGAATGACCTAAATTTTACTTGTGAACAAACACACTAGACACACGAGAGTTCCTTCTTTTGCCAAAGAGTGCTCACAATGACCCTTACATTCACTTAGCAGGACGAGCGTTAGCAATTTTACTTGTAGCAGAAAGAAGTCACTCATAACAAACAAGGAGAAGAACCTGAAAGAATTGATCAAACTCAATTCTACACAACCCAAGAAACTTTGTTTGCCAATAACCTGTTACAAGAGAAGAAAAAATGGAGATAGAAGAATAGTGCTCTCAAATGTGAAAAATGCATAAGAGATAATGAAAAAGTACAATGCTCAACCTTATAAAAGGTGAGATAGAAACCCTAAAGGGAAAAGCTAGGTTGCAAATTATTAATTAATAATTAATTAATAATGCACCTAAATGAAGCTTAAGTAACTAGAGTAATAGGAAATTATACAACTAAATCAATATGATTTAATTAATAAGCATAAAGTAATAATACTCTAACACCCCCCCTTAAGTTGAATGCAGGGAGAAAGCTAACCTAGCAAAACTATGAAAGCAAGAAATGGGTCCCGGCATCAAGGCCTGATCAGGTACCCAGTACAAGGAAATCTCTGTAAACCGGAGACAAAGGAGAAAACCTAGTGGGAAAAACTCCTCTCCAAAAAGAGATATAAAAGCATGCTAAAGACTAAAAGAAATGACTTCAAGAGACTCTCTCAAAGCCACAAGTATAAAGCATGCTGCCAACCCCCCCATGAGAGAGGATCGAGGCTCCAAAGCCCCCCCAAAATGTAAGAACCCTTGGATCAATGAACAAACCACTGTGACTCCAATGCAAAGGAGTGAAAGTTAGTGGACACTGTAGAGGGAACCTTGAAAGCTGAGGTGTCACTGGAAGGCCAAGCTGATGCTCAAAGGAGTAGACATGAGGATCCTGAAAGGGAATCCCCAATGTAAGTGGTATGACAGGTGTGCTGACACTATCATCAAAGAGGAGATGAATGTCCTCTATAGAATCCTCAACAACTGCACCTGGTGGCTCAATGAATGGAGCTGGAGGATCAGGTAGTGCTGAAGAAGAACCTTGCTGAATAGAAAAGAGCTCAATAGGAGGTGGCAGGGTAGTCACAATAGTAGTCTCAGGAACCACACAAAGGTTCAAGTGACTTGACTGTACCACATGATTCTCTCTCAAAGGAGGAGAGTCATGCTCTGGCAAAGGTGGACCAAAGTGTGAAAAGGAGTAGAGACAGGTGGAAAGATCAACTATCCCTGTAGCAACAATACCTCCTGTCATACTATCTTGGATGAAAACTAAATTTGGAGTGAACTCAACTGCCTTCCCTGACCCAGTGCAAGTAATCTGATAAACTGAGAGAAGTTTTGTAGATAGAGATGGAACATACAACACATCATTGAATGTGCCATCCTGAATGCATACAGTGCCTTTCCCATAGACTGTCATAACAGTGTTATTCCCAATGATAATATGGGGAATAGGAGAAGCCTCAAAAGAAGAGAAGATCTCCCGAGAAGATGCCATATGGTGAGAAGCACCTGAATCTAGTATCCAAGGGACCTATGAAGGGGATGCGATAGAAGCCCGTAATGCATGACCCTTTCCAAGATCCTGTCCAGCTGTAGAATAGATAGTGGAAGACTGATAAGTAGACCCTTGTGAGCTAGAAGAGGATGGAGAGGAAAGATTGCTCTTCTGAAGAAGAGCTTGCAAATCTGCTATCTATTTCTTGTAACCATCAAACTTCTTTTGATAGAAAAGTGACTCATCATGTGCTCCCTTCTGACAATAGGAACATGTAGGTCTCTCAGTCTTATGTTTCTCCTTCTTAGAAGAAGATGGTGGGCTAGTAGAGTGCTGAGAAGAGGAATCTGATATCTTCTTCGGCTTCTATGTACTCTGAGGTGGTTTGGCAAGCAATGCCTGTGACTGTGAACCTGTAAGAGAATCCATCTGAGTGAGCTTTGATTGCTCGCGAGTCAACCGATCACAAAAAGTATCGAAAGAGGGCATAACATGTCATGCACCTAGTGCATCCATAGTGGAGTAGAAGGTAGAAGAAAATATTTGAAACTATCCTCGAAGCTTAGAAAGAATCAGGTAAATACATTCATTATTTGTTTTGTTCTTCCCACATCCCTATAAAACTGAACGGAGAGATTTGAACTTCATCAAGAAGTCCTCATTGGTGGGAAAAGAATCAAGTACCAATGAAGTCAACTCTACCTCAATTTGTAGTGCCCTAAACTCATTCACAGTGCTAAAAAGATTCTGAAACTTATCCCAAATGGCTTAAGGAGTAAGGCATCCATCAAGGTGAAAAAGTAGACTATCTGAAACATGTAGTGACATCAAACCCATGGCTTCATCCATCTTGTTCCTATGCTGCATGACCTCAAATGGTCAAGTCAATTGAGGCTGAACTATATCCAAACAAGACCATAACCCCTGTGATCGAAGAAGCCATGCCATATGAGCCTTCCACACATGGTAATTGTGTGGAGTGAGGAGCTCAACAGATGTTGTGTCTGCCATAGTGCCAAGTGCTCTGACTGATTTTTTTTATTATGTTTTCTTTTAGAACTAGACAGAAGATGCAGAAGGGGTTTTTGTTTTATGTGATATATTGTTTTGATTTGCTGAGATAAATGATAGAAAAGCAAGAAATAACACCCCCCACAATTGATAAAACCCAATTCCCAGTACAATATTGAAAGCCTGAATAGATAGAAAGAGCTAGAATGATTCAGATTAAAACTTGTGTACCTAGTAAAAGATACGATGAAATAGGCTAATGATCTAGATAGAGCATTCCAATACTTTTCCAATGCCTATTTGTTTGCTCAAAATGGAGAACAGATGCACTAGATACAACTCCCGGAGTGCAGAAAAGAACCTCTAACTTTGAAGCTAAAAAATGGCATCAAAATGACTGATTCAAAAACTCATACCTTCAGAATTGCGTAGAGCTCAGAAAGAGCTTTCCGACGATATCTTGTTTGGCAATTTTTGACCTTGTATGCTCAAGTTATGAGCAAAAACCAAACAGGTGCTCTGAAAACAAGCTCGCTAGAAAAAACTAGTCACGACAAAAATTTTGACGGCCGTTTGCCCGTCACATGATACTTTGATGACATCATCACTGACTGAGCACTGACATCACTAGCTAACTATGCACTGATGTGGTGGCTGACTGGCACTAATGTGGCACCTCAAAATGCATGCCCACAATTGCAAAAAAAAAAATTTGCATGTGCAAATTGCCAAAAATTTTGCCAAATTTGGCGGATCTCCAAAAATCTCACCAAACAAAAATGGATCTCACCAAAATACCACCAAATGTAAAAAAACAAATTTTTTGATTAAAAAAATGCCAAAAAAGGCATGCGTACCCCTCTGTGCGTGCAGGCATACCCTGCTGATGCAGGACCTGTCAATAGGACTACGCAGGCGTACTAGCCCCAAAAAAAGTGAAATCAACTTTTTAAAGTTGATAAAACTTTTTGAACGCATGAAACAACTTTTTAAAAAAGTTGTAATAAAATTTGCATTTCAACTTTTCAAAAAATGTTGAAATTAACTTTTTTTTTTTTTTAATGCAAATTTTGTTTAAAATAATAAAAAATGTTTGCACGTTATTAAAAATATTTACCTCAGAATGCATGCCGATGGTCCAAGGGCTAAATTTTTTTACAAATTGCTCGGGTAACCAAAATAGGGCAAATTTAATATCAAAATTCATCGGATCGATCCTTTGAATCCATTGGTGAGGTCTGTTTCGGCCCAAGAGGCCTCCAACAAAAATGTATCCCCAGATCCAACCAAAAAAACTTCTGAAAGATCAAACCCTTGAAGCTCCAGAAAATTCTTCAAATCAGGAACAAGCAGCCACAGATCTGAGCTCTGATACCATGAAAGAATTGATCAAACTCAATTCTACACAACCCAAGAAACTCTGTTTGCCAATAACCTGTTACAAGAGAAGGAAAAATGGAGACAGAAGAATAGTGCTCTCAAATGTGAAAAATG
Organism: Chamaecyparis obtusa; assembly: GCA_027943335.1. NCBI lineage: Eukaryota > Viridiplantae > Streptophyta > Pinopsida > Cupressales > Cupressaceae > Chamaecyparis > Chamaecyparis obtusa. The sequence continues at coordinate 354,554 of BSBK01000050.1, forward strand.
CATAAGAGATAATGAAAAATTACAATGCTCAACCTTATAAAAGGTGAGATAGAAACCCTAAAGGGAAAAGCTAGGTTGCACATTATTAATTAATAATTAATTAATAATGCACCTAAATGAAGCTTAAGTAACTAGAGTAATAGGAACTTATATAATTAAATCAATATGATTTAATTAATAAGCATAAAATAATAATACTCTAATAGAACCAACCTCACCAAAGCATCCATATAAAAGGAGTTGAGGTACACATGGCCATCCAATACGAGATGAAGGCTCTTACAGACGGACACCCCGCTTAGATAGATTCTTTGGATCATTGGAACTAAACCAGCAAATAGAAAGCAAAAGGAAAGATCATGCCCCTAGTCTTTGCGTTTCTCAGTCAAGAAAGACATCTTAGATTCACTCAAGGAGAAATGATAAAGCAAACAAACAAACAAGCAAAGGAAAAGCGCAGCATGCTTCAGAGAAACACAAGATCAATTTTCAGTTTCAGTTTACGTGTGTGTTCAAGCAAATTGAAGTCAAATTGGAAGCACACAATGTTTGAAGCCTTGACGAGATAGTGACAACAGGAAGATGTAGTGAGAACTAATGGTGACCATCATGAGAGACAAAGTCTCAAGAAGATATCAGAGCATGAACCAAGTATCAGCAGGTGAATGCAGTGAGAACCATTGGTGATTGATACAAGGAAGATCCTTGAAAGAGAGAATAAAATGTGAGAAAAACATCAGTAGGCAAACGCAGTGAGGACCACTAGTGACTGATGTAAGGAAGAGATCTCAAAAGAGAGAGGTTTGAATGAGAGCTAAGTATGAGTAGGTAGGCACAGTGAGAACCACTGGTGACTAATACACAGGAGATCCTCAAGGAGAGAAATCTCAAAAGTAGCTAGGCATCAGTAGGCAAACATAGTGAGAACCACTGGTGACTGATGCATGAAAAAAGCTTCTGAAAGCAATAGGACAATGCCCCCTAGGCCAAGAAGATGCCCCCAAGTGTGAACTAGTTCCAATCCATGAAGAGTCAAGGAAAATCTTGAAGACAACTGAAGGCAAGTGCATGAGCTAGCAAACCAAAGTGGGAAATAGACTAAAGCAGGAAGGCGGGAAAGCAAACTTAAGCAGGATCACAAAGAGACTAAAGCAGGAAACTAAAAGCCAAGCGATGCTGAGATGAGATGTAGCTTCAGGAAACAAGAGGCACCTGTTTACCAGGTTTTCACCATCTTGGCAGAGATTCTATTTTTGCTACCATGACACCTATTCACTAAGTTTTCATCAATGGCACATTTTTCTTCTTTTTCAATTTTTTTTGTACTTTTTTTTTTTTTGTATTTTTTGAATAGTTTATTTTTTTGTATTTTTGATCTTTTCACTTTTTTTGTATTTTTTCAATTTTCTATTTTTTTTATTATTATCAAGGCACTTGTTTACCAGGTTTTCACCAAGATAATAGATACATCAAAGTGCCTGTTTACCAGGTTTTCACTAAGATCATTTTTTTAGGACATTTTGCAATTTTTAGGATTTTTGCAATATATCATTTTTTTGGATTTTTTTAGGACCAATAAATATGTACATGAGCATGCCGAGAATGTCTCAACTATAGAACTTCTTCAGATGAAGAGTGTTGATAGGCTCTTTGAGTTGCTCTCCTTTAGTGGTGGAGAGTTGATAAGCGCCAGACCCAAATGCTGCAGTAATGACATATGGACCAAGCTAGTTTGGTTCAAATTTCTCTTTCTGGACTCGTTGCTGCTGATTTTTGGGGTTCTATCTCAGGACGAGATCACCCACTTGGAATTCTCTTTGTCTGAATTTCTTATTGTAAGCTTTAGACATCCTCTTTTGGTATGCTCTTAGATGATTGAATGCCACCTTCTGACATTCATCAAGTAACTCAAGCTCTTGAAGCCAGGATATTCTATTTTCTTCATCAATGATGAGGCCCTTCAAAGAGATTTCCAATGTTAGAATATCGATCTCAATAGGTAATACTACCTCTGCTCCATAAACCAAGGTGAAAGGAGTGGCCCCCATTGGTGTTTAAAAGCTGGATTAATCTGAAGATGCCAATCTCTACCAGATTTATGAACTATTCGGTGCAAGATTTTTAGAATTGTCTTATTAGAAGCCTTTGCTTGCCCATTACCCTGAGGATAATAGATGGATGACCAATTCTGAATAATTATGAATTTAGTGCATAAGTCTATCAAGTCCTTATTTTTGAATTGTCCCCCATTGTCAGTGATAATAGATGAGGGTATACCATATTTTCAAATGATATAGTTCAGTATGAACATAGCAATGGTTTTTCCGTTAGCTACAGCGAGACGCACTGCTTCAACCCACTTGGTAAAGTAATCAGTAGCTATGATGATGAACTTATGCCCTCTTGAAGAGGAAGGATGTATCTGACCAACCAAGTCGAAGGCCCATTGCTGAAATGGCCAAAAACTAATGAGAGGACTAAGTTCATGAGAAGGAGCATGAATCAAATTCCCATGAAATTGGAATTGCTTGCAAGTCTTGGCATATTGAACAGCTTCATTTTCCATATCTGGCCAGTAATAACTAGCTCTAATAAGTTTTCGGGCTAATGTCAGACCACTAGAATGAGACCTAGAGATACCTTTGTGTACATCAGCTAGCACATGTTTGGACTCATTAGGTTCTAAGCACCTAAGGAGAGTACCATCTAGACCCCGTCTATACAACTCATTTGCTATGAGGACATACCGTGAAGTATGAATTAGGTGATGCTTTTCATTCTGGGTATAGGTGTCTAGAATGATCTGGTCATGAAGGTAGGAAAAGATATGGTGGTAGCGGGATGAATCATGTCCAATAACTGAACAAATCATCTTGGATTTAGGAATATCATAGGCAGGGTAGTGTAATGCCTCCACCAGGAACTCATGTCTGAAGTCATTTTTTGGCATTTGTAACATTGAAGCAAGAGTGGCTATTGCATCAACTACTTTATTGTCTTCCCTTGGAATCTGCTGGAAAGAAATGTGTACAAAGTACTATTTGAGATCATCCACCATTCTTTTTTAAGGTATTAGTTTTTCATCTTTTATTTGGTAGACATCATTGACTTGATTGATGATTAACTGAGAATCTCCAAAGACCTTGAGCTCATCCACATGCCATTCAAAGGCTATCTTCATTCCATTAATGAGAGATTCATATTCAACTATGTTGTTCATCCAGGGAAACAACATTTTATATTCTTTTGGCAATGAGTATCTTTGAGGTGTAACAAATAGAATGCCTACACCAGATCCTTGTTGAGTGAATGATCCATCAAAGAACATGCTCCAAGGTTGATGTGAGAGAAGCATGATGGATTCATTTGGGAATTCAATACTCAAAGGTTGATGATCTTTCAAAGGAGCTTCTACCAGCTGATCAGCAATTGCTTGTCCCTTAATAGCTTTTCTTTCCACATACTCAATGTCAAATTCACTAAGTATCATTACCCATTTTTCTAATCTACCTGTGAGGGTAGCCTTTCTTAGTAGGTACTTTAGTGGATCAATTTTTGAAATAAGCCTCATGGTATGAGTTAGCATATAATGCCATAATTTATGAGAAGAAAATACCACTGCTAAACAAGCCTTCTCAATGATAGAGTAATTCATTTCATAGGCAACCAATGTCCTGCTGATATAGTATATGGTTCTCTCTTTATTGTTCTGATCGTCTTGAGCTAGGAGAGCACCCAAGGATGTGTTTGTTGCTAAGATGTATAGTATAAGTGGCTTCCCATGAATAGGAGGCATTAGTATAGGTGGATTAGCAAGATACTATTTTATTTGAGTAAGTCCCTTGTCACATTCCTCATTCCATTCATAGGTCACATTCTTATGCAAAGTTTTAGTAAATGGTTGTGACTTGTCAGCCAACTATGAAATGAAGTGCCAGATAGATTGTAGCCTTCCTTGTAATCCTCTCATTTGACTAATATTCTTGGGTGGAGGCATGTCCATAATAGCTTACACCTTTTTAGGATCAACCTCTATGCCTTTAGCTGAAATGATATAACCCAAGAGTTTCCCAGAAGTAACACCAAAAGCACATTTCTTTGGGTTAAGCCTAAGACTGAATTGTTCCATGAGGTTAAGGATGGGACCCAAGTTTGTGAGGTGATTTCTTCACTGCATGCTTTTGGCTAAAGTATCATCCACATAATCCTCCATCATTTTATGCATCATATCATGGAAGATAGTAGTAATAGCTCTCTGGTATGTTGCTCCAGCATTCTTAAGCCAAAAAGGCATGACATTCCATCAAAAGGTGCCCCAGGCACATGTAAAAGGGGTCTTTTCTTGATCTTTTGGCACAATTTTGATTTGATTATAGCTAGAAAAGCCATCCATCAAGGAATACATCTCATATCCTACTGTCATGTCAACTATCATATCAATATTAGGCAGTGGGAAGTCATCTTTTGGACACGCCTTATTCAGATCTCTAAAATCCATACACACATGAATGGATTTATCATGTTTAGTGACTGGAAAAATGTTTGAAATCCATTTTTCATAATCAATAGTTCTTATGAAGCCAGCCTTAAGAAGCTTCTCTAGCTCTGCTTTAACCAAAAGTGCTACATGTGGATGCATTTTTTGTAGCTTCTGTTTAACAGGTTTGATACCTAGTGCAATGGACAAATGATGCATGATTAGATTGGGGTCTAATCCAAGTATGTTAGAGTAGGTCCATGCAAAGTTTATTTTCTTTCTCTAAAAGAAGCTCGTGAACTCTTCTTTTTCTTCAGTAGACAATGATTGTGCTAGATGAATAATCTATGGAGCAACCTCTGTACCCAAATTGACCGGCTGTGTCAGCTCAATCAATACTAATGACCTCTCTTGAAAGTGGCTTAGAAGTGTATCAAGTATCTCATCCTTGGGTGCCTTAGAGAGTTTTTCACCCTCGGATACATCTTTTATTTTTACTATTTTTGGCTCTGATACTGCCACAAAGTGGTTTTCACCATCAGAGCATCTATTTTTTCTTCTTTTAATTTTTTGACTAAGATACTTGATATCCGCCTTTGTCATGTTGACACTGCTTTCACTGGTGGAGGACATCATAGGTTCAATAGCATGGAGGTAATAGGATAGATCATAATCAGTCTAGAATGTTAGGACTTCATTGGATTCAGAAGGGGAGTTCCAGTTTATCAGATCAAGACTGTAACACCCCGCCAGGCAACCCAAGAGGACAAGACATAAAACCTCAATAAAATGCAAGTAGTGAATTATTTATTTATTTTAACTAGAATAATATTCATCATTACACTTCATATTTCTAAAAGAAGAAATAATTTTCTACTACTTGAATGTAAGATTTATACAACTTAAGTCCTCCCGGGTTCCCTAACGTTGCTACTAAAGCAACATCATATAAACCATTTACATGCATAAGATATTCACGGAATCATGAGCTTAAAAGATCTACATTCATTTTAATGCACCAAGTTAAATGTCCCTAACTTATTTCTTTTATTAAACATAGGTTAATCATCCAACATCATTATTCCTTTTATCAACTCATTCCATAAATTCATATTGATTTCATCTACATCTACTATCTTTTATATCACTTTTCTCTAATAATTTAGTTAAGAGATTAATATTCATTAAGGTAGGCATCATCCTAGGTACTTCATTAACATGAACCAAGTATTAACATTAAAATCAAATTACTATTCTATTGCATTGTTTCATAACCATTCATTGTTAATAATTCCAATCACTAATCTATCATTTCTCAATAATCTCTTTGAATTCTTTCATCAAGAGAGAATACATTATTGTTGTGATACATCATTAAATATAAGTATATTTAAGATTATTTCCTTTACACATGGACAACATAAGAGGATAGGATAAATAACATAAACACTTTCTTTTAATGCTAGTAACATGTCCAATATTCCACATTCTTTTCCCTTTCTTTTACCTAGAACTACCCATTCCCTTATGCATTGCTTTGAATTGAGATTGCATCAATACTACAAGACTCCTTTTAGGAGATTAAAAATTACATGAATACAAATACATAAGTACATCTCAACATATTAAAATATCCAATAAGAAATCTTCAACTGCAGATCTGGAAAGGAATATGTGCTAGGATCATCCAAAGAATCACGATCAATACCTCGATATAAATATTAACCACCCAACCACGTGGAACCAATAGGCCCACTCCCCCGAGCTAGGAGATAGAACCAAAGGCCCATACAAGAGGTAACAACTAGGAAATTCCTAAGGTGGTGATAAAATTTCCCCAAAGTCACAACACAAAAGAAAAGACAAGAAGACCACAAGGACTACCAGAGGCATGATCAAATTTAGTAGAGACTCTAAGCTACAAGCTAGGTGAGTGTCATCGCATAACCCTCACCCCTTGGGTTGTCCTGGTACTAGCCACTTTTGGCCCCGGCCCCCAAGTAGGCACATGCGGAACCGAATGCCTCTCGTACAGACAAGGTCATCCAGTCGTACCTACGCATAGGTACCTTCTCCCACTCCCATCCTTAGTCTTTACTAGCACTAAAGGCATGGGCGAGGCACAATTAATTTTGATTAGTGTGTAATTTCCCATTCCAATAATCTCCCATTTCCAATTCATTTATTTAGGTTATCACTTGATTAAATAACTCATAGTAGGTTATCCTGGTACTAGCCACTTAGGGCCCCGGCCCCTCACTATGAGCCACTCACCTAGTGTACTTAGGTTCCCTAACATACATATAAAACTCATAAGAGCATAATAGATCCATCATCAAGAATTCATATCAATTCCATAACAACATTTGATTGAGTTTAGAAAAACATATGTTGTCCCTAGTCCACTTGACAACCCTAAACCCAATATGGCATACAGAATGTTCCAAACATATAAGAAGGCATCCAAGTGATATTATAAACATATTCAGAGTATACATAGATCTCATTAACCAAAAAAACATTCTAATATCCTTTGGTGACCATACGAAACCTTAAAACTTAATGATGTTCTTAAACTGAATTATTTCAAGCAAGGATTAAATGCAAAGAATAGTCATCATAGAACAGTCATCCATATCTTCCAAAAAAATAATAATAAAGGAAATCGCTTCAGTGGAGATTTAGCTAACATAGTTATGGACTCTCAATTTGATTTTTAGGAAGATCCAATGGTGGGAAAGAAAGTTATGACTTCTGGTTTAAAATAGAAAATTTTGGTTAGGGTTCAGACCTGCCTTCACTAAAACGGTTGTAATTTTCACAAAACATAATAAAAATTCTCCAAACCAATTGGAAATGAAAGATAAGACTTAGGATAATATTTTATATCAAATTTAGACTTTTATATAATCATATCAGCCTGTAGCATATGAATACATTTGACAAAAAATTTAGAATCGAGAATGGACAGGCATAGTCTGCCAAAATGTCAAAAATAAGGCATTAATTTGACCCTAAAAATAAAATCAGAGAGATACCCATTTGAGATCTGTGAATTTTACTTCCATAAAATCAATTTAGTAAAACCCTAGATGCAATTTAAATTATTATAATAATAGATCTCCAAAAATGGGTTGCTAAAAACCCTAGGAAAACACATGCCAATTCTTACAAACAAAAACTCAAAACTTTAAAATAACCATAGAAATTAAAAGTAAAGATATAATAAATAATTATAATATATAAATAGATCCATAATCTATCAGAGAGATAAAGTAACTAACATATTCAATCCATACCTCATGTCCTACGAAGGTTGAATCGAAGAAGGAAGAAAACAAAAGAGAAGACAAATCCAAACTCGAGATGCATCCTTCAAACCCTATCCACTTTCAAAAATCTCCATGAAAGAAAGAAATAATTCCACAGCATAGAATCTCTCTCTCAACTATTGAAATTCTCACAAAAATGTCTCTCTCCCAAAAGCAAAGATAACCAAAAATTCTTAAAGACATATGCTTACAAAATCTCCCCCACATCTCCAAGTTTTCTCTCCAAAATCACCATGAAAATTAAGGCCATCCTCTCCTCAATGCTTCAGCCCCAAAATCCCCCCTCTTCAAATGAGAAATTAGTGCATATAAATAGATTTCCAAAGGTTGAGAGGAAAAGTAACCAACTCCCAACTAACTCTTAACTAAAGGGTATTATAAAATAACTTAATATCATACAACTATATTACTCAAATATACAATAAAAGATTATTTGTATTCATTCATACACATATGTAATATTATCCTAACATATATGCATATGCCATCATTAATTACATCAATATCTATATATATAACCTATCCTCATTATTAATAATTAACAATTGAGAATAATATACCTCGCATTATTTAATATTTAATTATTAATAATATTATACTTTACATTAATCCCAAAATATACACCATCAACAATATCTACAATAATTAACATATAATCACATATAAATTATATATATATAAATACATATATGTGTGCACCCATATATATATTTCCATATATATATATATATATATTTATATTTATATAGATACATGCCAAATCCCAAACACTATAATCTATAAGATTATGAAGTAATAGATCACAATATTATTACCTATTTATAATTGTTATAGGATATAACACTAAGGTAGAATAAAATCACATGCCTCAAAATAAATCTAATCATCCAAAGAGGCCATACAAATCATCTATGAAACATATCGAGAAAACCATAAGATCAAACAAGGTCAACTAAAGTCAACAAGGAAAGTCAAGCCAAACTCCTGAAACACAACATAGAAAGATTAACTAAGAATCATACCAAGAAGGAGAAATAAATAAAATGAGTAAACAAATCATACAACCAAATGAATTCAAGTGGTCACAAGGCACTAACTACAACCATGCCCAACCGGGTGCGTTGGATCTGGGTTTTTGACCCAAAGGTTGACTGACAAAGAAGGAACCCTAATATTCCCAAATTGGAATAATGACAAAGGAAGACTCATGTAGGGGCCTTAGTACTATCTCCATAACAATAACCATCGAGGATTTGAGGGCATGCTTAGACCTGTGAAGCCAGGTGAAGTCGATGCCTGGTACCTGCAAGCCTGCATCACAAAGAAGAAATACATATGCACGGATATACATATAAAAGAAAACATTGCAGATAGATGACCAGGATCGATACATCATGTGGACCTCAGCTATGTGAGTAACTAAGACTTCGTCCTAAATCATGAAAATGCATCATGTATATATATACACTCAAAGCATGTAGCATCATCATAATGAAGGTTAGAATCTCAAGCATTGTGCTAGTCTCTTATCAATACTAATAATAAATTAACATAATCAAATCATCAAGTGAGATACAAGATTCATCCAAGGTAACCTTAATAGAAGAAAATATAAATAACCACTTATATATATCTATCAAGTACATATCATATAACATCCTAACTATGTTCATAAAGGGCTTGTAGGTACTCAATACATACATGGAGTTAAATACATACAAAAATGATACCTTTAGATAGTATGTCTGATATTAGAATCATTGAGTACTAGCTTATGAAATTATTATCAACAACTATAGGAATAGATCAAACAAGTATCATGTACAACTTAAGCTGTAAGAAAACATCGAAGGATCTTAATTCTTTCAAAAACACAAAACTTATATTAGGGTTAGAGGGGTATTACAGGGACGAAAGAGTGAAAGGGAAGTAGTGACTGGTTCAACTGCATTCATGGTATAACCCTCAAAATCATTGATGATCAAGTCAAGACCTAGAGTGATCTCATCCAAAGGAGCATTCAAATCCCTAAAAGACCTTGTGTCAAAAGTAGAGGACATGTTAACATTAGTGGTGTCTAATTCATGCGGCCTAGCACTAGACCCTTCACCTACTTCGAGGAGTCTTTCATACACGTGAACTATATCTATGTCTACATCATAAGTAGCATCAAACAAAGAGTCAAACTCATATTCATGTGAGTTAGTACTTGATGTAGTAATTTCATTAGTAGCACCATCAGACTCAGTATTATCCCTTGTGGCATTAATAGCTTGTTGAAGTTGTTCTTGTTCAAAGTACTTTTGAAAATGGGGTGGCCTATATCATTCACCTTGAAAATTAGGATAATCATTTAGTGTTTCTTTCCATTCCTCATATGTGAACTGATACACTAAAGAAGTTTTATCAGAATCATTATCATTATTAGTATCTATCTCTATCATATGAACAGGTATGATAGGCTCATCAAGTTCGACAAAGAGTGCCACAAGATCTAGAGGAATGGGATATGGAAATGTATCTTCATCAGAGTTGTCCTCTGGATTCACTTTTGGAGTGGCATCTTCAATTTCTTGTTCAGGTTCAGGTTCAGGCTCAGGAGCTGACACAAATTTATTGGTCCCCAAATGAAAGGGAGTCTTTTTAAAGCCTAAGCCACTAGTATCTTTTGTGTGGTGGCCTATAGCTTCAATGGGTTTTAGTAAGCCATTATCATTCTTTCCTATAGGACCACTCCCCTTATAACCAAATCGCTTCATGATCTTGAAGGCCTCACTTTATGGTTCTTGCTCTAAATGTGGAGGTGGAGTGGTTGTTTTAGTTGTTTCTTTTCCTTTATAGATCCATGCTCTTATAGCTCTCTCTTCATCCTCATCTTCTAAAGGTGTAGAGGCCCTTACAAAGGTGCCATCATAAACTATTTGAGGGGGAGCATTAGAAAGTTTTTTGTCCTTAGAAGGTCTCCCATAAGAGCATGGAGGCAGGGGTAGAGTAGCTAGTGATAGCATAGGTTCCATTCGGTATTCTCCCATGCCTGTATCCTTAAGTCTCAAAGTTTGTTCCATTTCTTTTAGCTTAGCATCATAAAGCTCAGTGGATTCTCTATTTGCTAGAACAAAGCTATCTAAGGTTTGCGCAAGAGTGTTGCAAGAGAAATTGGTATTTGCAGGTAAAATGACTTCCACCCCATGGAATGGGAACTTAATGCATTGATGGTATGTGGATGGAATAGCTTACATATCATGAATCCAAGGCCTACCCAACAAGATATTGTAGGCAAGAGGAATATCGAGCACTTGGAAAGTAACATCTCTCTCAATAGGACCTACATGGATAGGTAGCACAACTAAGCCTTGGGACTTGTGCTCTTCCTCATCATAAGCTTTAATGGTAATATTTTTGTGAGGGTCTATACAATTCTCATCATATCCTAGCTGAGTGAGCAGTTTAGCAGAATAGATAGTAAGACTAGCACAATTGTCTATGAGCACTCAATGAATGTGCTTAGGACCTATCATGACCTCTATATGCAAGGGAGCATTATGTAGGTGACTCAAAGAGTGATCATCTTCTTTAGAGAAAGATAGATAGTGAGGCAAAGTCAAATGACCCACCATAGATTCAAACCGGTTGAGATTGAGATCCTTGGGAATGTTTGCCTTGGCAAGGGCATTATCCAAAATCTTCCTGTGAGCAGGTGAGATCTTCAGCAACTCAAAAATGGTAATCTAAGCATTGGTTCACTGGAATTGATCTAAAATGCTATAACTAGCCGAGCTAGCTATAGGAACATATTTTGTGTTCTTGTTTGCAGGGCCAACAATAGTCTTGTCCGCAATTTTCTTTGGAGTGAATGTGGAAGTATCGGGTCTCTTATCCATTGTTTTCTTTGGAGCAGACAAGGAAGTATCAGGACCTTTCAAAATAACTCTTCCTCATGATCGAGTGACAACATTAGCACAGTCTTGAGATTGTTTAGATTCAGACGAATGAGACATAGAGCTACGCAAGATAAAAGGAGTCTTAGATTTGGGAGCATTGTCACTCCCTTTAGAAGTGATCACATCACAATACTCTATCTCGACAGGTTCAATCACACCAATAACATTTTCATTATTAGTGTACATGTAATTAACTTTAGCATTGGTATTCTTAATGTTTGAAGACTCACCCTTCTCATGAGGAGGGAAGGGATCCTTAAAAGCTTGATGGTTCAAATTCTTATTATGGCTCTCTACAAGGATGTCACCATTGTCAATGAGATCTTGAACTTTATGCTTCAGTTGGAGACAAGTAGAAGTCTTGTGACCAATGTTCTAGTGATAGTCACAGTAAGCATTATCATTCCACCAATGAGGTCTTGGTTGTGGGTCATAAGTATGCTTTTCTAAAGGAGTGAGAACCTGATTCTCTATAAGAGTTTTATAGACCACATCAAGAGGCTCTCCAAAAGAGGTGAAATCATGCTTGGGTTGAGAGACCCAAGGTTTGTTCCTAGAAAATCTTGAAGTTTGTTGATTTTCTGTTGTGGTCTTTTCGACAGCCTTAGCCGCTTGTATACTGGAAGTAAGATTAAAAGTAGACTTTGAAGGCTTCCCAGTAACATTATCCACCACTCCATCATTTACTACATCTCTGTTCTTATTGGCAGCCTTTCCTTTATCCTTGTTTGTGGAGAATCCTTGTTTATTGTCCTTATTCAAAGTTAGTTCTCCCTTTTTGATCATAAAGGCCTCTATTCGCACTACTTGTTTGATCGTACTATCAAAAGTAAGAGGACCTTGCAATTGCATTTGGTATCCAAAGTCTGGGACAAGATTTTCCAAGAAGATGTCAAGTCTCTCGGACTCTGGTAACTTGTGAGGACACCTCATACACAATTGTCTCCACCTTTGGAGAAATGTTAGGAAGGATTCTCCTTGTTGCTGTTTTAAGTTGCAAAGATCCTGAATGTTGACCGGGTGCTGAATATTATGTGAGTAGTGCTGGAGAAAAATATTAGCCATTTCATCAAAATTTTTAATACTAGTAGGCAATCTAGAGAACCATTCCATAGCTAGTCTGCCCAAACTATGAGGAAACAAGCACATAAGATAAGTTTGATTGTGCATAAATTCCATAGACAAAGCACCAAACTCCCTTAAGTGATCCTGGGGATCAGTTGCACCCAACTATTTTTCATATTTAGGGAGTTCCACACCTCTAGGAAAAGGTGGCATATGAAGACTTCTATCAAAAGGGAAAGGAAAAATACTTTCCATCGTAAATTGTTGAGTGGGTTTGTCTCTATTCCTCGCAAGTTGACTAATTTGATCTTGCATTTCTTGGATCATCTTTTGCAACTTTACGATCTTAGTTTCTTCTTCCTTAGCTATGAGTGTTTCAACTTGATAGTCTCAGGGTAACTTGGCCCCTTATTTAGCTAGCTCAAAGAATTACTTTTCTTTCTCCTCTAGGAGAAGGATCTCCATCATTTTAATAAGACCCTTATTAGCTTTGGCAGTGTCTATATCCTATTGAGTTATCACTTCATTTTCATTCCCAAGAATCTCATAAATACTTGGAATCTGATCTTGTTGTTGATCATCTTGGTTTTGATCGAACAGAGGAGGATGATAGAAATAGGTGGGTTGTTGATCACCTTGAGGTTTGCTTTGAGATTGATCATCATTGTGGGACTGATTTTGGTCATGTTGAGATTGACCATGAGGTTTCTCATTTCAAGGTTGAGCATGACGTGGGTCATTAGAGGATTGACCATGATATTGATTGTTGTGAGATTGATCAAAGGTTTGACTATACTTGCCTGGTTGGAAGTCAAATGGATCTCCCATCTTGTTGTAGGCTTGTGTAGTACATGAATTCTCAGTGAAATGATATGTCCAGTGCCAAAAAGGTGCGACCACAGTAACCTTTTGTGAATGAACAGGATCAAAAGATTTAACAAATTTAGGTGAGAAGATATCATCAACAGTATCACTAGGTTCAATGATAGAACTATTCTTAGTAGGATCAATAGGTATGATAATAGGATTAGTTCAAGGGAGGGGTCTTCCAAAGTTGTGAAACAATGAGTTCTCTTGGAAGAATGAGTTGTCTTGGTCTTGAAATGAGAAACCAGGTTGTGCTTCAAACAATGGATTAAAACACTCTTGAAACACTAGAGGTGATGGTTGAGATGGACTATCTTTCAAAGTATTCAATGGGGAAATTGAAGATATCTCACAAAGTTTAGATTTCGCAACAGATTCAAGAGGATCTATTCTTTGATTAGGAGGTTCGCTTCTACCTTGATAAGGATTTTGAATGGGATAAGTCTTGCCACTTCTAGTCATGATAGTCATAGATGAAGATGAAATGAGAGAGGACTCAGGATAATGCTAGACTCGGTCTCTAAGAACAATGCAAAGGAGATAAAGGCTAGAACAGCCAAGATGCAAGATGGACCTAGTATGAATCATCAAAAGAGGTGGCTAGAATAGTCGAGATAAGACTATCACAACACAAGATACAAAAGGCATAAAGAGATAAGGTAAACCAATGAGAGACAACATAGGTCAAAGAAAAGATTGATCAATTCCTAACTCAAAACAAGCAGTTTCTGACAGTGAATGAAAGGAAAGAAAAAAAATAGACCTCAGACAAAAAGTAGATTAGATAAAAAGTCAAACAGTCAATGGAAAATAGGTCTCTATTTTTGAAAACTAGGCTATAGTCTTGTGCGAGAGAGTACCAGGATGCGTGAGAGAACACCAACCTTTGCGCGAGAGAAAAAAGTCTCGCATGAGAAAGTGCTCTAAAGTGCAAAACTTCATGCAGGAAATGTCCAAAATCTGACAATCTGACATAGTTTTTGAGGTTAAAGTTGAATTTTGAGTTACGGCCTAAATTGATGTCTGATAAAAAATCCAATTTCCTGACAGGTTTGAAGAGCAGTTTAATCAAAAATCTTATTTTAGGATTTCAAGCATTCGTTTAAAGACACAAAGGTTCAAATCAAGCAGTTGTGATACAAGAAGCAGTTGTTAACAAACCTATCAAGGACAAAGCAACTTGATAGCATCAAGGGAGTCTTTGTTTGATAATGATTGGACAATGTTTAAGACTTGATAAAAAACACATAGCTTAGCCCTACAAAAAAAATGGTGAGAAGACAAAACCTTTTCCCCATTGCTTATGCACATAAGTTTACCTCACACAACCGTGTCACCCCCTAGAGGGTGCCCATGTTTTTGGTGTTTCCAAGGACTCAATGGTGTATGTTCAAAGGTTACCCTTGTAGTAGGGGCCAATGTCGCAACCACCTTCAAGCATCCCTATGGGAGAGATTCTTCCCCCTCCCTACACAAAGATTATGACTCCTTTCAAAGGTGAACCAGGTAGGCCACTAGCTAAGGAAAGTTTTTAATAGGATTACGTTAATGCTAACCTTTGGTGCCACTGATACAGGGTTGAGGCGTCGTAGCCACACCAACACCCAAAAGTCATACACCCTCGCAAGAAGGGCTAGGAGTGGCATTGCTTAGTATAATAGATGGAGCCTTCTCAAGATGATAGTCAAAGTCTTGAGAAGGAAGCTAACATGGTTTTGGAGTCTTTAGACTCAACAAAATGTTCTTTATTAGAGTGAGGCAGAATCACCGGTGATAGGTGCATATGCACTTGGGTCATTCCCGAAGGTTCAACTTCTGGTAGGCCCTCTAAAGGTGACACTGGACTTGGTTTAGATTCAGGGGTTAGATTTTTTGGTTCTCCCAAAGGGAGATGAGCATACTTCTCTATCCTATTTCCTCACCCAAACACATCAAGAAGATTCAACACCGAGTTAGCTTCACTCCACCACAACTACAAGCTTTTGGGTTTTTGTTTCTCTTGGAGAGAGAAGAGCATAGTCCCCTGGCTAATAGAAGCATAAAGATTCACTACCTTTCTCTGCTTCCCCAAGAATTTGTCATATTAGTAAGATCATTAGGATTTCAGGTTCATTCATGGTCATCACCTCCATGTAATGAAGAGCCAAATTCCCTACTCACTATCAAAATCCTCAAGAAATTTTAATAGAGCCCTATTTAGACTATGTGAATGAAAGCAAGAAATAAACACAACATTTTAGCAAGTCTTTGACTATCATCTTGCAATCAAACCATTAGTATGTTTATGTTCTTGGTCAAAACATCCTGCAAAAAATTGTTACACTGTGAAAATAACAGAGAAATAATAAACAACAACAAACAAGAAACTGTTAGAAATCTGAAATAGGAAAGACAGAAACTAAAAATTTTAAACCACTGTATCCAAATCTCATGTGAGGAAGTACTCCACAGTGCATGAGAAAGTACAGGGCACCATGTGAGGATGCATCAACTCACGTGAGAGAGTGCTACAAGGAGAAAATTTTCATGTGACATGCTTGGGATTCTCACATGAGAATCTATACACAGACAGTACAGACATACGACAGAGCTTAAATTTCTTGTCAGAAAAAAATGAGAATGAGGCCAGAAATTGATCTTTTTGCCCCATGTTGGGTGCCAAAATGTATGTGATGGAATGGGGACCTCAAATCCAACTACACACACAACATGGTCATTACTCACATGATCAAATTATGAGAGAGAGTATAAATTACTCAATCTAAAATTCATGGTGATGTGGCCTATTGCCTCCTATGTAGATGGGGTGTTTAATTGCTCTTAGATTGGAGAGCCAACAACCATAAGACCGATTCTACAATGGAGGATTTTCAAAAGCTATGACGATAAACAAAAGATGAACTTAAGCTAGAATGAGTGCAATTTAATCTAAGATGCTTTAAAAGAAATATGATATTAATCTAAATAGCTTGAAAGGAAATATGAAGTGCAGATTACTCTAAAGTACTTGAAAGAAATATGAGATTAGAAAGAGTAATTAAGAAAACTAAATATATGAATATGCAATATTAAACTAAATTAGAATTATACTAAAATGCAAAAAAGCCTTGAATTAATGAAATTGAGACACAAAAATACTATAGTTTAGTTACTCTAAAAAATTTCCTCTTTTGAATGAAGAAAAGAGGTTCATTAAATAGACAAGCCCGGGAAGAGAATGAAGGGGTTCTTGATTTGAAACTTCTGACCCTTCATTCCCATTTGAGACAAAAATGCATAAATTACTTATTAAAAGAATGGAAAATGCCACACAGGGTGACTTTTCGAATATTATGAATTGTTAATTAAAAAATGAGTGTCCATTCAAATAAAAAGTAATTATTAATTCCTTTTCATGTATATTAGCCAAATGGGGTGGGTTTAATTTAATTCTAAGTACTTAGGACTTTAGGATTAAATTAATTTATCATAGGGGTAATTTAGCTAATAAAAGTTGAAGAATTTATGAATTAATTTTAATATTTGATTAATGCAATTTAGGGTTTTTTATTTTGACATCAAGTTGAATTAAGTCAGGTAGGAGAGAGAAAATTGCCTAGGAAACTAGGACTTTGTAGATGTAAAATTGACGAAAATGTACCAAAATTGATTGAATTTATTAGGTGCCAATTTTGGGGTATTACATGATGATACCTGTAGCAGTTGATTCTTCTTGTTATTCTTTGGTGGAGATGTGTTCTTACCTTCTTGTTCTATGTGATCTTGTATCCTTGTATTGGGTTTTAGAGATTTCTGTTGGAGATTTGCCAGCAGGCCAGTACTGACTGTATGTTTGTCATTGATGACAACATATGGAAAGTAGCATGCATGGAATACTTATGCAATAATATTTTAGTATATGAAGCATGGACATGATATCATGGGTGCATAGGTTAAGTATTAGTGCAGACAGTTATATAGCAGCAGGTGTCAGCAGTGTTCTTGACAGAGTAATAGCCAGTGTTCTGTGTATGGTTGTCCATATAGTTATCATGGAGCCTTACATGCTTGGATATATGTTTTAGACATGTTAGTGATGTTTTAGTTATGGACGCATAGTTTTTTTATGAGTATAAGTGAAGTTATGTAGTCTCTATTTGCTAGTAGTAGTTTCATGTGTTTATTTAGGAGAAACGATAGAGATTTTATTGGTTTTTGAGTTGCACCTA
The DNA here is from genome assembly GCA_027943335.1 of Chamaecyparis obtusa. Classification (NCBI taxonomy): domain Eukaryota; kingdom Viridiplantae; phylum Streptophyta; class Pinopsida; order Cupressales; family Cupressaceae; genus Chamaecyparis; species Chamaecyparis obtusa. The sequence goes on from BSBK01000050.1 coordinate 372,444, forward strand.
TCTTTAGGGTATGCACCCTTAGAGTTAAGCTTGGAGAAGTGTTATTGATGTTCGATTAAGAGTGCATGAGTTAATTCAGCTTGAGGAGAAAGATCCATTTGTTTTGGTAGAGCTGATAGTGTGTAGCATGCATCGTACTTGTGCTATTCATTGGAACTGATCCAGATAGCAGGTCAAAGCCTAGCTCACCAAGATCCAGATATAGTGTGTATTTGTTAAAAAAAAGGTTGTAGCCTTCACCCTTTGAGAAAAGTGCTCTCAGATAGTGTGTCCTCTCCCCTAACAGGGACAATTGTAAAAGACTCCTAACAGGGTTCGACCCTTGACCAAGTCTACTATACTTAATATATTGTAAAACAACTCCTAATAGGGTTAATGATCTTCTAACAAGGATCATTATACACTAGTACAAAATATTAGTGGGTATCAAGTCCCACAGGGGTTTTTACCTATTTGGGTTTCCCCGTAACCAAAATATTGGTGTTGTATTCATATGTTCTTTCATTGTGTTTATGCTTTATGTTTAAGTATACTTAATTGGATAAAGAATTGAATCTTCTAGATAACTGATTCACCCCCCCCCCCTCTCAGTTATCTCTTGGGACTATTCCTAACAATTGGTATTAGAGCCAAGTGCCTTGAAGAGAAAGTTTAATAGCTTGAGGTTGATCAGATGGCATACTTTAGGAAAGAAAGTCCTAAGTTCGATGGAGAGAATTATCTTGATTGGAAGAACAAGATGGTGACCCATTTGTAGTGCATTGCTTTTGAAGTTTTTGATGTAACTATCAAAGAAGCCAAGATTCCCACCTTAGAAGACCTTGCAAAGGATGATGCTACTAATAGGCAAAAGGAATTGTTTCATTAGAATGCTATTGCTAAAGAAGCCCTTATCAGCGCCCTATCTGATGGTGAGTTTTCAAAAATAAAAAAGGTAGATACAGCCCACAAAATATGGAAGCATCTAGAAGACATATTTGAAGGAGACAAAAAAGAAAAGGATGCATGTAGAAAGACATGGAAGAAAAGGTACAATGCATTAGAGATGATACCTGAAGAAAACATCAGAGCTTACAATCAAAGGATAAATGAAGTAGTTGCTAGAATCAGAAACAATGGTGGAAAGATCTCAGAGGAAGATATTATGGACAAGTTGATGACTACTCTTACTCCAAAATATGAAAGCAAGATCAACATCCTTGATGAGACCATGCAACTTTCATCTAATTTCAAGAGAGAGACTTTGATTAGCAAAATCTCAGCTTTTGAGATTTCAAGATTGAAGACTGAACCAAAAAGTGAGACAACCTTCAAAGTAATAGTTCATGGCAAGAAATCTGCAAACACTTCTGGTAATTTTGATGATGATGATGATAAAGAAAAAACTCTAGATGATTTCATTGCTATGATTCCCAAAAGAGAAAAGAAAGGAAAAGGAAAATATGAAGGTCAATTACCATTTAAGTGCTTTTCATGTAATAATATTGGTCACTTTGCATCTAAGTGTCCTACTAGAGCTAGAAAGTTCAAAAAGGATTACAAGCCTAAGTATTCTAAGGAATGCTACTATGTTGGAGATGGAGTTTCAGATGAAGAATCTGGTGAAGAAGAAATTGGATTCATTGTTATTATAGAAAAAATGAATAATAAGATAGTTCATGAAGATAAGAAAGAGAATCAAGAGCTACCATTGATTTCACAAGCTGACATAAGGACAGACTGGATTATAGATAGTGGTTGTTCATATCACATGATAGGTGATAAAGGCAGGTTTGTTTATTTGAAAAATACAATGGAGGTATGGTCATATTCAGAGACAACACTCCTAAACCTATAGTTGGTAGAGGAGCCATCACCTTGGATGGAAAGTATAGTACTGATGATGTTCTCTATGTTGATGGTTTGAAACATAACCTTCTCAGTGTTGGATAGTTACTTGGAAAAGGCTATCAGTTGGAGTTCAAATATGACAAATGCATGATTAACAAAAAAGATGGTGTTATGATTGCATCAGTCTCAAAGACAAGAGGTAATGTTTTTCAACTCAATTTAGAAGCAAGATGTTTTGTTGCTAAAGTTGATGATAGTTGGTTGTGGCATAAAATACTATGTCATATCAATTTTGATAACATAGTAAAGATAAGCAATGTAAAGGAAGTAAGAGATCTACCTAGCATATCAAAGCCAGTTGATACTATATGCAGGGAATATGTAATGGGAAAGAATGTGAAAAATTCAGTTAGGAGTAAACATAATTCAACAGAGAACAAGTTGGATCTGATTCACATAGACCTGTGTGGTCCAACTCAAAAATGATCATACTATGGTGAAAGGTATTTCATTTTGTTTGTTGATGATTATACTAGGATGATGTGGGTTGCATTCTTGAAAGATAAGTCAGAAGCATTTGAGAATTTCAAAATATTCAAAGCTAAGGTTGAGAATGAATCTGGTCTAAAGATAAAATGTTTGAGATTGGATAGAGGAGAATTCACCTCTGACAGATTCTATGAGTACTACGAAGGGAATGGCATAAAGACATAGTTAAGTGCACCTAGAACCCCTCAGCAAAATGGAATTGTAGAGAGAAGGAATAAGATCATTCTTGATACAACACACACTATTATGATAGAAAGAAAATTTGCACACACCTATTGGAGAGATGCGGTCAATACAACAATCTATACCATCAATAGAATTCAATTGAGGCCAGGCGCTGACAAAACACCATATGAGCTATGGTTTGGTAATGTTCCCACAGTAAAATACTTTAGAATCTTTGGAAGCAAGTGCTACATCAAGAGGGTTGAAGCAGTAGGAAAGTTTGATGCAAGAAGTGATGAAGGTATTTTTCTTGGTTACTCTACTAAAAGTAAAGCTTATAGATGTTTCAATTTAAGACTGAAAAAGATCATAGAAAGTGCTCATGTAAAGATTGATGAAAAGTTTATGGTTCAAGAAAGATACATGATCATGATTACTCACCCATGATTGAATAAGAACCTAGACGCTCCACTAGTGAGACAATCATTGAATAAATTTTTGACAATATTAATGTATTATTCAATGACCCTGAGACAAATGAAGAAGAAACTCCTAAGGTTGATGAGTCAGCATCACCTAAAGTTCCAAAGTTTACATCTAGAAATCATTCAAAGAAATACATCATTGGAGATCAGAGCAGCAAAGTCTTAACAAGATCACAAGAAAAGAACTCAGCTAGTAGTGAAGCGGTATATATACTATCTCAGATTGAACCTTTAAGTGTTGAAGATGCTTTTAATGATTTAGATTGGCATGATGCTATGAAAGAACTTGATCATATTATTAAGAATGACACTTGGGAATTGGTCCCAAGATCTAGTGATAAGAATGTGATTGGAACAAAGTGGATATTTAGAAACAAGATGAATGAAGATGGTACAATAGTAAGAAATAAAGCAAGATTAGTATGTAAGGGATATGCACAAAGAGAAGGAATTGATTATTCAAACACATTTGTACCTATGAGTAGATTAGAAGCTATTAAGTTGTTTCTAACCTATGCTATGGTCAAAAACTTCAAATTTTATCAGATGGATGTCAAGTCAACATTCCTAAATGGAGATTTGAAGAAGAAGTATACATTGAGCAGCTAGAAGGATTCACCTTATCAGATAGACCTGATATGGTATGCAGATTGAAGAAGTCCCTCTATGGAATTAAGCAAGCCCCTAGAGCATGGTATGAGAGACTAGATAGATACTTAACAAAGATTGGATTCAAGAAAGGAGTAGAAGATTGTAATCTATTCATTAGAGAGACATCTGAAGGTTTACTACTTGTAGCTATATTTGTTGATGACATTATCTTTGGAGGTAATGACAAGCTCAGTGCTAAATTTGCGAAAGAAATGCAGAATGAGTTTGAGATGAGTATGATTGGTCCTATCAAATACTTTTTAGGACTAAATGTGTAGCAGATAGAAAAAGAGGAAGACAAATCTGTTCGCCAACATATTTTTGGCAACTCTATTGGGGAGAGTCCAGTATAAAATACTAGGTTCTCAACTGATATAATGCCACAAGATGGTATTACCACACAATGATATGTTTCATGTCCTTCAACCTAATCTAGGATTTGAAGACACACAAGAAGACATAATTTCAAGCTTAGTTGCAACAGCATGGAGGTTTAAATGCAGTAACCAATAGTTTCATCAAGTTCAGGTAGTGCTTGAAAGAGAAGAAGAAAGAGTTGAATGACTGAGGGAAATACCAGTTGCTCATGAAGTAGTTATAGTGAATAGACTTGCACAAGCCCCAACAAGAAATTAAGGTCACTCCTAAGTTTTAAATTGGTAGAAAAGAGGTATACGAGAGGTGATAGGAGTAGGGGATTTCTTGATGAAGATTTTGAATCTTTGAGGAATCTTAGTTTTGAACTTGACCTTAACACCTGCAAGAAGAAGAAAACCCAAACATTTAGTAGACCTTCTTCACCTCCATCTAGCCCATTTGTTCCACCTCTTTTTTGGGCCATTGTAACACTACGTACTATTGTGCCTACTATTCTTAATATCCAACCTTTAAATTTCTAGTTACCTAACATGGCCGCCAATCAACCCTGGGGTCAAAATATTGGCCCACTGAACTTTGGAGCTAACCCTCCTAGAGATTTGCCCAAAGGTGCTAATCAGGTCTTGCCCAAGTTTAGTAGAGATGGAAAAGTAACCACTGATGATCATCTCAGTGCCTTCCACACTGCTTGTGGTGTTATTAGTGTTCCTATTGAAGAATTTGTGGTCAGGCTTTTTTTCAGGACTTTAGTGGATACCACAGTTGATTGGTTCATTCATTTACCAAATAGTTCAATCACTAATTGGAATGATATGAAAATGGCTTTTGAAACAAGATTCAAAACTCTTGATAATGAGATTTCTTTATTGCTTCAACTTAGTCAACTAAAGAAGGAAATACATGAGCCTATGTGCAAGTTTGTGGCTAATTTTAATAGAATTTTGCAAAGGATTCTAGCAGCTTCAGCACCCAGTAATGAGAATAAGAAGATTTTCTTCTTGAATGTTGTTCCACTTGATATAATCTTTCACCTATTGAAAGATGGAGTTTCCGATTTGGTCGCAGCCCAAACATAGGCTATTCAGCTAGAGGATACACTCATAATGGCTGGAAAGTGGAAGAGAGAAGTTCAAGCTTTGGGTACTCCCTCATCCTCTACAACAACAGACCCTCTAATGTAGAGGTTGATGAATGATATGGCTATGCTCAAGAGATAGAAAAATAAGGCCAGTTCACCATACCAATCTCCTTATCAAGATGTTAACTAAAGAAAATACAATCAACCCCAAAGAAAAGCACCTCTATTGCCAGGTTCGCAACCTAGATTGCAAATCAAATCTGCCCCAAGGGAAACAATGTGTTCCTTTCATCTAACAACCAATCATGATGGTGAATCTTGTCCTGATTGGTTAAGGTGTCTCCAAATCAATGCAAAAAAAGATACTATTAGTATAGAAGAGTTGAAAGATGAGAAAGAATCACCTGATATTGGCCTATCTAGTTCTTTTTACCTAGAATATGAGCTAGGCTTTGACAAAGGTGGAAGTGTTTTAGCAACTTTGTAGGATCTTTCCTATGTTGTTCTAATGAGAAATCAAAGAATGCCAAAGTTTGTTCTGGGTTCAATCGCTGCTAACACTAATGCTAGGCATAAAGAAGCCAAAAGCAGAGAGACTCCTGCATGTCCAAAGGGGCCTGAAGTAAAGATCTTACCAAGAGGTGGTTCATCTCCTTCTTCTTCATTTGAATTTTTTGAACTCTATAAAATAAGCACAATCTCTATTTCCCCCACAGAATATCTTAAAATGAATCCTAGAGAGCTGGACAAGCCGGTCCAATATGTTAAAGGGGAGTCTAGTTCAAACCCCAAACCTGATAAGCCTCTTATAGGCGAGACAACCATAGTCAAAGAACCAATTTTCTTTAAGCCCTAAGATACTCCTCAGACACCCGAAGAATGTCCTTTCATTAATACAATTGAAGGTGAATTAGAGGAAAGAAAACCTAATCCCTTTTATATCTCCTTACTGCTAAATGGCCAGAAGCTCAGCAATTGCATTATTGACTCTAGCGCATCCGATAACATCATGCCTTCTCTTTTTGCAAGAGCCCTTGGTCTCACCTTGACTAAAACCTATGGCCATTGCTATTCTATGGATGGGAAACAAGTACCATTAATGGGTCAAGTCAAAGATGCCCAAGCCATTCTCACTGCATATCCTAACAAATGTCTAAAGTTGACTATCCTGGTAGCAGACATCCCAGCTAGCTATGGTATGCTGCTCAGTAGAAATTTTTGCAAGGATTTAGGAGGAGACATTAAGATGGACTAGTCAAAGGCAATCCTAGTAGGAAAAAAAGAAAGTAAAACTTGAACCCGAGCCTAAAAATAAATAATACTGTGGTACCCTCAGATAACCCAAAAGCTCAAATTTTGTATGAGGAGTGTCATTTTGGCAATTATCTCATTTTAGCTGATCTTGAAAAGGATGTTGAAACTTCTTCTCAAAAAGAAGAGGGTATATGGAAGATGGAGTTTGATGATAGCTGCTCCAATTCAGGCTCAGGTGCGGGGGTAGTCCTTTTTCCTCCTAATAAAGAATTTATTCCTCTTTCTTTCAAGTTAGATTTCAAAAATACTAACAATATTGTAGAGTATGAAGCCTTACTTCTGGGATTAGAAGAAGCAAAACTAAGGCGAGTCAAAAAGTTGATAGTAAAAGTGATGCCGACTTAATTGTGAAGCAGGTGAAAGGATAATTTTCTATTAAGAATGAGAGGTTAAAGCACTACAAAAATTTGGTATGGGATGAGCTGGACTTTTTCAACACTTTTTCCATAGAATTTATACCAAGAAATCAGAACACTAGAGCAGATGCCCTAGCAGTATCAGCTTCATTATTATTGCCACATCCTGAATTTAAAACTTGAAAGTAGCAAATAGAGATGATCTACAAGCTAAAAGTGCTTGATAATATGGAGTATTGGCAGGTCTTTGATAGTGATTCTTAGCTCAAGGATTTCTTAGAATGTTTCGTAGTTTATTCTGATGTATATTTTGAGGGATCAAACAATGATTACAAAGAAGTCTACAAAGATGTTGTAGGTAGTGATGGGGTGATTCAACTGAAAGGTAATAAAATCCCCAAGGGCATTGTATCTCTAGAACATTTGTTCAGGAGAAAAGATGGTAGTACTATTATAGAGAAGATATCCCATGTGCATAATGCCAAAGAATATGACAAAATTGATATAGGAGAGCAAGATGATCCAAAATGAATTTCAATTGGTCAGACGTGTACTTCATCTAAAAAAGAAGACCTAACAAAGTTACTTATAGAATACAGGGATGTCTTCGCTTGGGGGTATGAGGACCTGAAGAATTTTAGAGGAGGGCTTTTTTAACATCAAATCCTTTTAAAGCTTGGTGTTACTCCTTTTCATAAAAAATTAAGGAACTATAATCCAAAAGTGTCTGAAGCCATATTGAAGGAAGTTGAAAAGATGCTACAGGAAAGAATTATCTATCCCATTCATCATTCTACTTGGATCGCCAATATAGTTCCTATGACAAAGAAAAATGGTGAGATCAGGATCTATGTTAATTTTCATAACCTGAACCAAGCAATTTTAAAAGATAACTATGCCCTACCTATGATGGAGCATGTTCTTCAAGCTGTATTAGGATATGAAGTTATGTCTATGCTAGATGGCTATTCTGGGTACAACCAAATTAGTGTAGTAGAAAATGACCAACAAAAAATAGTGTTTATCACCCTGTGGGGAACTTATGCATATAGTTGAATGCCATTTGGGTTGATCAATGCGGGTGCAACCTTCCAGTGGTGATAAATTCTTCTTTCAAAGATCTCTAAAATAAAATTATAGTGGTGTATTTAGATGATATTACCATCTTTTCAAAGAAGAGAAGTCAACACCTAAAAGATCTTGAGACAGTGCTTTTAAGATGTAGAAACCATAACATTTCTTTGAACCCCAAGAAATCAATATTCTTTGTGGAGGAAGGAAAATTACTAGGTCATATTTTCTCAAATGATGGTGTCTAAATTGATCCCGAAAGGGTTAAGGTGATTCAACAACTTAGCCTACCTTTGAGAAGAATCAGATTGAAGTCTTTTTTTGGCCAAGTGAATTTCCTATGTGTGTTCATTCCAGAATTCTCAGAAATTACTAGGTGCATGGTCGACATGATGAGTGAGAAAGTTCCTTTTAAGTGGAATGAAAATGGATGCAAAGCTTTTAGTGATATTAAGCATGTGATATCTCAAGCACCTATGCTAAAAAGTCCCAATTTCAAAAAGGACTTTATCATCTATTGTTATGCTTCCGAGCATACTCTATCGGGTATATTAACACAAAAAGATGAGAAAGGATAGGAAGCATCCATAGCCTTTATGAGCACACCTCTGAAAAGACATGAGCTCAAATAATCCCAGATGGAAAAACATGCCTTCACCATAGTAAAAGAAGTAAAATAGTTTAGGTACTATATACTTCATTCCCATTGTACCATTTTCATCCCTGAGACTACAGTGAAAAGTATTTTGACTCGGAAGGAGATTGGTATGAATAATATAGCAGTTTGGATAGAAAAAATTCAAGATTATGATCTAATGATTAAACCAACCAATTTGGTAAGAGGGAAAGGCCCGTGCAAGCTAATAGCAGAGGATGGTAAGCCATCTGAGAAAATTGATGAAGTACCCATTGCATTGTTGGTTAGTCTAACTGATCCCTGGTTTTTGGACATGGCTTATTTCCTTACGGTGAGTGTCCTGATCATTTAAACCCCAAAGAGAGGCATAAATTCAAATCAAAAGAAAACAAATATGTGATATCCCAGGGGACATTATATAAAAGAGGCATAGATGGAACCCTCTTAAGATGCATGGATGCTGAGCAGGAGAAAGAACTTTTGAAGGTGTTCCATGATGAGGCTTGTGGAGGTCACTATTCTGCAATTGTAACTGCATTTAAGATTCTTTGGAATCATTTCTACTAGCTTGGCATGTTCAAGGACATGTATCAGTATGTTCACAATTGTGAAAAATGTTAGCTTTTTACTGGGAGACCTCATCTTGCTGCTTTGCCTCTTAAACCTATGATTGTTGATGAACCTTTCAAACAATGGGGGATAGACTTCATGGGACCTTTGAACCCACAATCTAGCACTAGGGATATTTACATTCTCATGGCCACCGATTATTTTACTAAGTGGGTGGAAGCTATCCTCACCAAGAAAGTGAACTCTTAGGTTGTGTGTGAGTTCCTTTTAAATTATATTTTTGTCAAGTTCGGGGTGCCTGTTAAGATAGTACTAGATGATGCTACATATTTTTCCTCTGAATAAATATCAGCTTTTTGTTATGAACATGGCATATCTCTGGTTCATTCCTTTGACTATTTCCCACAAGGGAATGGTCAAGCCAAATCCAGTAATAAGAACTTGGTGGTGATCATGAAAAATTTGATGGATGATAATCCCTGTGAATGGCATAAGAAGTTGTTTGAAGCCTTGTGGGTAGATTGAACCACTTTGAAAATAGCAATTGGAATGGGCCCCCTTCAAATTGGTATATGGGATAGGAGCACATGTCTCTCTACCTTTGGAACTCTCATCAGCTAAGCTCCAAGCAGTCATTGAAGATCAATATTTTAAAGACCCTCTGGAGAAATGGGTCATGCATTTGAGTAGACTGGAAGAAGAAAGGGAGGAGTTGGTAGATCATATCACAAAGCATTAGATGAAGGTGAAGAAAATTTTTGACATGTAGGCATGGCCTTGTAACTTTATGGAGGGTGATGAAGTGCTACTATGGGACAAGAGGAAAGCACCCAAAGGGTCTCATGAGAAATTTGAGTCTTTATGGAAGGGACCATTTAATATTTATGAAGCTCTTGGCTCAAATGCTTTTTGACTGTCCTACCTAGATGGTGTGAATCTGCCTTTTACTTATAATGGGTAGGACCTCAAGTTATGCAAGCTCTAATGATTTACTCAGTCAGTACCCATGTACATATTAGGTAGCTTTTCCTATTTTCCTTTTTGTTGTGCCTTAGTGTTATGTTTTTCTTTCCGTTTAGGTTGTCTTTTCTGCAAAACCAGTTATTTAGAGTTCTCTGTACATTGAGCAATATGCAGTCCCTAGGTAGAGCCGATGTTAGAGGTAGTTAGAGTCACCATTTTTGAAGTGTCTAAGACCCTTTCTAGTTCATTATTTTGAAGCTCATTCAACGCGTTTCCTTGAGAGTCTTTCCTTGCAGTAATCCTTCAAGCGTTTATGCCCTTCAAAGTTGTCAAGAAATAGCCTTCAAGTTTGTCAAGTTCAAATTCAGCCTTCCTTGGATGAACCTTTTTCAAGACTCATGTCTCACCTAAACCACTTTGAACTCTAGTTCAAAGTAGTTTGAAGCAGTTCAATGAATGTTTTCTTTTCTAACGACTATTTTCTACAGGTGGGCCCCGACCTACATCACCTTTTGGTGGTGACCCACTTCAAACCACTTTGAACTTCAGTTCAAAGTAGTTCAAAGAGGTTCAAAGATAGATTATAGGTAGAGTCATAAGTGAAAGGATAGTTGATGGGACACATGACATAAGCTGGTGATGAAATGATGGTTAAGTTTTTAAAAGGGTTATTTTTTATTTGACGAGAATAACAAAGTAAATCTTGAATAAAGTTTCGGGTGATGATTAATGAAATCATTAGCACAAGCGGGAGATATCATTTGGGGAATGGTTAATAATGATATTAATGATGGCAGATTTCAAGGACATCCTATTGCTGAGTCATCACTATTCACATCATATGAAATTAATGTCCCCGACTAATGCTCATTAAAGTTGACTTTTCAAGGCATTAATTTTTCAAAATATAAATAGTTCTATAAGTCTTTCTTTCCTATTAGTTTTCTATGGACTCTTGGCTGTGGGAGAAGAATTTTTTTTGAGTCTATGTAAAACAGGTAGCTCCTAAAGCTCTTCTAATTTCCTTTTGTTGTTTAATATATTGATTCGAGAGGGGTGGCATTTTTTTTTAAATTCCTAAGGGAGATATGAGGTCCAGTATGCATTTCTTCAGAAATGTCAAGAATATGCAATGTCGAGCCCCCATTGTCTTAGACATAGACCTGTTAGGGATACCTATAGAAAAATGGCAATTGACCTCACAAGCCATGTAGCGGAAGATCATAGGTTAGAGTTCTTTTCAAGTGGATTATTAGAAGCCGCGGCTATTCTGCTGTTAGTTGTATGCCCATAATTGGTTCATCAATGTATTAATAGATATGATGTTAAATCCAAGTGCATTATGAATGCAGAAGGCTAAACCCTTGTGCCAATCAATAGGGAGACTATTATGGTTGTTTTTAAAATCCCAGAAGAATCTCTTGTTATTTTTACTCCCACCCAATCTCTAGCTCAAATGTAGATAAAAACCAAAGTCATGTGGCTAAGAAGTGGACTCAAACCAATTACAAAGGTGGGTCTCGATTACCTAAAGTTCTCACTAAAGATCACATGAAACCTCTTATTCATGATGTGATAGTGTTGCTTCATCAGATTAAAGGTTTAGAACAAGATCTTCTCTATGAGGAGTGGATGTTTCATTTTATAGAGATAGTCTTAGAAGGGGGGCAACATATTGATTGGGCAGAGATTATTGCTAGTTCCTTGAGGGACCGACTTAAACAAGCTCAAGTCATCAAGAAGGATTTCTTTATGTCTTCCTATTTGATATAATGCCTGGCATGCACACAAGATTTTTCTATCATTCAATAGGTTCCTTGGAATGAATATCTTCTAATTTATGAGTACTGTCCATTATTAAGAAAAGATAAAATTTTGGAAAATTACAGGAAGGTTCATGTTGTTTTCCTGAGTAGGTTGTGTCAAAAATTGGCAGGGGTCCCAAACCAAAGAGTTTCATTGGAGGCATAGAAATTGATTCAAGCCTATGGAAGTCTATTCATTCAGTTCCCATGTTTCACCTACATCCAAGTTGGAGGCTTTGATGATGAACCTCTCAAGCTCCCAAGGTTTACTTTTGACTGTTTTATTTTGGCAAAAGTTTGCAGGAAATTATTCGTGGTTATTAAAAATACCCTGCCAGAAGAAAAATGGCCTTCTATGTTCCTAGTCAAAATTAGCAACTTGGCCTATAACAATATGATGGATGCTTCAGTGATAAGAAGTAACTTGTTGAGTTTTCATTTGCAATTTTATGAATTAAGAAGGGGTTTTGACAATAAGGGCTTCGTTAGACAAGTTCTAAGCTTAAGTAATTATCCTTCACCCAGTTCACACCGTGAGGACCTATGGGAAGATCTCAGTGATGAGGAGGCAATCTGGAAATGAGATCACTCTAGACTTGTAATTCTGTAGATCAAAATGTTGCTATTAAATTTTGATATTAAGGGTGTAGAAGAGGACAGTTTCAAAGCCACAGGTTCAGAGGCTAGCAATGTAGAAGCAGGAAGTCCCCCGGACATAGATTAGAACATAAAAGAAGAAGATGATATAAATTTGAGGGCCCGAACCATTTTTGGGGTCATAGAAAACTGGTTAATAGAAAAGAAAAAGAAAGGAGCTAAGAACCCCCCTCTTGAAAAGCATAGTGCGGGATCAGCCTTAAAATATGTGAAACATGCCCCATCTAATGTATCTCCCGTGGTTCCAAAATGTAGGTAAAGTTACGTCCCCTAAGAAAAAGGTGGTCTCTAGTGGGCATCTTATCGCACAAAGATCGAGGCCTACAACAAGATGAAAAAGGTGTTGTCAAATGGCATCCTTGGGACTGGACTACCTGGATATCAAGATTAATGATGATGAAATTTATTTTCCAATGGATCAATAGGAAAAGGTTCAAGAAATCCTTACCAGTAGCATGAATGTACCTCAGGCTGAGAATACTCCTATAAAAACTCCTGACAATCAGATAGTCATCGGTTCAGTTCCTCCCTGGCTAACTAAGTCGGTGAATAAGAGAAAAAGTTATAAACCCATTTCACTTCTTGTGAAGGAGATCATCACTAAATATGCTACTCGGACCCCCAAAGAAAAAATAATGAAGAGTGATGCTAGGCTCTCTATTGATCGATCTACTGGAAAGGTGACTGCAAAAATAGCCACTTTCAGGCCCAAAGAGGGAATTCAAGAACCAGAGACTAAAGACTTTGAAATCACAAAAATGGAGCTTGGTGTTCTAAATAGGGATTTTAGGGATCACCTATTTAAATTCTCAGCTGATCACATGCTTGGGTAGTCGCAAAAAGATGGATGGGAGAAACGTGAGTTAAAAAAGCTAGTCTCTACCATGGCTGAATTTCTTTCCTCACTCGCTGATGATGGAGTATTGCCACTAGTCCAGTCTTCACAAGATTTTGATCTGAATTTAGTCGAAAGCCAAAGGTTAGTGAAATAGATACAACAGGGGAGGGTTTTGATGGAGGTCGTGAAGTCTTGGATAAACAATGTTATCACTGAAGGGAGTGCTTTCATCCGTGAGTTTATATCTACTTGTTTAGATGGATAAAGATTACTCAATGTGGTTCAAACCCTGGTTCCAAGCTAGGAAATGGAGGAAGAGAAATGTGTAGTGATTGTCATATAAGTTCAATAAATAGAAACCTATGGTGTGACTCAGTTCTTAGCTAAGAATCTGATGAAGCTAGTAGATCCCTGTATGCTATTCATCCTAAAATAGAACTTCAGATGAAAAAATATGATGTTCAAGGCTGCGATCTCTCAAGCCAATGTAATCAAGAAAGAGGTGCTGGATATGCATGTGGATGCCCTTAAAGACATCAAAATAGTGAATCCCTCAAGTATTCTAAAAATTGACTAAGGTAAGAGAGATGAGGATGCCATGGTCAAAGTCTTTATAGACACCATGAATGCTCTCAAGGAAAATGAAGCGCCTACAGTTTAGGATTTTACCAGAATTGCAAATGTGGAATCTATGTTGCTGTCGAATAGAGGTCAGTTACCTAAGTAGGTGGAGAGGATCAGGGAGTTAAGGTGGGAAAAGAATGCAACTCAGGTGAAGCTGACAGGTCTGAAGAATCTGCATTTCTAGCTAGCCTAGGAGTTGGTGAACGTGTTTCGATCTTGGAAGCTCCTACAGACCACCACGTCAGAAGGCCTCAGAGGGAGTTAGTAGTTTTTGGGATAGCATTTCCCTTTCTTCATGTTTTAAATGACACATGTTATGAAACTCTATTTTTAGTTATGTAACTGGTTTAAACAATTTTTGTGGTGTTTGAGAGGCTGGGTTTTTCTAGAGGCTCTCTCAGACTTGAAAATATTAATGCTCGAGCATTGAATAGTAAAATGGTTAGAAAAGAGAGATAGGAATATAGATAGTTTCTTTTTGAAGTAGATAGTTAGCATAGTCTTTTAAAAGTTTTGAAATAGCTAGTCACTGATTTTTTATTAGACTTTGATCCAATCTTATATAAATATATGGATGCATGGTATGGTTTAGATCTTTGAATCAAAATTTGGAATGTATTGATTGATTTGAAAATTAATACATTTAAATTTGTGCATATGTTATTTATATTCAGTCGCTTCTGGTTTCTTTATAGCTTGTCTTTATTGAATTATTTTATAGGTTGTTTGTTTTAGAAGTAGTTAATAGATCTCAGTTTTCTTCATAGTTAAATTTAATCATATGTTGATTTTGTAAATCACCTCGATACCCAAGAGTATTCGAGTGGTCCTTCTACACTTTCTGGTCAAAAGTGTATGAATTTACTTTTTGTTAACAATTCATTGAATATTCTACAAGGAAGTTGTACCTTAAAAATACAGAGGGAAGTAATTTCTTATGCTTACCCAACTATTGATGAATCATTTGTCTTCAGAAGTGTAGAGTCTTTATTCATTTTCATTTAAAAAGAGGAAGATAAATCTATTCACCAACAGGCAGTAAAGAGAATATTCAGATACTTGTAGGGCACTATAAATTATGGTCTATGGTATCCTAATTTAGAAAATGTTGAGCTTCATGTGTACACTAATGCAGATTGGGCAGGATGCATTGATGATAGAAAGAGTACATCAGGTGGAGTAGTATTTCTTGGTGATAGACTTTTCACTTGAACAAGCAAGAAACAAAATTGCATTTCTCAGTCAACAGTAGAAGCGAAGTATGTTGCAGCAGCCTTGAATTGTTCTACAATTGTTTAGATCAAGAAGATGATAAAGGATTTTGGAATTCAAATTGATTATCCTATTGTTATTCACTATGATAACACTAGCACTATCAATATGTCAAAGAACCATGTGATGCATGCAAAGACAAAGAACATTGAGATCAAGTATCACTTCCTAAGAGAGAAAGTGGTAGAGAAAGAAGTCAAGTTGGACTATGTGAGTACTAAAGATCAGTTGGTAGATATATTCATAAATCCCTTGCCTAAGGATACTTTTGACTATCTCAGGGAGAAGTTGGGAGTCATTCCCTTCCCTAATTCTACTTAGAAGGAAGAAGGAAAGGCATCAGTCCTTAGGGACTGATGGTAGGTTGACTACTCCACCTCAGGAGCAATACCAATGCTTAAAATGAATGGTGTGCTTTTCCATTGATGTCAAAGGGGGAGTAATATATAGAGTCATGAAAAATAGAATTAAAAAATAGGAGTAATATACTAAGGGGGAGCAGTATTCAGTTATGACATCAATACAGTTGAGAAAATGGAGAATATTAGAAAATATTGCAGTAGATGGAGGATTCATCTTTTGGGGAGTTTTCAAAGAGGAAATGGAGAATTTTATAAAATAAATGTTCATTTGGTTTGGTGGTGGTTTTTCATTCCACATGTTGCCATCAATGCCAAAGGGGGAGATTGTTGGAGATTTGCCAGCAGGCCAGTACTGACTGTATGTTTGTCATTGATGACAACATATGGAAAGTAGCATGTGTGGAAGTCTTATATAGTAAGATTTTAGTATATGAATCATGGACATGATATCAACATGATATCATGGGCACATAGGTTAACTGTTAGTACAAACAGTTATATAGCAGTTGGTGTCAGCAGTGTTCCTGACAGAGTAACAGGCAGTGTTCTATGTATGGTTGTACGTATAGTTATCATGGAGCCTTGTGCACTTGGATATATGTTGAAGACATGTTAGTGATTTTTTAGTTATGGATGCATAGTCTTTTTATGAGTAGAAGTGAATTTATGTAGTCGCTATTAACCAGCAATAGTTTCCTATGTTTATTCAGGAGAGCCGATAGAGATTTTATTGGTTCTTGAGTTGCGCCTATCTTTAGGGTATGCATCCTTGTAGTTAAGCTTGGAGAATTGTTATTGATGTTTTTTTAAGAGCACATGATTTAATTCAGCTTGAGGAGAAAGATCCAGTTGTTTTGGTAGAGCCGACAGTGTGTAGTGTGCATCTACATTTATCTTATTGGACAGGTCCTAGAATGAGTTGTGTGCATAGTAGAGCTGACAGAATGTTTAGTGGAGTTTGTTATGGTTTCTCTCATATGATTTCAAGGTGGTTCTAATAGGCCAACTTGATTATATCATTTAGAGGAAAGATATTTATAGGTAGTCATTTGTGATTGCTTGAGTGTGGTTCATGGTTGATTAAGCAGAGCAGAGTAGACTGTGTGAAGTGTTGAGCCATCAGAAGAAGGTCTATGTGACCAAATAAATTACTTGTGATATTCATTGGAACTAATCTAGACAATAGGTCAAAGCTTAGTTCACCAAGATCCAGATATAGTGTGTATCTGTTAAACAAAAGGTTGTAGCCTTCACCCTTTTTAGCAGAGTGCTCTCGAACAATGGGTCCTCTCCCCTAATAGGGACAATTGTAAAAGACTCCTAATAGGGTCTGACCCTTGACCGGGTCTACTATACTTAATATATTGTAAAGAAACTCCTAAAGGGGTTAAGGATCTTCTAACAAGGATCATTATACAGTAGTACAAAATATTAGTGGGTATCAAGTCCCACTGTGGTTTTTACCTATTTGGGTTTTCCCGTAACCAAAATATTGGTGTTGTGTTCATGTGTTCTTTCATTGTGTTTATTATTTATGTTTAAGTATACTTAATTGGATAAATAATTGAATCTTATAGATAACTGATTCACCCGCCCCCCCTCTCAGTTATCTCTTGGGACTATTCCTAACAATTTCATGTTATACTTCATTTTAGTTATTAAATTACATACATTACGACATGTGCAATAGATGTAGGTTATTATGGATACCTTATGGTACTAGTTGTATTTATGTTATCTTTTATGTGATGTTGCATTTATCATGATTTTTTTTATATGAGAATTATAATTGTATCTAATCTAAATTAATTAATTAATGCTTACGTAATCTTCGTCGAGGAACCCTTGAGAGTTGTAATCTATGTGAGTTGTATATTATGTTGTATTGCTTCCACATTGTAGATCATTATTGTTATTGTTTGTAAACACTTTAAAAATAAATTATTCTGTAAACTAAGTTTCATATTTAGGTTAACTTCTCCTAGGTTCCTTGGTGGGGCATTACTCTCTCTCTCTCTAAAAATTTTAAAACATGTTCCAAATCAAAACCTTTTAAAACATTGAGAATTAAAAACATCAAAAAAATTGGAATCTTTTTTCAACCTTAGGTGTACATTCTTAAAAAAAACTTTTGAACATTTGTCTTGATTCTCTTAACATTTTGATGTAGAGCTCTCCCCTATCTAGGTAGCTCGGTAAATGGTGAGACTTTTGATGTTACTCTAAACCCAAAGTGGGCTTAGGAGAGTGCTCTACACCTTTAGAAGATCCCAAAACAAACATACTTCCACTATCCTCACTGGAGGATCCAGTGTCTTTAACTAGCTTGTACTCTCTCAAACTCTACTAGTACTCAGTTGATACTTGGTCGATGCTCGGTGCCTATGTTAATCAAGTGGGCTCGATAGCTTTACCGAGTAGTTTCTTGATGCTCAGTAATGCTTACTACAAAGTGCCTTACTGAATTTTCTCTCAAATGGTAACCTAAAAATTTGGTAAGGGGATGGAAATATTCCATACATAAATAAAATGTCAACTATGGGAGTGATTTCCACACACACACCACTAGATTTGAATAAAAACTTCAAGAGTTTAGACCTTGCCAGACTTTTAGCCTTCTAACCGAGGTTCTAAGGTTCTAGTTCCAGATTCTTACAAGAATTCCATGGAAAAAAATTATATTCAGACACCCATTTTGGACTTGTAACAAACCTCCAGATCCTAAGATCTTAAACACAAAGAACAACACTTAACAACTCTTGGTCTACTAGTCTTAATATGGATAATTGACTCGATTGATGATTGAAAAATTTACCAGTTGGTTTTTCAAGGTTAACCACCAATTAAAATGGTGTTGGGAATCCCAAAGAGACCACAATCTATCTTCACATTTCTTTTATCCACCCCCGAAGTGCTTCTACCACTTCACTTCTTAATTTCTTGAACCAAGCACATAGAGATGCTTGGTCTAGAATCTGCAAACAAACTTCTCCAAACAATCCCCCTTCTTCTACACTCTTGAGGAACTAATGTACATTTCCCCTACTTGCATTTCCAAAATTCTCATGGGAGTCCCACAAAGGAAACACAAGTTAGGGCATTTTTTACCAAAACCCTAGTCCACGAAGGTTTCCCAAAAATCTAGGAAACTTAATTCCTCTAGCTTTCGACTCTGATCTTCAAAATGATTCAAACTAATAGAAATGGAGTCCTAATTCATGATATGTTTCAAATCAATTAATGTTCTCCTTTACACTTATGTACAAATCCATACATGCAATGTTTCAATCCAAAATTTAGAGAAAAATAGGGATCTTTTATTGATTGAAGGCAAAAATTACATAGAGTTTCCTTAATGTTCAACACTTGTTCATTACACATCTTCCACCCACCTGAATCGGCTATATGAAGACATTCCCTAATGGATCCAACTATTTTTCAAAGGTTGTGACCATTGGGCAGTAGTTTCACAGGTCAGTAAAAACTTTCCAAAGAAGTTGTTGACAACATTTGTAGTTCGCAATTTTTACAAAAATGTTGCATTCTTGCTCCTAATGATCCTAAAAATTATTGAAATAATTTAAAAAGAAACCTAGGAAACCTAACATCCTAAATGTGCCTTTGGACCATAGTAAAAAACCCATGATTTATAACCACACCGAGGGTGACTAGGTCTTACAAGTTGGCTTATTAAAACTTAACCTATTAGTCTAAAAGTTGTGAAGAGTGGGGAGTGCTCCTTGGGTGCTCCTGCACCATACTACCATGTTTTAAAAACTCAAGTCCTACTTGAGAGAAATTTCTAAACCAACGTTCCATGCTTGTTGATACACTCTTCACTCATCCATGTAGCATCAATGTCTGGTAACCCCTTCCATTTGACCAAGTAGTCTTTGTAGGTCTTCTTCCTGGTTTGTTTGACAACTTTAGAGTCTAGAATATTTTCCAACTATAATGGTTAGCTCAGTGGCAAGTCCTTTATCAATTCAGCTTGTTTGTCTTCAGTATCCTACAAAGTGTCATTAGATCTTGCATCACCCATAAAAGGAGTGAGATCGCAAATGTTAAAGATAGGAGAAATAGAAATAGTAGGGGGTAAAGAAATTTCATAAGCATTGTCCCCAAATTTATGAAGTAATTGATAGGGACTGATCTTCCTCATCTATAATTTGGTATGTCTTCTAGGTAGACTTGCCTTATTCAAGTATGCCCATACTTGATCTCCTACTTTGAAAGTAACATGTCTCTTCTTTTTGTCCGCCTATTCTTTGTACTTTGTAGTATTCTGACTCAATGTATCTCAGACTTGATCATGAATCTATTTGATCCATGCTGATAGTTCTTCTCCCTATTCATTGACTTTAAAGTTAGTCAGTAAATCTCTTAGTTTCATAACTCCTCTTGGATGGAGTTCATAATTCACTTGGAATGGTGTTTTCCCCGTTGATCAGTTTATTGAATCATTGAAAGAAAATTTTGCTTGAGGAAGGATAGCATCCCAAGTCTATCCATATTGTCTTATTAGACACCTTAAAAGGTTTCCTAATGATCTATTTACATCTTCAACCTTCCCATCAGTTTTTAGATGGTATGCAGAACTAAATGATAGATTTGTCCCCAACTTTTTCCAAAGGGTTCTCCAAAAGTGCCCTTGGAATTTCACATCTCTGTCAAAGATAATGGATGTTGGTAATCCATGAATTCTGACCACTTCTTTAAAGAATAAGTTATAAATATGTGAAGCATCATTAGAAACTTTACAAGGAACAAAGTGTGCCATTTTGCTAAATCTGTCAACTATAAGAAAGGTACTATCAAATCCTTGTTTAGTTCTTGGAAGTCCTAAGACAAAATCCATAATCACACTATCCCATGGTTTTGTTGGAATGGGTAGTGGTTGATAGAGATCTTGATTGGTTCTAACTCCTTTAGCCCTTTGAAAAATCATGCATGATTCAACAAACTTCTTGACATCAGTCAGTAACCGAGGCCAATGATAGTTTCTCCTTACAAGTTCAAGTGTCTTATCTATGCCAAAGTGACCTCCTGGTGTGCCACAATGTTTCTCTCTAATCAGATTCTCTCTCATGGAGCATTTAGGAATAAAAATTTGACCTCCTTTGAACAAAAGGCCATTTGTATAATAAATATTCAAAATAAGTAGTATTATATGCATTTGATAGAGTAGAGAAAACTTGATAGATATCACTGAAATCTAAATCATCCTTGTATAGGTGTTTGAGGGCATCAATCCCTATGCTTTGTACCTACACTTCTTCAACCAAAATTAATCTTCTACTAGGAGCATCTGCTACTTTGTTTGAAGTTCCTTTCTTATGTTTTATGGAAAATGTGAATGCTTGGAGTTATTCAACCCATTTCATATGCCTGCATCTTAGCTTGTCCTGACTATTCAGAAAACTCAAGGCATGATTATCTGTAAAGATAATAAATTCTTTAGGAAGCAAGTAGTTCTTGCATTTCTTGAGGGCTTGAACCATCGCATATAATTCCAAGTCATATGTGTTATATTTCTTCTTTGATTCATTCATTTTTTCAGAGAAGAAATCCATTGGTCTTCCATCCTGACTGAGGACTGCACCTATGGCCAGATTGCTAGGATCAGTCTCCACTGTGAACAATTTTTCTAAGGTCGGTAGTGCCAAAATGGGATATTGTGCTACTCTTTCCTTCAAGTATTTAAAAGCTTCATATGCTTGTGTTTTCCATTGGAACTTTGTTTTTCTACCACCCTTGATGGTATCAAGTAAAGGTGCACAAATGTGACTGAAATTTTTGATAAATTTCCTATAAATGGTAGCCAATCCATGAAATAACCTGACTTCTCTTGGAGTCTTTGGTATGGGCCAATTAATGATAGCCTCTACCTTTTTAGGATCCATTTTCAATATGCTCTTTGATAAAACAAGACCCAAGAATATCAGCTCTTGTTGCATGAATGTACATTTTTCTAAGTTGATAGACAGTTTCTTCTCGTGTAGTTTTTGGAGAACTTTCTCCAAATATCTCATGTGTTCCTTTATAGTCCCACTAAAGATTAAGATGTCATCTAAATATACCACCACAAACTTTCCTATGAAATCTTGGAGCACTTCATTCATTAATCTCATGAAGGTAATCGAAGCTTTGCTAAGGCCAAATGGAATCACAAGCCATTCATACAATCCTTCAGTGGTTTTGAATGCATTTTTCCACTCATCACTGGGCCTTATTCTTATCTAATGGTAACCATATTTAAGGTAAATTTTTGAGAAGTAACATGATCCTCTAAGTTTGTCTAGAAGATATTCAATCTTGGGTATAGGGAATCTATATCTGATTGTAATTTTGTTTATTTCCTTGGATTCAGTGCATAGTCTCCATTTTCCATCCTTTTTAGGGGCCAAAACAATCAGGAGTGCACAAGGGCTAAGACTCTTTTGTATGAATCATTTAGTCAACAATTCACTGACTTGTCTGGTGACTTCAAAATTTTGATCAGGAGTGAGTTTATAAGTAGCTTTGTTGGGTAGGGAAGCACCTGGGATAAAATCTATTTGGTGACAAATGTCCCTCAATGGTGGGAGTTCATCTGGTGTGTCTCATGCAACTATTCCTTTATACTTCTATAGTAGACTATCTACTTCCTTTGATACTTCATTGTGCACTATCTTCTCCTCTAGTTTAAGGACAAGGGCATATCCTACCTTAGAATCTTGAATAGTACTTATCATTTCTTGTTCTCCTACAAGCATGACTAACTGTTCTTTTGGTTTCTCTTATGGAGGATCAGGGAGAGGGAGAAGATTGTATTTGTGACCATTTTGAATAATTTGGTATTTTTTTGTGACTCCATCATGTTTAGCCTATATATCATACTACCATGGATGTCCTAATAAAAGGTGACATATATCCACATCTACAACATCATAAAGGACTCTATCCTTATAGTATTTGATAGAGAAATCTACCTAAGCTTGTTCATTTATGAGGGTTTGTTGCCCTTTTGTTAACCAAGATACATGGGATGGGTTTGGATGGGGTATCTTTTCCAATTTTAATTTATCTACCATTTCTATGATACAATATTTTTAGTAGAACTAGAATCAATTACTAACTTGCATACCTTTCCCTGGCTCTTGCAGTTGGTTCTGAAAAGACTTTTTATTTGAGGAGGTTCCACTGGTACTGGTGCTTGGATCAAGGTCCTCTTCATCATGAGGCTTACTCCATCTTCTCTAGTACAATCTCTCACACTGTCAACATCATCTTCTTGTACTAGGTTGGCTCTTCTTTCACCTTGGCTATTCTAATTGTCTCTATTTGGACACCTATTGGGATAGTGCCCCATCTATTTGAAGTTGTAACATCTGATTTGTCCATTGTTTCTTCCCCCATTTCTACCTCTGTCATTTCCTCTTCTACCTTGGTATCCACCTCTGCAACTTCTTTCTCCTTGGGTGTTCTCCTTATTAGATTCTCCTTGTGGTCTATTATTATGTCCTCTTCCTCCAAAGTTTCCTCTGCCTCTTTCATTCTTAGTGTTTCTTCTACCACTCTGTTCATTCGTCCTTCTGAACTTTTCTTCAAATTTTAATGCCAATTGATATTATTGGTTCACTATGGTAGGGCTTGTCAAATTGAGTTCATCTTGAATTGAGACCCTTAGGCCTTGCATATACCGAGCAAGCTTTACACATTCTAGTTTCTCAAGCTTGGATTTCATTACTAATCTCTGAAATTCTTCAGTATAGCTAGATATGTCCATCTCTTTTTGTCTTAGACTAATTCTTATTTTATGAAGTTGGACTTCATAATCTTTAGGGACATAAGTTTCCCTAAGCGGGGCCACCATATTCTTCCAAGTGGTGACTGGATTCTTTCCATTCTTCACCCTATCATCTTGAGTGAAGTTCCACCATGTGAGTGTAGAGCCTTTGAGATTTGACTTTGAAATCTTCACCCTCTATTTTTTAGGGATGTCTTCACAATCAAAGAAACTATTTAGGGCATCCACCCAATCCATTGCAGTATCTGGTTCCATCTTCCCATTATATGTAGTAAACTCAAGCTTAGCATCCATGGTTCTCCTCTCCATAGATTCTAGAGTCTTCATAAGTAGCCTCTGATCTGCAGGACATTCTTCTTCCTCTTGCTCAAGGGGTTATTCATCACTCCCTACTTTGACATCACCAGAGTTTCCACTACCTCTCTTTTGAATCTCTTCCCTAAGCCTATCCATTTCTTGTCTCATCTGTTGCATCTCGATGTCTCTCTGATCATCATGTTGTGTCCTTTTCTACTTTAGGTATCTTACTATCTCTGCATTGGTCATCTTTGATGAAAATCCTCCTTCATATTCTCCTTCCATTGTGTTGGTATATCTTTACCCTAAGGATCTTAGATGCTCTGATACCACTTGACGTAGAGCTCTCCCTTATCTAGGCAGCTCGGTAAATGGTGAGACCTTCAATGTTACTCTGAACCCAAAGTGGGGTTAGGAGAGTGCTCTACACCTTTACAAGATCCTAAAACAAACATACTTCCACTATCCTCACTGGAGGATCCAATGTCTTTAACTGGCTTTTCTCCCTTCGACTCTACTGGTGCTTGGTTGATACTCGTTCGATGCTCGGTGCCTATGTTAACCGAGTGGGCTTGGTAGCTTTACCGAGTAGTTTCTTGATGCTCGGTAATGCTTACTACAAAGCACCTTATTGAATTTTCTTTCAAATGGGAACCTACAAATTTGATAAGGGGATGGAAATCTTCCATACATAAGCAAAATGTCTACTATGGGAGTGATTTCCACACACACACCACCAGATTTGAATAACAAGTTCAAGAGTTTAGACCTTGCCAGACTTGTAGCCTTCTAAGTGAGGTTCTAAGGTTCTAGTTCCAGATTATTACAAGAAGTCTATGGAAAAAAAGTATATTCAGACACCCTTTTTGGACTTGTACTAAACCTCTAGTTCCTAATATCTTAAACACAAAGAACAACACTTAAAAAATCTTGGTCTACTAGTCCTAATAGGGATAATTGACTCAGTTGATGAATGAAAACTTTACCAATTTTTTGTTCAAGGTTAACCATAGATTGAAATGCTATTGGGAATCCTAAAGATACCACAATATGTCTTTAAGTTTCTTTTATCCACCCCTGAAGTGCTTCTACCACTTCACTTCTTCATTTCCTGAACCAAGCACATAGAGATGCTTGGTCTAGAATTTGCAAAAATTCTTCTCCAAACAATCTCCCTTCTTTTGCACTCTTGAGGAACTAAATTAAATTTCCCCTACTTGCATTTCCCAACTTCACATGGGAGTCCCACAAAGGAAATGCAAGTTAGGGCATTTTTTACCAAAACCCTAGTCCAGGAAGGTTTCCTAGAAATCTCAGAAACTTAATTCCTCTAGCTTTCGACTCTAATCTTCAAAATGATCCAAACTAACAAAAATGGAGTCCTAATTTTTGATATGTGTCAAATTGATCAATAGTCTCCTTTGCACTTACATACAAATATGTACACACAATGTTTCAATCCAGAATTTAGGGAAAAATAGGGATCTTTTATTGATTGAATGCAAAAATTACATAGAGTTTCCTTACTTTCAACACCCATTAATTACACATCTTCCACCCACCTAAAAGAGCTATATGAAGATATTCCCCAATGGATTTAACCATTTTTCAAAGTATGTGATAGTTGGGTGGTTGTTTCACAGGTCGGTAGAAACTTTCCAAAGAAGTTGCAGACAACATTTGTATTTTGCAGTTTTTACAAAAATGTTGCATTCTTGCTCCTAATGAGCCTATAGGCCTAAGCCTTGGATCCTAATGATCCTAAATTATTGAAATAAATTAAAAAGACACCTAGGAAACCTAACATTCTAAATGTGCCTTTGGACCATAGTAAAAAAACCCATGGTTTATAACCACACAGAGGGTGGCTAGGTCTTACAAGTTGGCTTATTAAAACTTAACCTATCAGTCTAAAAGTTGTGAAGAGTGGGGAGTGCACCTTGGGTGCTCCTGCACCATACTCTCATATCCTAAAAAATCAAGTCCCACTTGAGAGCATTTTCTAAACCAAATTTTCTTGCTTGTTGATACACTCTTCATTCAGCTATGTAGCATCAATGTCTGGTAACCCCTTCCATTTGACCAAGTTGTATTTGTAGGTCTTCTTCCTAGTTTGTTTGACAACTTTAGAGTCCAGAATATTTTCCAACTGTAATGGTTGGCTTGGTGGAAATTCCTTTATCCATTTAGCCTACTTGTCTTCAGTATCCTTCAAAGTGTCATTAGATCCCTCATCACCCTTAAAAGGAGTGAGATCACAAATGTTAAAGATAGGAGAAAAAGAAATAGTAGGGGGTAAAGAAATTTCATAAGCATTGTCCTTAAATTTATGAAGTTTTTGACAGGGACTGATCTTCCTCATTTTCAATTTGGTATGTCCCCTAGGTAGCCTTTTCTTATTCAAGTATGCCCATACTTGATCTCCTACTTTGAAAGTAACATGTCTCTTCTTTTTGTCTACATGTTATTTAAACTTTGTAGTATTCTGACTCAATGTATCTCAGACTTGATCATGAATCTATTTGATCCATGCTGATAGTTCTTCTCCCTATGCACTGACTTTAAAGTTAGTTGGTAACTCTCTTAGTTCCATAACTCCTCTTGGATGGAGTCCATAATTCACTTGGAATGGTGTTTTCTCTATTGACCGGTTTACAGAATCATTGAAAGAAAATTCTCCTTGAGGAAGGATAGCATCCCAAGTCTATCCATATTGTTTTGTTAGACACCTTAAAAGGTTTCCTAATGATCTATTTACAACTTTATTCTACCGATCAGTTTGTGGATGCTATGCAGAACTAAATGATGGATTTGTCCCCAACTTTTTCCAAAGGGTTCTCCAAAATTTCCCTTGGAATTTCACATCTCTACCGGAGATAATGGATGTTGGTAATCCATGAATTCTGACCACTTCTTTAAATAATAAGTTAGCAATATGTGAAGCATCATTAGAAACTTTACAAGGAATAAAGTGTGTCATTTTGCTAAATCTGTCAACTATAAGAAAGATACTATCAAATCCTTGTTTAGTTCTTAGAAGTCCTAAGAGAAAATCCATACTCACACTATCCCATGGTTTTGTTGGAATGGGTAGTGGTTGATAGAGACCATGGTTGGTTCTAACTCCTTTAGCCCTTTGACAAATAGTGCATGATTCAACAAACTTCCTGACATCAATCGGTAACCAAGTCCAATGATAGTTTCTCCTTACAAGTTCAAGTGTCTTATCTATGCCAAAGTGACCTCCTAGTGTAACATAATGTTTCTCTCTAATCAGATTCTCTCTCATGGAGCATTTAGGAATAAAAAGTTGACCTCCTTTGAATAAAAGGCCATTTTTTAATAAATATTTAGAATAAGTAGTGTTATATGCATCTGATAGAGTAGAGAAAACCTGATAGATATCACTAAAATCTGAATCATTCTTATATAGGTGTTTGAGGGCATCAATCCCTATGCTTTGTACTTACACTTCATCAACCAAAATTAATCTTCTACTGAGAGCATCTGCTACTTTGTTTGAAGTTCCTTTCTTATGTTTTATGGAAAATGTGAATACTTGGAGTTGTTCATCCCATTTCATATGCCTACAACTTAGCTTGTCCCGACTATTCATAAAACTCAAGGCATGACTATCTATAAAGACAATAAATTCTTTAGGAAGAAAGTAGTGCCTCCATTTCATGAGGGCTTGAACCATCACGTATAATTCAAATTCATATGTGTTTTATTTCTTCTTTTCTCCATTTATTTTTTCAGAGAAGAAAGCCACTGGTCTTCCGTCCTGATCGAGGATTGTGCCTATGGCTAGATTGCTAGCATCGGTCTCCACTATGAACAATTTGTCGAATGTCGGTAGAGACAAAATAGGATATTGTGCTACTCTTTCCTTCAAGTATTTAAAAGCTTCATCTATTTGTGTTGTCCACTAGAACTTTGTTTTTCAACCACCCTTGATGGTATCAAGTAAAGGTGCACAAATGTGACTGAAATATTTGATAAATTTCCTATAAAAGGTAGCCAATCCATGAAATCTCCTTACTTCTCCTAGAGTTTTTGGCATGGTCCAATTAATGATAGCCTCTACCTTTTTAGGATCCATTTTCAATGTGCCCTTTGAGATAACAAAACCCAAGAATATCAACTCTTGTTGCATGAATGTATACTTTTCTAAGTTGATAGACAATTTCTTCTCATGTAGTTTTTGGAGAACTTGCTCCAAATATCTCATGTATTCCTTTATAGTCCCACTAAATATTAAGATGTCATCTAAATAGACCACTAAAAACTTTCCTATGAAATCTTTGAGCACTTCATTCATTAATATCATGAAGGTGTTAGGAGCATTGCTAAGGCCAAATGGCATCACAAGCCATTGATACAATCCTTTAGTGGTTTTGAATGCATTTTTCCACTCATCACCAGGCCTTATCCTTATCTGATGGTAACCATATTTAAGGTCAATTTTTTAGAAGTATCATGCTCCTCCAAGTTGGTCTAGAAGATCTTCAATCCTAGGTATAGGGAATCTATATCTAATTTTAATTTTGTTTATTGCCCTGGATTCAGTGCATAGTCACCATTTTCCATCCTTTTAACAGGCCAAAAAACTCATGACTGCACAAGGGCTAAGGCTCTTTTATATGAGTCCTTTAGTCAACAATTCATAGACTTGTTTGGTGACTTCGGCATTCTGATCAGGAGTGAGTTTATAAGAAAATTTGTTGGGTAGGGAAGCACCTAGGATAATATATTTGGTAAAAAATGTCCCTCAATGGTGGGAGTTCATCTGGTGGGTCTCCTGCAACTATTCCTTTATAATTCTGTAGTAGACTATCTACTTCCTTTGGTACTTCATTGTGCACTGTCTTCTCCTTTGGTTTAAGTACTAGGGCATATCCTACCTCAGAATCTTGAATAGTACTTATCATTTCTTGTTCTCCTACAAGCATGACTAACTGTTCTTTTGGTTTCTCTTATGGAGGATCAGGGAGAGGGAGAAGATTGTATTTGTGACCATTTTGAATAATTTGGTATTTTTTTGTGACTCCATCATGTTTAGCCTATATATCATACTGCCATGGATATCCTAATAAAAAGTGGCATACATCCATATCTACAACATCACAAAGGACTCTATCCTTATAGTCTTTAATAGAGAAATCTACCCAAGCTTGTTCATTTATGAGGGTCTGCTGCCCTTTTGTTAACCAAGATACATGGGATGGGTTTGGGTGGGGTATCTTTTCCAATTTTAATTTATCTACCATTTCTCTAGATACAAGATTTTTAGTAGAACCAGAATCAATTACTAACTTGCATACCTTTCCCTGGCTCTTGCAATTGGTTCTGAAAAGACTTTTTCTTTGAGGCGGTTTCACCGGTACTAGTGCTTGGATCAAGGTCCTCTTCATCATGAGGTTTACTCCATCTTCTCTAGTAAAATCTCACACTATCAACATCATCTTCTTGTATTAGGTTGTCTCTTATTTCACCTTGGTTATTCTGCTTGTCTTTATTCGAACACCTATTGGTATAGTGCCCCATCTGATTGCAGTTATAACATCTAATTTGTCCATTGTTTCTTCCCCCATTTCTACCTCTACCATTTCCTCTTCTACCTCAGTATCCACCTCTTGAAGTTCTTTCTCCTTGGGTGTTCTCTTTATTAGATTCTCCTTGTGGTCTATTGTTCTATCCTCTTCCTCCAAAGTTTCCTCTTCCTCTTTCATTCTTAGCTTTTCCTCTACCACTCTGTTCATTCCTCCTTCTAAATTTTTCTTCAAATTTTAATTCCAATTGATGGCATTCATTCAATGTGGTAGGGCCTATCAAACTAAGTTCATCTTGGATTGAGACCCTTAGGCCTTTCATATACCGAGCAAGCTTTACACATTTTGGTTCCTCAAGCTTGGATTTCATCACTGCTCTCTGAAATTCTTCGATATAGCTAGAGATGTCCATCTCTTTCTATCTTAGACTCATTCTTCTTTTATGAAGTTGGACTTCATAATATTTTGGTACATAAGTTTCCCTAACTAGGGCTACCATCTTCTTCCAAGTGGTGATTGGATTCTTTCCATTCTTCACCCTATCATCTTGAGTGAAGTTCCACCATGTGAGTGCAGAGCCTTTGAGCTTTGACTTATCAATCTTCACCCTCTGATTCTCAAGGATTTCTTCACAATCAAAGAAACTATTTAGGGCATCCACCCAATCCATTATAGCATCTAGGTCCATCTTCCTATTATATGTAGGCAACTCAAGCTTGGCATCCATGGTTCTCCTCTCCATAGATTTTAGAGTCTTCATAAGTAGCCTCTAGTCTACATGACATTCTTCTTCCTCCTGCTCAAGGGGTTCTTCATCACTCCCTGCTTCAACATCATAAGAGTTTACACTACCTCTCTTCTGAAGCTCTTCCCTAAGCCTATCCATTTCTTTCCTCATCTTTTGCATCTCGGTGTCTCTCTGATCATAATGTTGTGTCCTTTGCTCCTTCAGGTATCTTACTATCTCTACATTGGTCATCCTTGATGAAAATCCTCCTTCATCTTCTCCTTCCATGGTGCTGATATATCTTTACCCTAAGGATATTAGATTCTCTGATACCACTTGACACAAATCTCTCCCCTATCTAGGCAGCTCGGTAAATGGTGAGACCTTTGGTGTTACTCTAAACCGAAAGTGGGCTTAGGAGAGTGCTCTACACCTTTAGAAGATCCTAAAACAAACATACTTCTACTATCCTCACTGGAGGATCCAATATCTTTAACCAGCTTGTACTCCCTCAGGCTTTACTAGTGCTCAGTTGATACTCAGTCAATGCTTGGTGCCTATGTTAACCGAGTGTGCTTGGTAGCTTTACCGAGTAGTTTCGTGATGCTCGATAATGCTTACCGCAAAGCACCTTACTAACTTTTCTTTGAAATGGGAACCTAAAAATTTGGTAAGGGGATGGAAAGCTTCCATACACAAATAAAATGTCTACTATGGGAAGTATTTCCACACACACACCACTGGATTTGACTAACAAGTTCAAGAGTTTAGACCTTGCTGGACTTGTAGCCTTCCGAGCGAGGTTCTAAGGTTCTAGTTACAAATTCTTACAAGAAGTCTATGGAAAAAAAGTATATTTAGACACCCTTTTTGGACTTGTAACAAACCTCCAGATCCTAAGATCTTAAACACAAAGAACAACACTTAACAACTCCTGGTCTACTATTCCTAATAGGGATAATTGACTTGGTTGATGAATGAAAACTTTACCAGTTGGTTGTTCAAGGTTAACCACTGATTGAAATGGTGTTGGGAATCCCAAAGAGACCACAATGTGTCTTAAAATTTCTTTTATCCACCCTTGAAGTGCTTCTACCACTTCACTTCATTTCCTGAAACAAGCACATAGAGATGCTTGGTCTAGAATCTGCAAACATAATTCTCTAAACAATCCCTCTTCTTCTGTGCTCTTAAGGAGCTAAAGTACATTTCCCCTACTTGAATTTCCCAACTTCACATGGGAATCCCACAAAGGAAATGCAAGTTAGGGCATTTTGACCAAAACCCTGGTTTGGAAGGTTTCTTGGAAATCCAGGAAGCTTAATTCCTCTAGCTTTTGACTCTGATCTTCAAACTGATTCAAACTAATAGAAATGGATTCCTAATTCATGATATGTGTTAGATCAATCAATTTTCTCCTTCGCACTTATGTAAAAATCTGTACACACAATGTTTCAATCTAGAATTTAGGGAAAAATAGGGATCTTTTATTGATTGAATGCAAAAATTACATAGAGTTTCCTTACTGTTCAACACCCGTTCATTACACATCTTTCACCTGCCTAAAAGGGCTATATGAAGACTTTCCCCAATGGATCCAACCATTTTTCAAAGGTTGTGACCCTTGGGCGGTTGTTTCACAGGTTGGTAGCAACTTTCCAAAGAAGTTGCCAACAACATTTGTATTTTGAAGTTTTTACAAAAATGTTGCATTCTTTCTCCTAATGAGCCTATAGGCCTAAGCCTTGGATCCTAATGATCCTAAAAATTATTTAAATAACTTAAAAAGATAGCTAGGAAACTGAACATCCTAAATGTGCCTTTGGACCATAGTAAAAAACCCATGGTTTATAACCACATCGAGGGTGACTAGGTCTTACAAGTTGGATTATTAAAACATAACCTATTAGTCTAGAAGTTGTGAAGAGCGGGGAGTGCTCCTGCACCACATTTTGTACTATATTTTTTATAGGAATTGATTGTATCCACTTTTGATGTAGCTGAGAGATGACCTCCATGTCCCATTGGGGGCATCATTGAGCATAGACACATGGTAAAATTTTAAATGTTCAAATTAATATTAAAATTGTGTCTAAATATTTTATACCTCAATTATTAAAATTTTGTAATGTTTGTTTTTACAGGACTTGAGTGCATCCACTTCTGATGTAGCTGAGAGAGGACCTTCATGTTCCACTGAGGGAATTACTGAGCATGGATGCATGGTAAAATATTAAATGTTCAAGTTTATATTAATTATTTTTTAAGTGAATTTTTAATAGTCTTTTGATGAGATCTTTTAAAAATTTATAGGAGAATGAGGGCACTCAAGAGTAGGCACAACATGATGGTGAATCGCAGTCCTCTTCACGTGGAGTGAAGAGGACTGCAGATCATCTAGATGACTAGAGTTAGATTATACTTGCCACATACATTATTTTCAGTTTTTATATGATGGACATTTTATGATGGCACGTGTTATATATATATATATATATATATATATATATATATATATATATATATATATATATATATATATATATATATATATATATATATATATATATATATATATATATATATATATATATATATATATATATATATGTCATCGAGACTTGTTATCATGTTATTTGGACTTGTATTGTGATGACTTCTTCTCATATTATTTTTACTTGTTGTTAGACTAGGACTTTGTTGTTTTATTATATATATCATAAGTTGATATGATGGACATTATGATACATATTATTCTAGGACTTGTTATGTTATTTATCTTGGACTTTTAATCCTATTTCATGATTTTTTCAAATAGTGGTTTGAATGTAGATATATGAGCTTATGTAATATAATCATTTAATATCAATTGCAATTAAATATCAATTATATAAAAAAATCATCTATCTAACAATGATATCTATTAATTCATGTGTAATTGACAAGAACAATATAGATGTTACAAGTAATATTGACTTAGATTAATTATAAAAAAAACCCATCTATCTAACAATGATATCTATTAATTCATGTGTAATTAACAAGAACAATATATATGTTACAAGTACTATTGACTTAGATTAACTATAAAAAAAACCATCTATCTAACAATGAGATCTATTAATTCATGTATTTGACAAGAACAATATCGATGTTACAAGTAATATTGACTTTGATTAACTATACAAAACCATCTATCTAACAATGAGATATATTAATTTGAACAATGAATATGGGTACACAAATAAATCTATCATAATCTATTAGTGAACATAATCTGACCAATGTGCATAGTTTAATGTTTAGAACAAAATTGGGTGAATACAACTATGAATTTAACTTAAATATTTAAAACACAATTGGATGAATAAAAGTGAGTTCATGAAATGTTTACAAAACCAAAATTGGACGAATACAAGTGTGAATTGAACTACATAAATATTTCATGTCTATGTTCTTCCAGACATCCTACATCATAAAAATAAATGGTCAAATGTTAGAAAATACATGTATTTAAATGTAAATTTCATTCAAAGTTCATTTATATAGAAAAACATATAAAAATAATACCAATTAAATAGAAAATTACATGTATAAATTTGATTCAACTTAATGTGCCATTAATATCCTCTCTTTTCTATAATGCATCTATGATTGCCTCATGCTCTTGCATTGAAAGTGTCCATAATATTTTATTAGAAGGTCTCCCTTTGTATCTTTCCAATTTGATAGTTGTTGCCACTAATAAATGAGAATAGTGCATAAACTTCTTTTTTGATTGGTAGTCTTCAAAAGCTAGTAAACCATTCCTTCTTGTTAGGTATTTGCGTAGCCATGTACCAACTACCACAACAGACCCAATTGGATACTGAAAACCATCATCATCTACTTGATGGTATATCAACTTTTTCTTAGGTTCTGCTAGAGCTTTTTCTTGCAGGATCAAACTTGGTAAATGTATAGGCTTGATTCTCAGATTTAAGGACTCACAAGTTTGACAAAAAAGAGTCTAATTGATGAGGATTGGATAGGATCCTCCTTCTTCTTCGATCTCCACATGACTCAGGTGGGTATTGTCTATTCAGTTCATTCACTATGTTTCAAGTAAACTTTTAGATGGTGGATTAGGTCTTCACTACTATGCTATCATTCTTCAAATTACTTCAAAAAAATATCACTCTACAAATAGCTGAGAATATCCTGATGCAAAGTTTGACAATATAAACTACAAACACAATAGCATAGAACAGTGGAATAAGGATGTGAATCCTTTATTTTCTGAGTTTGACTCAAGGAAGGCTAACATTGTGATTCTCTCTTCAAGGAATCAACAAACTGAACTATATCACCTAGACACAGTTCTATCAAGATATGCATGAACTTAAAAAGACAAATGTACTAGTAATGATATGCTTTATGTTTGATGATTGAAAGATAACCACATAACAGACATCTATTCAATGCTTATTCCATTGGGCAGATAGTTACTGTATGAAAATCCACAGGAATAAATCAAAACAAATACAATAAAATGCCTTTTAGATTACTTGTAGTTTGAATTGAGTGTCTTACAAACTATACTGTCACTTCTATACTATTATCATCAAAATCCTGACAATAATGTTTTCTCTCTGAAACTATTTATGAAGTTTAATTCTCTCCTTGAGAGAAACTCACAAACAATTAAACAATTTTCCTTGCAACTGGTATGTTTTACATGCATTACAAATAGAACATACAAGAGCATAACATAAAAGTGAAGAGACAATCAACAGAACAAAAGAGAAACTAAAATGTATTTAATTAAACTTCGATCCTATTTCAATGCATACCGAATTTGGAGTTTAGGAGCCCAGACATGGGAAAGAGAGATATGCTCTGCAAAGAAATATTCAACAATCATGCTCTCTCCAAAAGAAGCTACAACTACTATTTTAAAACATCTTTGGATCCTTGAGGATGCACAAGCTTCATGTAATGCCCAAAATTTCGAGACAAAACACAACCAACAAATTTTTTTTAGAAGGTTATAAGTTCCACGTTCATGATGCGGGACAAAAGTGCTAATGATGAAGTCCCAAAGCGACAAGAGGTCAAACCTCAACAAAGTTGTTTTTCCATAGGTTGCTAGTTGAAACTCAATAGAAGAAGAATTCGTTAATCATCTTAACGATCAATTTTGTCAAACGTTAATCTATTAGTCCTTTAGATTATCTAAGAGGAATAGAATGTTTATTGATAATGTTATTCTTTAGATAGGTTAACCATTTCCAATTATGTAAATTTCAAGACCAATTCGATTATGAAAATTAAACTGGAAGCTAATGAAAAATATTGAATATAAATTTCAATAATCGTCTATACTAATTTCTGTTCAAAATGAGTACATATTAATTCAATTAATGATTACATTATTCCAATAGATCAATGCACCTATTAACTAATTAATAAATCTAAAGGAAACATTATTTAATAATGTATATTCAAAGATTAAAACTAAATTGTATATATGAAATTAATTATAATATATTAATTAATTAATATAATTATTAATTAGTTAATATATTATAATATATTAATTATCATTACATACGTGTCATAAATCTAATTATATGACATCATATATAAATAGAAAAATAAATATTACATCTAACTATTATTATTAACATGACACTAATACAAAATACTAATTTAACTAACAATCTAAGCTCACTTAACAATAACTAAAATACCTAAATAACCTAAGCTACTTCCTATCTCCCTAGCTTCCTAGCCTAGCTCACTATCCCTCTTCCTAGCTCCCTAGGAATCTCCCTCAATCCACGTGCCTTTAGAAAAAGACAACATCATAAAGCAAGTTAAAAAAGGTGGGTTGTTTAAGGGAGTTGAAATAGTCCCCCAAAGTTGGCGCCAAGTAAGTGGGAATAAAGGCTATAATAAGAAGGGGGCAGGCCTAAAAAGACTTGGGCCCACCAAACTTAAAGCCATAAAACAAAGCAAAGGAGGGAAGGCAATTTATTTCAAGTTTTATTGCCCATCTCCATGACCTGCGCCAACTTGAGCATGGGGAAGTGGGAGACATGAAAGAGGAAGTCAAAGTGGGTCCCATACAAATTTAATTTAATGCTAAGCATGGGCAAGAAGAAGCATGCGCAGGTTTTGAAGACAAGAAGGTTAATGCATTCAGAAAAAGGTTTATGATGTGTCAGCTCAAGGACACAATCTTGACCAATAGAAAGGTTTGAATTAAAACAAAGACTTGACATCCCTCCACATGCGCCATGTTATGGGGAAGATATTAAATAAGGTAAGGGGGTAAAGTAGATTAATAATTTATTTGTTTAATATATATTGAGGTGGCAGGATTTAATATATAAAATTGACTGTGGTAAGAGATTGTATGGGAATTCTTTTCCCATACAATTTCCAGAGAATAGAAAGCCAAATTTTCTATGAAACAGAATTCTTTTAAGTATGAGAACATTATCTTTTTCCTTCTCAACAATGAGTAGAATATTATCATTTTATTTGTTTCATTATTGCATTAGGAAGTCTATAGTCTTAAATTTGATAGTGTATCAATAAGGATTAAATATAGTTGATTGACAACCGAATGAGATTTCCACGTAGAAACTAACATGATCATTTGTTCATAGTTGTTCCATTACAATTTATAGAACTAAAAGTGAGATATGAGTCACATTTAGAGATTGTTTTCAACAATCATTACATTTAGTTCATCATATATGATACTACGATATTCATATATCAATCCAAATATGGAAGCATAATGAAATTGCTACAATATTTAATCTATCATTGTGGATAACTCATTTGCAAAGAGAGATTATTTTTCAATTATTGTGAGAGAGAGAGAGAGAGAGAGAGAGAGAGAGATCTTTTATCATGTTTGCAAGAATTCATCTTAACATAAAGAAATCCATTTCAACTCATTTACAAATACATCAATAAAGTTTACAACATCCTAGTTTCAACAAGCATTGCAATGAATAATTCCACACAATGAAAGATCAAGATAATAACAGTCCCTCATCCATTTCATCTACACAATAGCTCCAAATGAAAGGTTTTTTATTCTTTTTTTACATCAAATGAAATCTAAATACAAAGAGTGATTCACAATGGAATAAAAGGGATGTCTTCTCTCAACCATCCAAAAGGTGAAAACCTCCATGACAGCTCCTCTTTGAGTTTCCACAAATCTGCAAATACATACAAGGCAAAAGGGAAATGACCATGGGAGCTCACCTCCCATCCTAGGCCTCTCATGAGGCCACCCCCGAGCTTGGGGAAACCACAAAGAATAGGATACATACACAAACTCAAGCACTCACATGAAATCAAACAAATAGATCCCAAATTCCCTCAAGGATAAAACATAGGATCAAATCCAATCCTTTAATAGGGTGTGAATGGGAAACACATGGAGAAGCCAATGCCATAATAAGGCCACACATGGACCACAATAAACGATGTCAAGGCCACACATGGACCTCCATAACAACGTATCTCATGTCAATGGCACACAAGGCCAAATCCCTCCTTATAACCCCAAAAATGCCCCTTGTGCTTCAAATGCAAAGGCTACTTGGGGACAACACACCCAAGCTTATCCTTCCCCACACATGGAGGAAACTCTACACATAATGTTGCCTCCATCTCCACACCCCCTCTTGGTTTCTCTTCCCTCCCAAGGGTGATTGAGCCAAGAGTAAACAACCCAAAACACCATCACAAAAGAAAATACAAATGCCATTTCATGCTCTCACCATGACCAACCATGGGGAGCTAAAACACTTAACAAAAAAATTACAACTACAAGATTCA
The DNA here is from genome assembly GCA_027943335.1 of Chamaecyparis obtusa. NCBI lineage: Eukaryota > Viridiplantae > Streptophyta > Pinopsida > Cupressales > Cupressaceae > Chamaecyparis > Chamaecyparis obtusa. The sequence goes on from BSBK01000050.1 coordinate 410,262, forward strand.
TATACAACAAAATGAGAGAGATGAAGAGCAAGATTCTCCAACCTATGATCCAATGCAAAATGATGAAGTGTTTGAGCCTTCTCCTTCTTCTATCCCTAGCTTTCTCCTTCTCCAAGTTTAGTGGTCTCTAAAGGTAGAGAGTGGGTGAACCACCCCAAACCCCTCTAAAAGTCCTACTAAAAGGGATCCCCAAACCAACTCTCCACAACCCTCATTAAGATGGTCCTAGGAAGTACTACTGGTTCCATCATGCAAGTTGCAATTTCGTTCAAGATTAAATGGGCACTATTTGAGGGGACAAAAGGTCAAAATATGGCTTCTCCCATGCTAAAATTACTCCTAACCTATGGGTACAAGGAATGGGCTACCTAAAAATGCATGAAACTACCCCCTAGGGTCCCATTTAACCCTCCAAAAACCATGGTTCAGTTTATGCACGAAAATGTAAGGTATGACTTCACTTAGGGGTCCTAAGACAAGAGGATGCACTTAGAATACCCCCTCGAGGAAGCTTCTAGGACTTGCTCTTGCACTCCAATCACACGACATACCTTAGTTAACAATTAACTCTAGTGTCAAGTGACACTCACATAATTAACATCACAATTAAGGTATGTCCAACATATTACAACACTTAACAATCCTACACATACATTCACATTATGGTTACAAAATAAAACACTTCACAACGAGGCCCTGGTCTCTTCAATAGACGAGGCCTTGGCTTTACTGATAGCACAAGCATTCAATGTGGTTTCCCTGAATGTTTCCATGGTCCTTCCACCTGCAAAACCTAAATGCAGCATTAGTAATTCAAGGAAGAAAACCATCATATATAAACATACAAGATGTAATATCCTCACATTAATCTTAACTCAATTGCATACAAGGAATCATACAAAAAGTAATGATCTAACACAATTCAATTGAACATTAAATCACATAGAATGAAATGTCATAATTCAATTGTCTGCACGTAATCATATAGGATTCAATACTCACATCACTAAATTCAATTTGCATAACCCAATTTATACTTCAATTGCATATATAATTCATAATTTAATTTGCATAATTCAATTTGTAATTCAATTGCATAATTCAAATTAAATCAAGATCATCCATAATTTAACATCATCATAAGGTAATCGTCAATTACTCATAACACCAATGCAGTGAAGATGTCTAACATGATATTCATTTGCAACATAGAATTCAATTGCATTCTTACAATCACTTTCTCATAATTCATAATTCAATGCATATGTCTAATCACTTTCATATAGTGCATAATTCGAATGCATATAATTTTATATACACAAGTTATAATTTCTACTGCATAATCAAAGTCACATAAAGTACAGTGCCCTCATATACATCATAATCCAAATGCAGGCTTGCAAACATATAGATTGCATTTCATTATTTCAATTCAATTCAATCCACATAATTAAATTTCATAACTCCATGGTACTCCTAATCCCATAGATTCTCAAATTTTCCTTAGCATAGTATTTAAGATAAATCGATGGTTCAATATCGGTAAGGGATAACCATAACAGTCGGGTCCTATAAAAATTCTTACCGCAAGGATGATTGAATTTCCTAATCTAGGAAAACATAATGCAGAATAATCCTATTAGTCTAGGATCTAACAAATCCTTCATCAGGGTTCTAATAACATCACCAAAACATCACTATGGTATAACCATATAATATATCATCGAAGCATTACTCATCCTCCTCGTAGGAGTTACTAGAATCATCACCTCAACTATTAATTTAATCCAAGATAAACTTAAGACTTAACACATAACTAATTTGGCATTTACATCTCGACTTCTCGAATCAAATTCTTTCGACAAAAGTACTCAATGGAACCTTAATAGTCTAGCTAGATCTATGATCCACAGGGTAACATACTGCATCCAAGATACACTTTCACAATTAATAACCTAGAGATATCACCTCTGTCATTGCAACACTTAGTTGATAGGTCCTGATATGAAGGTACAATATATAGGTCTATTTCGAGGTACAATTCTGTTAGGGATTTACCAATCATCCAGATACTACAACACCCCTTAATCCTCTGACATCAAACTATCAAGGAAAAGGTGGAAACAGGGTGGGCCTTACACTTCAAATGTTTTCCCTAAACCTAAAATAGAGAAAAGACAAAAGCATCTAAGGACCTTCAAACGGTGGAGAGACAAACAACTTCTGATGACTCAGCTGATATCTAATCTTCTGCAACCTCTACAAGATACTTCCGAGAAAACAACTTCCTTCTATCTGAGAAAATCAAATCAATCAATGAAGGCCTTGGAAAAATCAATAAATCTGATCTTATCTATGAAACCAGGGAAAGAAATCCAAACAAGAAGAAATCTGATCTGCAAAAGATATGTTCCATTCCCCTTTGCCGGATTTTCACATTTGTCCTATCTGAAAAGAAATATCTTCACAAAATCTAACCTCAGATAAAGAAGCTATTACTGCTCTCATCTTCTAAATCAGATCTAATTTTAAATGTTGTCATTGCATCCGTCATCTTCTGGCATTTCTGAAAATATATTACACTTTTATATTTTGATAAAAAATGAACCTCCAGGCTTTAAAACTCTGAGCAAGCTCTATCATTTGAAAAATTTGAGTTTATCTATAAAGTTGAACTATATTAGGTTTTAAATCCTTTATGCATTTAACTCTGGCTTTTATGCTCAAACTTCACCAAATTTCACCAAGTGTCATGCTTTGATTGGATGCTCGGTCAAACTCTACCTTAACCTCTGATTTGGAGATTTGGAGACTACATTAGTCTTCAAATATATAGAGTTATCTCTTAACCATGATTTCTTCAGAGACTTAGAGAATGCCTTTAGTCTCTTAATCTCTTAATCTCTTCCTTAACCTTGAGTCTATCTGGATACTTGGAGACTGCTCGATTTGGAGACTTGGAGACTACTTTATCTGGAGACTTGGAGACTGCTTGATCTGGAGACTACTTTATTTGGAGGCTTGGAGACTGCTCGATCTAGAGACTTGGAGACTACTTTATCTGGAGACTTGGAGACTGCTTGATCTGGAGACTTGGAGATGGCTTTAATCTCTAAGTCTCTGAATGATTTCCTTGACCATGGTTTCCTTATGAGACTTGGAGACTACTTTAATCTCTAGGTCTCTGAATGATTTTCTTGACCATGGTTTCCCTATGAGACTTGGAGACTACCTTTAGTCTCTAGGTCTCTGAATGATTTCCTTGACCATGGTTTCCTTATGAGACTTGGAGACATCCTTTAGTCTCTAGGTCTCTGAATAATTTCCTTCACCATGGTTTCCTTATGAGACTTGGAGACTTCTTGCCACGTGTCCCTTCATCCTTGTCTTCATCTACAAAATTTACTTACCTCGGCCATGAGCACAAAAATTGAGGCACCAGTCACCATGTAGGCATGGATAGCCTCCATCTCTACTTCATATTTCATATGTTTGCCTCATTTCTTATAAACATCTCAAACTCCACTTATGGGATGAATGTGGGATATATGGTTCTTTAGTTTTTAAAGCTCATTTAGTATTTTGCCCCAAAATAATGGGGCCCATAGCCACACTAAGTCCTCTACCAAGGGGCTGCCAACATAGCTCTTGTTTCCATATTCACATTATGATGCAAGCACTAGAGTATTTAAACACAAAAAAATGCAACTACCCAGTCAATGTGGGATAAATGTTCTTTGTGACTATTAAGGGCAATTTAGATAGTGTTGCACTCATTCGACTGTATCTTGCGAACCTAGTTGAATTTGTAAAATCTCTCCAGTGAGAATCTAGGCAATTAGATTTGCAACAACATATCTGAAACTTAGCCCGATCCAATGATTGAATTGAAAGTTATACCCCCCACAATATGACTCTTTTTATGTCTGCTACAAATTTGTGTTTGCAAAATCCATTAATTTGTACATGCTGCCTGCTAAAATTTACTCTTAGCTTTACCAATGTGTATTCTCAAAAGAGAAGTGTTGTAGCCTTCATTTAAATTTACCATTTTCTGAGTGTCTAAAAAGAAAACAAAAACAAATGCTGGCCCCATTGGGAAAGTTCTCTTTCTCGCAGACAGCTCCCTCATTTACTATCCCTCTTTCTTTAAGTTTTGATACCAAATCCATTTCAAAATTCTTAAGACCAAACTCATTTGTATCATGCAGATGTAAAAGATTATTTTTAGAATTGATGAAGATACTCTTACCTTCACATGCTGGTTTTCATTTACTTCCACAAATGCTCTTATCTTCCCATGCTAAACTATGCTCACATAATAACAACGAATCATAATTTTTCAATATATCATTCTCTTGTGAAACATAAGTTTTAGAATCCTCTTGATCCTCATAAGAATGTAAAGCACACACATCCTCTTTAGCATTCAAAACACTGTTAGTATCATTACATCTAGGATCAAGATGAGAGAGTATTTCTGCTATAACTTTGTAAGGCAAATATTTACTTAGATAGTCACCATCATAAGTATTTGAAACATCACTTATTGCTGCAACTTCTTGTAAATATGTATTGTTATCATCACTAGATGTTTCCTCCATATGTTAACAAATGATCATCAACCATACATCTTTTACACATCTGCAAATTGACCATACAAACAACAACCAACCTCGGGAACTAGCTTTAAAAACTAACAAAATCAAGTAACCGAGACATGGCATTGGGCACACATGTTCTATGGTGAGCATTCTTCCAGATTGAAAAGTGACATCTGATGAAACTAAACAGGTCAAAAGATTTTAAACATCCAAGTTGCCTTCTTCAGAATAATTCTACAAATTACTCTGTTAAAAACAATGAAATGCATCTGGTTCTGACTTTGCAAACAAGTCAAGTGAGCTCCTGAAGACCTGAGCTTCTGGGTATTGGAAGTATTCTATATGGAGAGCATAAATCCAAAAAGGCAACTCATGGTGATCAACCGATCATATTTGGCAGACCTTTGAAAGTAGCCACTTGGAGATATAGCACAAGAAAATAAGAGAAATACTGATTTCTGCCAATGAAAAGCATTTGGGGAAGTGTGCATACAAAAACCTCATGATCTAAGACCTTGCAAACTTGAAGTAAATTTGGTTTACAATATAGGGGCACCATTTTCTTGATATGACCAATCAGAGTATTCAAGATATAACATCATGAACAAGGCCTCCGACTAAACTATGCAACTGATCTGCATCAAATTGTTAGAAACTACAAATGGAATCAGATTAGAAAATTGGGAAAATAGACACTTCATGACCTAAAGATTGAGACATAAGAAGTATTTGACCATTGTAATATAGTACAAAAGGATTTTTTTCAATTGGGTCACAAATTCAACAATTATAATTGGTTAAATAGGGCTACTCAGAAAACTGCGCAAAATAGAGAAATAGGACAAATCTGGAAAGCCAACTTTGGGGAATCCAAAAACCTATCAAATGGACTTGAAAACGCTTTAGACTTGACACATAGGCTCTTTGATATACATGTTAAACATTCCTAGAGTGGCGAGCCACAATACCTAACAGGACACAAGATATTAAAATGCGAACAGGCCCTGCTACAACAAACTGACACTTAGGCAAAAATGCAGACTGAAGTGAACACCTCAAAATGGCTACTCCCTAAACATGTCAGATTTAAAACTTAGGAGCTGGAACCCACTGCATATGTCAAATGAAAGGTGTTGAACCTATTCCCCAAGCTGTATCTCATGAAAATCATCAGGTCATATTTTACTTACACTTCAAGTTGGCATTTTTGAAAAGTTTTCAAGGGTACTCACCTTGCCTTAGAGAAAATTTTGAATTGGTCACTCCAAATTTTGGCCAAATTTGAGAGTACCAACAATGGCTCTAGTTGGGGATGCATGCCCCATGTGGGCATGCAGAGAACCTTGAGAATCTCATTGTAGAAGCAGACCACCCCGAAAATTCAAATCAAAATTTATCTTTCTTCTCTTTTCATCTTTCCCTCCTAACAACTCTTCTTAAAAAATGGGAACCTCTATTGAAAGCAAACACACCACACAACTAAAAGGGAAAGTGACTATACAATATGAACTTTATCTACAAGAATCCTAGAGCCCCAAATTGGATTCAACTCTTACCTCTATCATACATCTGATTTTCATCTCCATAGATCAAAGGCAAACTAAAATTATGGCTTGCATCAACAAGATAAAAAATGTTGCCATTCACCTTCAACATATCAAACAAAAGATAAGCAAAAAACTCATCATCACTTGGAAAAAAAAATTCATCAAATCGTTGTGAATTTTGATCATTGTGTGACATCAAAACATCACACCCTTCCCTATTGCTGTCAAGCTGAAAAAGAAAAAATTCCAGCTCCTTTTCATGGATGAAATCAAACTCCTAATGAACACTAGCTTGCACCAAAACATAAGCTTCATTCACAACACTGATCTGTAAACCAGGATGGAATTCTTTCACACAAACATTTGATTGCATAAGACCTTATATAACTTGCTGACCAGAACCTTTACAAGCATCCTCTAAATCTAAAAATGGATCATCAAATATCAATTCATTTGCCATTGGCAAATTTGAAAACACACATGTAGATCTCTCACTCTCCTCAAGGGAGTAATCAGTATTATGATGTACACAAGAATCATCCACATCAAACTCATCAAAATCTAAATCCACAACAGCATACAAGTCATCATATTCATCATAAACAATAGTGAGTTCATGTGAATAATTTTGATCTTTTGCAAGAGGAGATAAATCAAGAACACAAAAAGAACAAGTTTCAACTTCATCATCTTCAAAACTTTGAAACTCCATGTCATGATCCACATTCTATTTTTTAAAAATATTATCATCAGTGGCTTGTGTACTCACATCAGAATCCTCTCCAATACCTTCCTGCAAAGTATCAACATGATAGAAATCCACAACTTGTTGGTGGGTGGGAGGGAAAATAGTGAAGCATTCTGGTAAGCATATGAAACTTGGGCAAATGAAAGATCATCCTTTAATGGTTCAATGGAAGACTCAAAATCAAGAAAATTTTCACCCCTTGAATCTAAAACAACACTGAGGATTTCAAAATTTGACAAATCATATTCAATTTGATTGTGGTCTAGTGATATTGGAGGACAAGAAAAATCATAAATACAAGTATCAAAACTCTGACTATCTGATATATTTTCCTTGTCAAACTTAATATGTGTGAAGTGCTGAGATTCAAATCTATCCTTCCCTGAAAATCTAAGATATTCACAGGATAATAAATCTAAAATTTGTTCACTATGAAGTGAACAACTATCATCATTCATACTCATGTCTGATACACTTTCACAATCAAAATCTTTATTGTCATTTTCCACACCCTTAGAAATGTCATTATTATCAAAACTTATATTCATAAGGCATGAAGATTGAGAATCACTTTCTGATACATACCTCTGAAAATTTGAAATTTTCTCATTGCTTATTAAGGATTGACATTCTAATTTATCCCAACTGTCTTCTCGCTTGATGCTGCAAATGTCTTCCTCATTGGAATCATGGAGTGAAATCTCTCAGAGCATATCATCTTGTGTAAAGATATCACTACAAACACTCACATCCACATCATTGTTATCATCTTGTTGTTTGCACAAATATCTTCATACTGAGACAATAATGTTGTCCTCTTATGCTGATAAAAGGGAAGAGCTACAAATTTATCAGGAACATCACTAACCGTGGACTCTTCTTCATTATCTTCATATTCACTGAACTCACTGTCAGCATCATAATCAGTATAACTAGATTGACTATAACTAGACTCAACCTCATCAGCATAACTAGATTTATATTCAACATTATTTATTTTCCTCTCTTTCTTCCTTTGTTTTATGATGGCTGATTGTCTTTTGATAAGTTCCTCCTCAAGATCCTCTTTATCACAATCTAAATCTGACATAGATTCTTCAAAACTAGATGTAGCAGAAGAAACACTATTGTCCTCTATGTCACCATAATGTTTATTAAAATAGCCTTCTAGTTCAGCCATAGATCCTATTGAACCATGAGGTATTTCTTTAAGCCAATCCCTAGCACTTTCAACTAGAGATATTGCAAAAAGATTCATTAATACATCCTCATGTGTGATGTTGTGATCATCTATTAAATCATAAAACTTGTCAACATGCTCCTCAACTGATTGCTCACCCATACCATTGAATTTAGGCAAACAATCCTTGACTGTTGATGGAATGGGATTTGGGTATCCAGGGATACCTTCAAAGTTTATAGCATTACACAACCTAACCCAATATAGTTGTGACATCTTAACAAGTAGAGGAACTAAAATTCGCCTCTCTCTTCCCTTTTAACTTATTGCTGACCACTTAATGGGGAAAACATGTATAACTGATTTTCATGAACAAAAAAGCTTTTATCCAATGAAAATAAAATACCTAGAGTATGATGAAGCTGCTACAAACTATTTGATTTGAAGTCACCTCCAATTCACCTTCAAAAATTAGTAGAGTTTCCACCTCCTTGCAGAGGAAAAGACTTTCATAAGCTGAGATCTCTTTCTATATCCTTTTCCACTTATGAAACAAACTTCAATAGGGTACATATATTGTTTATCAGGACTAAAATACATCACTTTATGCACTGATCAAACAAAGAATTCAGGGTCACCACTCACAAATTGGTGAGATGATTTGAAATTTCTTAAAACTAACTCTTATACACTTCAATGGAAACCACTAGATAAATGAATAAGCCAACCAAGAGTCTAGCTCTACTCATACCCACGTTATTCTATCTTCACTTCACAGACCCCAATAGAGTCACTAGTTTGTTAGAGCTTTTTCTTGCAGGATCAAACTTGGTAAATGTATAGGCTTGATTCTCATATTTACAAACTCACAAGTTTGACAAGAAAGAGTCTAATTGATGAGGATTGGATAGGATCCTTCTTCTTCTTTGAGTTCCACACGACTCAAGTGGGTATTGCCTATTTAGTTGATTTACTATGTTTCAAGCAAACTTTTAGATGGTGGATTAGGTCTTCACTGCTATGCTATCATTCTTCAGATTACTTCAACAAAAGATCACTCTAAAAACAATTGAGAATATCCTAATGCAAAGTTTGACAATAGAAACTACAAATGCAACAGCATAGAACAGTGGAATAAGGATGTGAATCCTTCTTCTTTTTTTGAGTTTGACTCAAGGAAGGCTAACCTTTTGATTCTCTCTTCAAGGAATCAACAAACTGAACTATATCACCTAGACATAGTTCTATCAAGATATGCATGAACTTAAAAACACAAATGTACTGGTAATGATATGCTTTATGTTTGATGACTGAAAGATAACCACATAATAGACATCTAGCTAGTGCCTATTCCATTGGGCAGATAGTTGCTGTATGAAAATCCACAGGAAGAAATTAAAAAAAATATAGTTAAATGCCTTATAGATTACTTGCAGTTTGAATTGAGTGCCTTTCAAACTATTCTGTCACTTCTATACTGTTATCATCAAAATCTTGACAATAATTTCTGCTCTCTGAAACTATTTATGAAGTTTAATTCTCTCCTTGAGAGTAACTAACAAAAAATTAAACAAGTTCCCTTGCAACTGGTATGTTTTACATGCCTTACAAATATAATATACAAGAGCATAACATAAAAGTGAAGAGACAATCAATAGAACAAAAGAGAAACTGCAATGTATTGAATTGAACTTGGATCCTATTTCAATGCATACAAAATTTGGAGTTCAGGAGCCCAAACATGGGAAAGAGAGATCTGCTTTGTAGAGAAATATTCAACTTTCATGCTCTCTCCAAAAGAAGCTACAACTGCTATTTTAAAACATCTTGGGATCCCTGAGGATGCACAAGCTTCAGATGTTTTCCCTAAACCTAAAATAGAGAAAAGACAAAAGCATATGAGGACCTTCAAACAGTGGAGAGACAAAACACTTCTAATGACTCAGCTGTTATCTACTTCTGCAACCTCTGCAAGATACTTCTGGGAAAAAAACTTCCTTCTATTTGAGAAAATCAAATCAATCAATGAAGGCCTTGGAAAAATCAATAAATCTAATCTTATCTATGAAACCAAGGAAAGCAATCCAAACAAGAAGAAATCTGATCTACAAAAGATATGTTCCATTCCCCTTTGCCGAATTTTCACGTTTGTCTTGTCTAAAAATAAATATCTTCACAAAATATGACCTCAGATAAAGAAGCTATTACTGCTCTCATCTCCTCAATCAGATCTGATTTTAAATGCCATCATTGCATCTATCATCTTATGGCGTTTCTAAAAATTGATTACACTTCTATATTTTGATAAAAAAATGAACCTCCAGGCTTTAAAACTCTGAGCGAGCTTTGTCATTTGAAAAATTTGAGTTTACCTATAAAGTTGAACTATATCAGATTTTAAATCTTTGATGCATTTAACTCTCTCTTTTATGCTCAAACTTCACCAAATTTTGGCAAGTGTCATGCTCTGATTGGATGCTCGGTCAAACTCAGCCTTAACCTTTGATTTGGAGATTTGGAGACTACATTAGTCTCTGAATCTCTGGAGTTATCTCTTAACCATGCTTTCTTTCAGACACTTAGAGAATGCATTTAGTCTCTTAATCTCTTAATCTCTTCCTTAACCTTGAGTCTATCTAGAGACTTGAAGACTGCTCGATCTAGAGACTTAAAGACTACTTTATCAGGAGACTAGGAGACTACTTTATCTGGAGACTTGGAGACTGCTCAATCTAGATACTTGGAGATTGCTTGATCTAGAGACTTGGAGACTGCTTTAATCTCTAGGTCTCTAAATGATTTCCTTGACCATAGTTTCCTTATGAGAGTTGGAGACTGCCTTTAGTCTCTAGGTCTCTGAATAATTTCCTTGACCATGGTTTCCTTATGAGACTTCGAGACTTCTTGCCATGTGTCCCTTCATCCTTGTCTTCATCTGCAAAATTTACTTACCTCAACCATGAGCATGTAAATCAAGGCACCAGTCACCATGCATGCATGGATAGCCTCCAGCTCTACTTCATATTTCATATGTTTGCCTCATTGCTTATAAAAATCTCAAACTCCACTTATGGGATGAATGTGGGATATATGGTTCTTTAGTTTTTAAAGCTCATTTAGTATTTTGCCCCAAAATAATGGGGCCCACCGCTACACTAAGTCCTCTACCAAGGGGCTGCCAACATAGCTCTTGTTTCCTTATTCACATTATGATGCAAGCGTTGGAGTATTTAAACACAAAAAAAATGCAACTGCCTAGTCAATGTGGGATAAATGTTCTTTGTGACTATTAAGGGCAGTTTAGATAGTGCTGCACTTAGTCGACTGTATCTTGTGAACCTAGTTGAATTTGGAAAATCTCTCTACTAAGAATTTAGAGAATTAGATTTTCAACAACATATCTGAAAATTAGCCTGATCCAATGGCTGAATTGAAAGTTATGCCCCCTACAATATGACTATTTTTCTATCTCCTACAAATTCATGTTTACAAAATCCATTAATTTGTACATGTTGCTTGCTACAATTTACTCTTAGATTTACCAATGTGTATTCTCAAAAGAGAAATGTTGCAGCCTTCATTTAAATTTACCATTTGTTGAGTGTCTAAAAATAAAACAAAAACAAATGTTGGCCCCATTGGGGAAGTTCTCTTTCTCACAGGCGACTCCCTCATTTACTATCCCTCTTTCTTTAAGTTTTGATACCAAATCCATTCCAAAATTCTTAAGACCAAACTCATTTGTATCATGCGGATGTAAAAGATTATTTTTAGAATTGATGAAGATACTCTTACCTTCACATGCTGGTTTGCATTTACTTCCACAAATGCTCTTATCTCCCATGCTACACTATGCTCACATAATAACAATGAATCAACATTTTTCAATATATCATTCTCTTGTGAAACATAAGTTTAAAATCCTCTTGATCCTCATAAGAATGTAAAGCACACACATCCTCTTCAGCATTCAAAACACTGTTAGTATCATTACATCTAGGATCAATATGAGAGAGTATTTCTGCTATAACTTTGTAAGGCAAAGATTTACTTAGATAGTCACCATCATAAGTATTTGAAACATCACTTATTGCTGCAACTTCTTCTAAATATGTATTTTTATCATCACTAGATTTTTCCTCCATATGTTAACAAAGGATAATCAACCATACATCTTTTACACCTCTGCAAATTGACCATACAAACAACAACCAGCCTCGGGAACTAGCTTTAAAAACTAATGAAATCAAGTAACCGAGACATGGCTTTGGGCACACACGTTCTATGGTTAGCATTCTTCCAGACTGCAAAGTGACATAGATGAAACTAAATAGGTCAAAAGATTTTAAACATCCAGGTTGCCTTAGAATAATTCTGCAAATTACCCTGTCAAAAACAATAAAATGCATCTGGTTCTGACTTTGAAAGCAAGTCAAGCGACCTCCTGAAGACCCGAGCTTTTGGGTATTGGAAGTATGCTATATGGAGAGCATGAATCTAGAAAGACAACTCATGATGATCAACCGGTCATATTTGGCAGACCTTTGAAAGTAGCCACTTGGAGATATAACACAAGAAAACAAGAGAAATACTAATTTTTGCCAATGAAAAGCATCTGGGGAAGTGTGCATACAAAACCCTCATGATCTAAGACCTTGCAAACTTGAAGTAAATTTGGTTTACAATACAAGGGCACCATTTTCTATATATGACCAATCAGAGTATTCAAGATATATCATCATGAACAGGGCCTCCGACTAAACTATGCAACTGATCTGCATCAAATTGTTAGAAACTGCAAACAGAATTAGATTGGCAAATTGGGAAAATAGATTCTTTGTGACCTAAAGATTGAGACATAATAATTATTTGACCACTGAAATATATTACAAAAGGAATTTCTTCAATTGGGTCACAAGGTCAACGGTTATAATTGGTCAAACAGGGCTACTCAGAAAACTGGGCAGAATAGAGAAATAGGACAAATCTGGAAAGCCAACTTTGGGGAATCCAAAAACCTATCAAATGGACTTGAAAAGGCTTTATAATTGACACATAGGCTCTTTGATAAACATGTTAAACATTCCCAAAGTGGCGAGCCATGAAACCTAACAGGACACAAGATATTAAAATGAAAAGAAGGCTTGCTACAACAAACTGACACTTAGGCAAAAATGCAGACTTCAGTGAACACCTCAAAATGGCTACTCCCTAAACATGTCAAATTTAAAACTTAGGAGCTGGAACCCACTACATATTTCAAATGAAAGGTGTTGAACCTATTCCCCAAGCTGTATCTCATGAAAATCATTAGGTCACATTTTACTTGGACTTCAAGTTGGCATCTTCGAAAAGTTTTCAAGGGTAGTCACCTTGCCTTAGAGAAAATTTTGAATTGGTCACTCCAAATTTAGGCCAAATTTGAGAGTACCAACAAGTTCTACACATCGAGCTAACCAATACTATGTCTGCTCTTCATTTTTCTCAGGTGCAACAACAACATACACATGTCCTGCAATATAAAATTAAGTACATGCACAAATAAAACTTGTTTAAAGATTTATAATTCAAATATAATAATAAATTATATGACATACACATGTAACTAATTTCATTTAAATTTTTACAATAAATTGAATTAAACTACCAGGCTGTATGAGGTCTGAAACACGATCATAATCTTATTATGCAAAGACATGATCCAGGTCTTCATTTATTATATCATGTTGATCTTGTGTCTCACTAGGTGTTAAGGATTTTTGTTTCCATTCTTCAACTCATTATGTATTCTCGCATTCTTCCCATTCACCTGCAACACAAAATTAACAAAAAAATGCAAGCTCCCTAGTCCATATAGTCCAAGTGTTAGAATTAGAACTCTTAAATGAATTCCATTTAGCCGATCTGCTGATTGTATCAAAATCATATTTGGAAATAATATTCTTATCTTCAACTAGCCTGAAATAACATCTGATTGTAGAGTTATGACTTGATCCTATAGAAAAACTTATTTTACACCATTCAACAATTGCATGTGCATCTTTAAATTTTGATTTTTCCTCAAATTTGGGTTGCTCTCTACAAATGGCTCTCTTAACACATGCAACAACACCATCATGTTCTCCCTTCTCGGGTCCAGCCTCAAAAAAATTCCAAATATGTTGGATATTTATTTTCTTATGTTTCCTACTCAACCAATAAAACATTCTAGCATTCTTGAATTTTCGTGTGTAATTATTAGACCATATTAGATGTTGTGTTATATGAATTTCTCTCTCCCTTAAATTTTCATAAAAGGTCTTATAGAAATTTTGGACAAACTCTAATGAGTTAAAACTTTGATGAGCATAATTTATTATCACTCATATAAAAATGGTACTCTCTCAATATTTTTCAATCCTCTTTTGTACTATCAGGTGCATGCCTATAGACAATATGAACAAAAATTGTTACTTGCACTGAATTATAATATTGTGGTTGGACCTCATCTTGTGGTGAAAGCGTGTAGTTCTCTGCAAAGTCAATGAATGAAATTATAGTACCAATTGGAAATGTATTCTTGCATATGTGAAATTTTCAATTAGGCCATCTAGAATTTTGAGAGTGTTTCACATATTTAGGTATAACCTTATTCTTGAATTCATTCATTGAAGCATGAACACTAAGTTTTTCAGTTATTAGATCTCACCGTTTTCCAACATTTTCATGCTTCAATGGATACTCAATAGTTTTAAATCTTTGTACATCAACTAATTGTTGTCCAAAATCAATTGAAATATTTTCATGCAAACATTCATCTAATAATGTAAGATTTCCACATACATCACATACATCAGAAACATATGCATTCAATAGATAAAAATTTTCATTAGGTGGGTTACAAAAAAAATTTGATATAAACTCCTTTATAGTTTGAGGTGGTATATTTATACCACATTCCTGCAACATTTCATTAGTATGTATGGTAGAACGTATAAATCAAAAAATACCATAGTGATAACAAAATTGAACATGATTTTTGCAACAACAAGTCATTGTTTCCTTGTTAATCCTTACATACCATGGTTTATATTTTTCAAAAGATCTTTCACTAATACTAATAGTTAACACCTTATCATCCACAAATTTTTTATACAAGTTAGTTTGAGTCATATCCAAAAGGTGTTTTGGATGTGGATCATGAACTTTTGAACTGACTCTTAATTTAAGAACATATTTGGCATTAGGGGATACTCTTGTATTATCGTGCTAAAAATTTTCAATCAAAGTTTTGACTTCACCAGTAAGTTTCATGTCAAATCTCAGGAGTCTGCCACTAAAGGTCCATAAATGGTTTGTTGGATCACTTTCAAAGTTAACTCTTCTCTTTATAGCTCTTGTTAAAGTTTTACAATGAATATTAAGATATCCACTTATGTTTGAAATCATTCTTTTATCAGTAGTAGTTTTGTTTACTAAAGTTGTTATTGCTCGTCATGCCGCATTACTATCTTTAGAATGACTTTTCTTTCTAATTATGTCAAAGGAAATAGAAAAAGTTGATACAAATTGTTTTAGAGACTCATTCTTCTTCTTGGATTTCACATAAATGCCTAACCTCTTCATCACTTTTCGCATTTTAGACATTTTAATTTAATTGTAACATTTATTGACATTGAAACCCAAATTTATTATTATAAAAACATTGTCTAAACAATCTGGTCGCATGTGTCCTAATTTGTCTCCATGAAACCAAACCATGCAGATTGTCTAGTGCATCACTTTTTATTTAAAATTTTTCATTCATTTCATTATCATTCAAAGGATTTTCTTTCTCAATCGGTGTTTCTATGTCTACATCCACATTGTTGATTTCAATTTGAATTGATGTTTGAATTTCACTTTCAATCGGGTTTTGACTTTTAGTTC
Organism: Chamaecyparis obtusa; assembly: GCA_027943335.1. Lineage (NCBI taxonomy): Eukaryota > Viridiplantae > Streptophyta > Pinopsida > Cupressales > Cupressaceae > Chamaecyparis > Chamaecyparis obtusa. Next base: position 426,249 of record BSBK01000050.1, read on the forward strand.
CTTTATCATTATGATTAACATTACTAATTTGTGGAATTTGATGTGCAATTAAATTTATTACTCTATTTTTAGAAATACAATTTAAATCATTTATATTGTAATCTCCTTCTAGAAAATGATGAACTTCTTTATTAGAATAAGTTACATTTGGCTATGAAGACATACATGTATCCAATACTAGATTAGAATATGCACTTGAATTTTCTTCTTCAACCTCTACATCCATCATGGTGTCTTCATTGTTCTCCTCTTCTGAAACAATTGTTGAACTCGATGCTCCAACATTATTTAGTTTTCAAAGTCTCTCTCTTCTTTCCCATTGTCATTTTCCTCCTCTCTATTTGTTGCAACCTCCTCAATTATCAGAAGCTTCCTTAGCCTCTTTCTGCATTGCTTTGATCCCATGTTTGCACTGAAATTTGAGTTCAAATGATTATCTTTATGTCAGATCCAAAACAAGACACAAAAAGAGAATGTTGATCAAAATATTCTATTTTCAGTGCGGATCATTAAAAAAATGATTGAATACTCGTCAATCATTGAGATTAGGCCCACAGTCATGTTTTTTGGCTGCAATGGCTCTTTATAAAATGGGTGCCCATTATTTAAATGAAACGAGCACCCATTTTTTTGAATTTCACAAAATAGGTGCCCATTTTTTTAATTTAAAAATGGGTGCCCATTTTGTAAAAGTATGAGCGGGAACCGTACCTATTGCCTTGGTTTTTGGTTTAGGACAGACTTGGTGGGACCAAGCCTATGCTTGGCCCTACAAAACTATGGCTAAGACATTACAATACAAAATTTTTACCTTGCCATAATTTTTTGGACACCTTCCCGAATAAATTTTTTGAAGAAATGAAAACCCTTTTTAGTTCTTATTTTTTAGATTATAAAAATATAAATTTTATAGTGATGAGAAATTTTAAAAATTTTACAATATTTATTAAGCCAATGTGGTACCTAAACTTGAAATACTAAGGCTAACTAAAATTTTAATAACTTTTTTAATTTTACATTTTTTTAAAAATGAGTTATATAACATCAATCTACATAGAATTTCCTTCAAATTAAATTTTTTTTTAAAAAGTGAAGTTATCATCAAATTATGGTGGTCATACACCAGAACTTTTGAAAATGTACTTTATAGTCAATTAAAAATTAAAAATATATATATATTCAATAAAAAATAGATAAAATATTCTCATCAATCTTTAGTGTTTTAGGTATCTTTACCCAAAAGGATTCACAAAAATACATTTATTTACTTCAAAAAAGGGTGGGCATACACGTGTGAGGTGTGGTCCTGAAACACGCATTTTGAAAAAGTGGTTTTTAAACATGCCTACTAAAATTAAATTTATACCATGTGGGTATTAAAATAAATTACATATTTGAAAATTAGACTCCGAGCACTAAATTTTATATTACTAAAGTTTTTCAAGATTCAATCTTTAAGTGCCTCAAATTTTAACATCAATTGATATAAATTTTTAAAAATAGAGAAAACACTTCCACTTTTTGCCCAAAAGTGGGACTCAACTTCGTGCAGCCACCCACATGGTGGTCTTTATTTTGTTATCAAGATCCAAAGGAGGATGGAGAAGGTGAAGTGGATAACATATGATAGGTATGAGAGGAAAATGGGATGGAGGAGGTGAGCGATAGTATGTGCTAGAAGAAACTGCCCCCAATTGCGGAGAGGAACTGGATGGAGGGATTACACATGATGCTTATTTTACAAGTTTTGATCATGGTACTTTCCAAAGGTTCCTGTTTGCCAAGTTTTCACCATTGGTCAATTATTTATTTTTACTTTTTGAATTTTTGGACTTTTTCTCACTGGATGATGGTACAACCTTATTAGGATGTATGGATTATGCCAACGCATGGATAAGATGGTTTTGATGGAGGATATGCATGGGGTGAGGGATATTGTGGTAGAAAGTGTTTGGATGGAATGATGGAAAGTGAGCATGATAGGGGGTGTTGTCAAGACCAACATTGGCACATGTTGTGAGGCAGGTAGATGGGGTGGATGAGAAGTGAATGGTGCATGTGGATATTGTGTGTGTGAATTTTGGACCTAGCTGTAGACACAACACTTTAGTAAAATATTAGAGGTTAGCAAAAATCAAAATATGCAAATAAGAACAATATAGCTAACCAGGCGATTTACTACCTTCTAGTAGGTGTGAGTATGGTATTCTCAGATTAGACTGAGATCAATGATAATGCAACACCTAAACGAAGGATTTAAATGATGAAAGCAATAAAATATGAATGCAAATTAATCTATTTTTAAAATTTTTTGATGCAATAAGATGAGAAAAATTGATAATAAATTAATCTAAATGGATTGAAATGATATGAAAATTAAACTAACAATGATATGAAATATGAAACTAGAATGAATTGAAAACAAGATTGATCTCACAAAACATTGATTCGCAAGAAGCTTGATGATTCCTCTGATGTCAATTCACCAAAGTAAGTATGCAAATTTTGTGGATCCTTTGTAAAGAGCTAAGCCTTGATTTTATAGAAATCCAGGGCTTGAGGGTGCATGGAAAAAGTCATAAATCACTCTTGATGAACTTAGGTTGATTTTTGAGTTAACAAGGAATCAAAATTAGATCAACTCACATAATCATGCAAAATCATGCAAGAACAACTTTTTAATTTGAATCAAAAGTTGAGATCAGCTTTCAACTCAAAAGAGAGTTGAGTTTCAAAAAGATAACAGCTTGAATTGATTTTTTGATTTAAAGTTTAACTACTCTTTGAATGTGCACAAATAATCATGAATTATTTAAATAAATAAAGTGATTTATCTTCAACTTAACTGATTTTAAATTTAAAAATAACTGATTTATGGGTTAATCAATTATTTTAATCAAACTTTTATTCAAAACTTATATTATTAAATATTGACAACTTGGATTTAATCAATTAAATAAATATCCAATTAATTGTTTGTAGGAATTTTGATTTATTGTCAAAATAAAAACAATATTAATTAGGAATAAATGAAATTAAATATAATTAAATAATTAAGTGGCAGAATTAAATTAATTAAATATTCATCATATTCAATTAATCAATTTTATGATAAATAATAACATTTATTGCCAAATTATATTTAATTAAATATAATTAGATAAATTAGGAATATTGCTAGGAATATTCCCCGATGCAGAATTTAGGATAAAATCAATTAGGATTCGATAATGTGCAAATGTGCCTTAGGTTACGACTTTGATGTCGATTTCGTTCGAATTGAAGATGTAGAAGGTTAATGAACCTATAGCCCATTTTTGGGGTATTACATTTTGCCCATCTTTGAATCATTGTGTAAAGTGTAGTGGTTCAAAGAATAGTCTATGTTTGATGTATGTATGAAACTGATTTGAAAGATTTGAAAAAGATATATCGACCCAGCCCCAGAATGACCAAGAATCAAGATGATGCTAGCTATATCAACAATGAACTGGTGATTACTAAAAAGTGCCAAAATGTTTAATTTTGAACCTTATGATTGCGAAGAAGTGAGTGATTGATTCCAGACCTCAATGTCCTTGTATGAATCATATTGGTAGCACAGCCTGAACCCATCAGTTACGAAGAACCACAGAAATGATGCTAATGAACCAATAGTTACAAAAAGCTGATACAGTTTACAAGATAGATTTGGATACTAGATAAATTTGATATGCCCCAAGAGATGATAGATTTTCCCCAAGCGACGAGGACTTTAGATGAATAAGCAAGTAGACGTGGTTGTTGTCTTGATTACTAAGGAAAGATTGATTTACAAATTTAGATTTACAGATTTGAATGATGTGCAATACCATGCCCCCTTCGGGATTAAAATTGAAATCTGTAGGACCCCTCCATTTCCCTCATCTTGGTAAGAACACTCTGATAAGCACTATTGTTATTTCTTGCAAAACTTTTATGTGAGGTTATTAGATATCTTGATTGTAGTTCGTCAACTTATTTAGAATAGATTTCATTTTCAAATGAATTCATGGAATATGTTAATTTAATACATAGTTTTGAAGTAATATTACCTTTAGTTAACTATTGTGGTATTAGAACATGAAGGTGTGAACCTATGCTTACATGATAGAATTAATATTACTCTAAGATGCTTGGAAATTCCATCTGAAACTAAAATAAGGGAGCTTACATGGATTAGAATATTTCCCTAATGAAAAATAGAATGAGTCAAATTAACTAACAAAGTTTTGAGACATTTTAAAATAAAGACAATCAATAGTAATTAGCAAGTGAATAGTAAACCTAATAGAATCTTTAAGTTATGTGGCAACATTATATGTTATGATGTCTTAACTTAGGTAAGGATTATGCACGCGTATAGATGGTTTGTAATGATCTCTATAAGTGTAAAATTTATGTTAGAGTGATAGGTGCATGCATCAAAATATAAATTTAGGAAGGCTTCAAATAAAAGTAAATTTTTTGTGATAGAATTGAGCTATGTAATTTAATTGGCCCCTACCATTCTCCCTCTATGTGAGACACTTTTGTGGATAAGGTTGGGAGACCATTAGTCTTTTAACCTTGTTGAGCCCTACTAGAACATATTACCTTGGTGAGAATCCTTGTAATGTGATTATGTAAACCACTTCATACAAAATAATGAATTGTACAACAATAGTGTTGATGATTTGATTTCACTAGCATAACCAAGACTAAGTTAAGCTTAAGGAAGTATAGAAACCTTATGAGTTGACATGTCCACACTATTAACTAGTCTGATTAGTGAGAATTGTAGATTAAAAGACCTTATAGGATCAACAATTAAATATGAGATGGATTACAAATAACCTTGAGTTAACCATATTCGTGAAACATACTTGAAAATTAATAAAGAAGGAATCCATGGAAAAATTGTATTATGGGGCGATTGCATATTAGGTGTAGTGGTAAGTATGTTGTTAGGATCAATGTTTAACATTGTTTAAGGACCATCTTGTTTTAAGATAGCATTGTGTAATCTAGGATCTAAACCTGTTGATTTTGTACCATGTGTTAAATTAGGATAATGTTATTACAATATGATATATTCTGACATGATTTGATGAAAGGCCCTAGTGCATTGGTATTGCATTTTACTTGGGTTGTGTTTTGCTAGCTCATAGTTACGATCTAAATGAAATGATAAAGAACGAAGAGCTTGAATCATATATTGGTATATGGGACTTGTTCCAGATTAATTGAGGTAATTTAAATAAATGGAATTGTGATATGCTTTAGAAATAGAGAATATAAATGAATATGGTCTATTAGGAATTGAGTTATGAAACCTGGTTAGGAGATATTTTCAATTTACTATATATATATATATATATATATATATATATATATATTGATCAATTTTGGATTTGGAGAAATGTGGATTTAAATATGTGAATGAGGTGATGTGGTATGTAGAGGTAATTGATGTATATGTACAAATGGGTTCATATGGAGCTTTACTTGGATTATATACATAACACATTCTTGGAATTACTGATATTATCTTGAGTGTGTGAGTGTGCAGGGATAAAACCATGGAATTTAAGAGGAATGAAGCCAACATGTGTATATTATCTCTGTGACACCAAGGTCATGTCCCCAAAGAGATACAAGGCCTCCCTATGACATAATCTATTTTGTGAAGTATGTGGATGTGAATGTATTTAAGTTGGTTTATTTTATTAAGTTGTTTAGAGGAAGTGCCAAGTGTAATTGTGAATGTGTTGTGGTGTCAATTGACACATGTGTTTGTATTTTGAGTTGGCAATGGACCTCATGGAGTGAATGCATGTCACCATCTAACCCTAGTACAATTTGTCTTCCCCACACCTTTGCCTTGGTTAGGGCACACATGAGTAGTCACATCCTCTCTAATTTCGAATTTTGCCTTTGGGATGGGTTTTGAAGGGTCAAATTGACCCCTAGGGAGTTGTTTTACACAAAAATAGAAGGCCCATGGGTTATACCTATGGGTAAGGGTCCTTTTTAACCATAGGACACCCTAGAGCCACCTTGGGAAGCCCTCCAAAAGTGGGCTTTTTTCAAATGTCGAAAATCAAACTCACATGGGAAACTTCTTGAGTCAAAATGCTTCCAACTCTCTTCTCCATTCACCTTTTTGCAGTTCCACTTTAGGAAAGTTGTAAGGTTTTGGGTAGGTCACCCAATGGGAAGCTCACAACTCTCCCAAGGGCATGGGAGAGTGTGAGAGGCCTATTTTAGTGGCAAACTTGGATTGTGTTGCCTAATCACCCACTCTCCAACTTTGGAGACAATCTAGGAGCTTGGAGAAAATTAGAGAAGAAAAAGGGAAGAAAAGGGAAGACTCGCTTAATCTATTTACCATAACTTCAGGTGGAGGTATGTGCACCTCAACCTCCATTAATGGAGTTTATGCAATTTATGAGTTCATATGATTATCAAGGCATTTTAGTTTGGTATATGTGTGTTGTGAGTTGTTATGCTTTGTGTAAGTCCTTGAGTTCATTCATGAGAGTATTGTGTTGGCATAGTGTTTTGAATCTCTTATGTTGTAGTGATAAATGTGTATGTTATGTGAGCTAGTGATGAGACATGGTTGTTTTTTCTTGTAGTTCTTATTCCCTTCTATTTGAGTGGGTCTTAGTAGATCCTTGTTTGTGAATGGCCATGTAAGAAAATTTTTTGTTGCAAATCCTTGTGTGAAGGAAAGAATGACATATATGTTGTTGTCTCATGAAGTAATATCATGTGAGAAATATTTGAGGGTGGTATGGGTGTTCCTTGTTGGCTTGTTTTCCCCTTGCTCGGGGGTTGGCTAGGACCTACGAGGTCTCATGATGCCATATGGTAGGGAGGAGAGTATTCCATGGAAGAGTTGTTTTATTTTCTTGTAGGTTTTTCAAGATATCTTGGTTGGACCAGGCCAGGACTATGAAAGAATGTTGTGTTTGTGAATCCCCTCAATTTGGTATTGGGTGTAAAGTGTACCTTGCAAAAATGTAATATAAGTTTTTGTCTCATCTATTTCTTCTTGTAAAATCTTGTAAGATAGTTTTCTTGTAAAGTTTTGTAGTGTCTGTAAAAAGTGACATGTTTTCCAAGTTGTAAATAAAATTAAAAAAAACTATAACTTGTAGGAAGATTAATGTACTTTATTTATTAATTTTGCTTTGTGATAATCTATCTATTCATGTCCTTGTATTGCTGTTGTAAAATGAGTTGTAAAAAAAGAAAATTTGTTGTGTTTTTGCCTAAGGAAATCTGGGCATGACAAAATCTGACAAGAAAAGTCAGTGTTGAATGGTTTAGAGGCATGTTAATTGATTTGAGAAGTGGTTATACGCATCCAGGAATGCATTTTGCATCATTTAGAGGTCTTGGAGACCAAGTTTGACTAGGTTAAACCATGAGTTGACCATATTTGACCAAGTTGAAATTTTGATAATTTGATGTAAGATAATTAGTTAAGTTGAATTTTAGATTTTTGATGATTGAAGGTTGATTATGCAAGTAGTGAATAATATAAACGATCTCAGATTTTGATTTTGATCCCAAAAAAGGATTCTACTTGATGTTTCATTGGAGGAACCTTCATGTGAGATTCAACTCTTATGATATGTTTTTAGCATTTTTGAAGAATTGTTTAAGTGTTCAATCAATTTGTGAGATCATGCAAAGTGCAAAATGAAATGCAGCATGAAATGAAAACCTAGGACCTAGGACCTAGTCACTGATCATGTGTCAGTCATTCTCATCATTAAATTTTTAGGTAACTAGATAAATCAATACAATGCCCACTAGTTATGAAACCATAGACATATGAACATCGATTTGTATGCACAGGAATCAATACAACACCCACTGGTTAGGCAACCATGAATATATGAATATTAATTTTATTTTTGGAATGTCAGATTAGATATAAGCACCAAGGCACAAACGCCAAGATGACCTGAATATCATGTCCATTTTGATATAGCAATTTGTTTAAGAATCAAAACATAGACATCGTGATGACCAGAATACGCCTTGTATACAAACACATCAAACAGTCAAGAGATCATTCTAAATCAAATGTGAATTACCCATACTGACCCTTTATCATTCACATCCTTAGGTAAGATTGCATTTCACAATAGGAGAAATAAATCACTCAAAAAAAGATAATAGTTAGATCAAACTTTCTTGAATTTTTTGGGTATCAATGGTCGAGGTATGCATGGCCATCCAATTTGAGATAGAGGCTCTTATAGTCGGATACCATTTCAATCCAAAATTTCCAAAGTTGTTAGATTTTCATATACAAGAAGAAAACAAAGAAAAGATTATGTCCCTAGTCATCACTCTCTAAATCCTATAAAGGACATCATCAAAGAGCTTGTGGGAAGAAAATATGCAAAAATCTCAATGTGAATCAGTAAGCATACAAGGAGATAAAAGCGTGTAAAAAGAATAGATTATTTTCATTTTGATGTTTTGATTACATTGTTGTAGATGCAAAATCCTTTCTGGAGACGAGATTGATTGACTGACTTGGATGAAGCTTCAAAGGACTCTGACTAGATATGATACGTCTAAGATATATTGGAGGCCATAGGATATGACTTTGATTGCCCCTAAGTTTGAACATTGATAAGATACAAATGCTTTAGCTGATTGGTGTACAGACTGACTTATTGAAAATAGGAATGCGGGAACAAACCAAGAGATATGTACAAACTAAAGCAAGACTGAAAGTTGGGAAAGACCAAGATTGTGCTGATAGATGGAGCATTTTGAAATAAGTGGCACCCATTTGCCAGGTTTACACCATCTTGGCAAAGATTCTATTTTTTCTACCAAGGCGCCTATTTCCAGGTTTTCACCAAGGCACTTTTTCTTTTTCTCATTTTTTCGTATTCTTATTTTTCCCAATTTTTTTGTACTTTTGATATTTTTTACTTTTTTTGTGAATCATCAAGGCACCTATTGCTAGGTTTTCACCAAGATGTTCATTTTTTCAGGATTTTTTCAGATTTTTAAAATTTTTTCAAGATAATTTACCATACACTGAATGTCGTAGGCATAGAATTTCTTCAGATGGAGAGCATTGATTGGTTCTCAGAGCTATTCTCCTTCAGTCATTGAGATTTGATAGGCACCTAAGCCAAAAGTAATAGTGATAACAAATGGACCTAGCCAGTTGGGTTCAAACTTCCCCTTGTGTTCTCTATGTGATTGATTTTTAGGATTCTCTCTCAAGACTAGGTCACCAACCTAAAATTCTCTATGTCTGAATTTCTTATTATAGCCTCTAGACATTCTCTTCTGATATGCTCTGAGATGATCATATGCTACTTGTTTGCACTCATCTAGTAGTTCAAGTTCTTGCAACCTAGACACTCTATAGTCATCATCATTTACTAGACCATGCATTCTGATTCTTAGTGATAGGATTTCAACATCAATAGATAGTACCACTTTAGACCCATTAACTAAAGTGAAAGGTGTAGCCCCAGTGGGTGTTCTAATACTTTTTTTGTAGGCCCAGAGAGCTGGATTGATCATGAGATGTCAGTCTCTTCCTATTTTATTAACTGTATGGTGCAAGATTTTCAATATATTCTTATTTGAAGCCTCTTCTTGTCCATTCCCTTGAGGATAGTACATAGATGACCAATGTTTTGTAATCTTGAATTTGGCACAAAAATCATCCAAGTCTTTGTTCTTAAATTGTCCACCATTATCTGTGACTATGAAATGTGGAATACCATACCGGCATATGATGTAGTTCAAGATGAACATAGACATTTGTTTTCAAGTTGCTTGTGTCAAAGGGACTGCTTCTACCCATTTTGTAAAATAATCTGTAGCTATGATTATATGGGTATGTCCATTAGAAGAATGAGGATGATTCTCCTATAAGATCAAAGGCCCGTTGATGAAAAGGCCATTGTGTAGTGAAGGGAATCAAATCTCTCCCTGGAGCATGAATTAAGTTGCCATGCACTTGGCACTTTTGACAGTTCTTAGCAAACTTGATAGACTCTTTTTCCATTGCAAACTCCCAAGCAAGATCATATCGTGTAGTCCCAATGTCTAGCAAGGTGGAGAACAAGAGGGATTGTCAAGCTGGTGGAAGAGATGGAAGAAAAGAGAATGAAGGAGAATGAAAGGAAGAAATCTTCAAGGGAAAACTCCTCAAGGGTACCCAAGCTAGGTAAAAATTGTCATGTAAAGCACATTTGGACAAGCAATGAAAGGCCAGCATAGGCTAAGTCACAAAAGCGTAATACCAAAGAAGGAAAGGATGTAGTCCAAAGGAGTAGACATGTCAAGAGGCTTCATAGCATCATGTTTTACTCTTTTTTTTTAGATCAAGACCAAAGGGGAAAAGGATAGCGAAAGGCTAGAATGAATGGAGGAAAATAAATATGAAGGCTAAATAAGAAGGGAATGAAAGCAAGATTGTTGTAAGATATCTCACAAGATAGCCAAATGTTCATGTATAGATCAACATTGTCAAGATCAAAGAGAGAAGATGGAATGGATGAAATATGTAGAAGAACTACGCATGATTCCTAATTGCTAGGTGTTCATCATGGTACTTATCCAAGGTGCCACAAGGGAGTGGTTTTCACCATAGGATGAATTTATTTCTCTTTACTTTTACTACCAAGGCCCCTATTTCCAGGTTTCCACCAAGGCACATTTTAAAATTTTTCATTTTTTTTTGGAAGAAGGCAAGCTCTTTAGATAATGCTCCTTGAAAGGATAAACCATGATATGCAAAGGATTCAAAATTATACACTCAAAGATGCTAATAGGGAAAGGGAGATGGAAGAGAAAAATGGAGGATAAGATTTTATGTAAAGGGAGTGAGGTTGGAAGATAGGAGGAATAGGCAAATGAGGAAAAAGGATAGAAGGTAGGAGGATAATGAATGGAAGGATTGTGAAAGGGTAGATGGAAAGGAAAGAAAGATCAACATCAACGCACACCTTGAAGGGTGGCGAGAGGATGGAGGAAATGTGAATGAAGCAATACGTGAAGGAATATGGCGAACGGATAGTAGAAGTTGTGGTTTAGGCGCATGGAATGGAAGAATGTTTTTGGAAGAAGATGAAGTGGAAGTATTTGGAAGCTTGAATGTCAATTTCACTTGTTTCTCAACATCATACTTTTTCAAGAGTGATTTTAGAATCCATATAGTCGTAGGCTTTTCATTTTTTTTTGATGATCTAGAGAGAATATCTTTAATGATGGATTTTGGAACCCATACTTGTCTTATAGTTTTTTTCTTAGATATCTCTTTTGACTTTATGCCTCCATGTCGATTAGAGGAGACATGGTGATCTTCTCTTTTTTATGGATTCTTGTATTGCTTCTTTTTCTTGTATTGAACATTCAAGTTACTTCCAAAGAACTTGGGACCTATGGAAGAAGGAGGATATGACTAGTTTAAATGGGTGGGTGGATGAAAAGGATTCAAGGGTATGCATCTATGTTGATCTTGAGGAAAGATAGGAGATGGAGGGACATAAGGACCCAAGATGGATGGTGAATTAGGAGAGTTAGGAGGGGAAAGTGAAGGGAAATAAGGACCCAAGATGGAAGGCAGATGTGAAGCCCTTAGTAGCGGTGGAAGAGGTCCAAGAATGGAAGTGGAAGATGCAAAAGGATAATCAACAAGTTCATCAACATTTATATGACAACCAAGGAGATCAACATCTTTAGAGTGAGCATTAGGATTTTCATTAGAATCATGGACATCTTGAATATGAGCACCTTCTTTGATAGAATTGTTCAAAGCTTGCAAAGACTTAGGAAGAGTAGAAAGTGGAAACAAACATGAAGTGGTAGAATAAGATGGAAGACTTTGATCTTGACAAGGATCTTTGGATAGCATAAGTGCATAATTTTTCTCTTGATTTTCAATAGGCTTAACATTGGAAGTAACAACACCATTTTTACCAACCTTAATGGAAGTATCATCTTTGGAAAGCGCAAGTGTAGTAAGGTTATTTTGATTGTCAATAAGCTCAACAGTGTAAGTAGTAGCTTGATCTTGCTTAGGAGAAGACTTAAGACATGGTGGAATGAATGAGAAAGGGGGTGTAGGATCAAAAGAACCATGAAATGAATAAGAAACATCATGAAAAGGATTGGATGACATGGAGGGTTCTTGATCTTGATCTTTCTTTATGTTCTTTTCTTTATCATTTTTAGAGTCCTCTTGACATGGAGCCACTTCTAAGGACAAGGAAGCATGTTGGGATTGTATGGAAGAATTTGGAAGAGATGGTGAAGGACTAGCTGAAGTAGGCATTATAGCATATAAAGGTTTAGGCTCTTTGGTTTTAGCATGATTGAAAGTATTTGCATCCAAGTGAAGGTTAGCTTGAGTTTCTTTAAGAGATAGCCCTTGAGGATAACTATAGGAAACCACATGAAAAGTATTAGGACCTTTGGTGGATGAAGGACTTGTGAAAGATTTGATAGGCTTGGAAGCTTTAGGAAATGTATGGGTATTGGAGGAAGTAGGGGATGGAAGGGAACCATCACAAGACAAAGGTTCAACATTAACGTGATCTTTCTTGAGAGTGTAATTTTTATTTTCAGCATGAAAGTTCTTAGAGGAGAGATCCTTGTAGTATGCACATTTATAATCAGCGTGGTAACCTTTCTCTTCCTTAATATAAGTAGATGGATCATCTAGGTATTGTGCACAAAAATTATCAAAGTCTCTTTCAAAATCAAAATCATATGGATCACCATCATGATCTTTCCAATGTGACATCCCATTTCCAGTAAGCACTAGCACATGACGAGGAGGACTCTTAGGAACAGAGGTGTCATAGGTATCATTATATTGTCCATCATCATAGTCATCATAGTCTTCAAAGATGGGTGTGTCACTCTTTGTGGAAGAGGTATCATAAGGATTATCATGTTGCTAATTATGGTATGTCTTGAGAAGAGAAGTAAGACTCTTGGGAGAATTAGAAGAGGAACGAGATTGTGGAGAAGAGGAAGGTGAAGACCTATTAGAGGAAGAAGACGTGGATGATGAAGAATGATGAGAAGACTTAGAATATGAAAGATGTTTGGAAGAAGAAGGTCATGATATGACCATGTGTATGATCCTAGAAAATGCATTGGATTCAATCAATTTTTCCTTTATTTTCATCATAAATTTATCACTCATGGGCTTTTTGGAATAATACTCTTTGAATTGGGCAATGAGTTCAAGATCATCCATTTTCAAGAGAGGTTCCATAACAAGATAGCTGAAATTCATGGTTCTAGAAGAGGAGGAATCAAGCATGAAAGTGACAGAAGAGATGAATAGAAGGAAGTAGACTAGATAGTAAGAGGAAAAGAATCAAGAAGATGTGAAAAGTTTAGGAAGAAGAGAAAGGATGGAAAGACTAGGAAGACATGGAAGATGTGGAAGAAAGAAGACCAAGAGTCATTTTGTGCAACTTGATACCATTTAAGTTCATTTGGATTTTGAGCAACATGTCATAGCACCTAAGATTTGACCCAGACCGACCAAGGCTGACTAGATATGACAAGAATCAGTTCACTATTTTGACAGAATTTTAGATTTGTTGCAAATTGGATTTCTGACAAATTTGACCAATCTCTGACAACTTTGACTTTGGCTTTGATACGAGTTTTGAAATTTGAGGATGAATTTTGACACCAGAAAGGATTTTTGCTTCAGATTTACAATTTTTCAGTTTTTCAGTATCAGTTTGTTTGCAAATTTTTCTGTCCAATTTTTGAAGATCTGTGTAAAAGTTTGTTTCAAGTAACCAAGAAGATATCAAGCACGCAAAATAGCAAGCAAGGGATTTCAAGCATGTCTGAAAACAATGAGGAAGGGGCAAAGAAACCTTGCACATAAACAATCAAGTGACTTTATTGTTCTAATCTCTAGAAATACTACTTGTGTATGTTACAAAAAGTTTTTCAATAATGCACATATTCCTAGAAAATGAAAAATTTGGCCTCACTAGGGTTTGTATTAATGGTTTGACTCTGCAACTTTTGTGATCCCAAGAGGGCAAACTCCAATCCAGGTGCACCGGGGTTTTGACACAGTCTGAGAATTTAATCAATTAGGAGCTGCTAGGGAGATGTGACAACCCAACAAGAGACCACACCTATGAAGATTTCCTCCACAAGGACATTTATATAGCGGTTATTGCTACCATGATGAAAATAGATATTACCGCTTGAGGTTCCATCCATGTGGTTGACCCAATTAAGGGAATGTCCACTACAGTTAACCCTCTCTAAAGGTGACTCACAAAAGATACCACAGGGGGACTAGATCAGATTCAAGGATCTGGGTTTTTGGTACTATCCAAAAAGGAAGTAGAGCATAATCCCCTAACCTCTTCACTTCACCAAGACAAAGTAGACATATTAATTCGACACACTAAGACCAAGATTATCTCACAAAGATCTATAATGCCAACCGCTTATGATCTATCAACCTCTTTGGAGAGAGAATGTATCAATCAAAAGTTGAAGACACACGAATATAGTAGAACATGAGACTTTCTTAGTACCTTCCCTACCTACAAGGGGATCCTTCGTCAAGAGGAGCTTCATATGAATAAATAAGCGAAAGAAGCTCAATCTCTCAAGATCATCCACAAATAGTGTTCATAGGGCCTATTTACTATGTGTAACAGATATGCAAAAAGAAAATCTATGTTCGTTTTATAGCCCAAAAATTGAAGTCTGATTTATGAAAGTAGAAAAGGCACTCAAGCTAGACATGTGAGATGTTTGTTTTATGTCCAAATTGAAATTTTTTCAGATGTAATAGAATACTTGAATTCCCTCACAATGAGCTTAGTAGATTTTACTTGATTTTTAGCTTTGTTAAGCAATCCTGAGCAAGCCCCACAAACTCTCCGACAAGAAAATAAACAAACAAGATATGCAACATATATTCAACTTATGAAAACCCTAGGGTTAGATCTAAAAATCAATTATTAGGAGAAATAATAACCAGTAACTAATCTAAATGATAACTCATATCATTCATTGAACCATGTGAAAAATAAGTGCATACTCATCACAATTTTTTTTTTTTAAAATTTTGTTGCATTTGACCTAGTCAACAAGATTTGATTTTTTTGATATGATTTCGGCCACAAAAATAGAAATGAAAAATAAAGACCCCTACTAAAAAATAGAGAGCTTTCCAAAAATGTATAAATTTTAAAAAAATTCTTCATTTGTGCCCTAGAGGCCCATTTTACCAAAACAGACCATTTTTTGTAAATTGACTATTTTAGTTATTATATTGCATCCAAATTTAAAACACAAAGAATGGACCCCCTATATAATTTAAAGATCTTTCTTAAAATGTAAAAATTTTCAAAAAATATGTTGATTTGCGTCATAAATTAATTTTTTTGGAAAATCAAGAAACAATTACTAAAAATTCAAACCATCTCAGAAAATTCTAAATTTTTTATTGAAGCTTTCTTGATATGTTTCCAACTTGCAAAACAAATTTCACACCAAAAATCTAAGCCGTTTGGGAGATAAAATTAAATCTTTGAAACTTTAGGGTTTTAGCTCCAAAAAAAATAAATCAAAACCAACATGTAAAGGTTGGTTGACCCACGATGGACGCTAAAAATGTGTGTGTGAATTTTGTACCTAGCTGTAGACACAACACTTCAATAAAACATTAGAGGTTAACAAAAATCAAAATATGCAAATAAGAACAATATAGCTAACTAGGCGATTTACTACTTTCTAGTAGGTGCAAGTATGGTATTCTCATATTAGACTGAGATCAGTGACAATGCAACACCTAAATGAAGGATTTAAATGATGAAAGAAATAAAATATGAATGCAAATTAATCTTTTTTTTTAAATTTTTGATGCTATAAGATGAGAAAAACTGATAATAAATTAATCTAAATGGATTGAAATGATATGCAAATTAAGCTAACAATGATATGAAATATGAAACTAGAATGAATTGAAAACAAGATTGATCTCACAAAACGTTGATTCGCAAAAAGCTTGATGATTCCTCTGATGTCAATTCACCAAAGTAAGTATGCAAATTTTGTGGATCCTTTGTAAAGAGCTGAGCCTTGATTTTATAGAAAGCCAGGGCTTGAGGGTGCATGGAAAAAGTCATAAATCACTCTTGATGAACTCAGGTTGATTTTTGAGTTAACAAAGAATCATAAGTAGATCAACTCACATAATCATGCAAAATCATGCAAGAACAACTTTTTAACTTGAATCAGAAGTTGAGATCAGCTTTCAACTCAAAAAAGAGTTGAGTTTCTAAAAGATAACAACTTCAATTGATTTTCTGATTTAAAGTTTAACTGCTCTTTGAATGTGCACAAATAATCATGAATTAATTAAATAAATAAAGTGATTTATCTTCAACTTAACTGATTTTAAATTTAAAAATAACTAATTTGTGGGTTAATCAATTATTTTAATCAAAATTTTATTCAAAACTTATATTATTAAAAATTGACAACTTGGATTTATTCAATTAAATAAATATCCAATTGATTGTTTGTAGGAATTTTGATTTATTGTCAAAATAAAAACAATATTAATTAGGAATAAATGCAATTAAATCTAATTAAATAATTAAGTGGCAGAATTAAATTAATTAATTAATTATTCATCATATTCAATTAATCAATTTTATGATAAATAATAACATTTATCGCCAAATTATATTCAATTAAAGATAATTAGATAAATTAGAAATATTGCTAAGAATATTCCCTGATGCAGAATTTAGGATAAAATCAATTAGGATTCGATAATGTGCTGATGTGCCTTAGGTTAGAACTTTGATGTCGATTTCATTCGAATTGAATATGTAGGAGGTTAATGAACCTATAGCCCATTTTTGGGGTATTACAAATATGATGGAGGAGTTATGATAGGATATCTTGGGATATAAGGACCCGAAATATATTTAGGAGATGGAGGAGGGGAATGATTAGCTAGTGGAATATCAACTTTGGATGCCATTGTGGATGTTTCTTTTAGATGCATTGTGTCTTTTTGCTTTGGGATCCACATAGTTTTTGGTTTTTCTTTAGTGGGCATTTCTAGCCTTTTGGACTTAGTGCACTTATTGATTGGATTTTTCTTTGCTTGAGCATTTATTTTAGAGTGAACATGGAAATATTTGGATCTTTGTGGATAGTTATCTTTATGCATTTTTGAGTTATAATCCAAATTGCTATGGGTAGAACTAGAGGGATCATGAGAAGTTTTATGAGATGGGGGAGATATGGATGGAGAGATGGAGGGAGATTGGCGGATAGGAGATGTAGGGATGTGCCTTTGTTGATCTTGACTAGGAATGTACGGAATGATATTTTTATGATGGGTGATAGGGATATGGGATTGGTGGATGGAGGAATGACTAGGATAAGATGGGGGATGGGATTTTGGGATGTAAGGGCCCAAAATGGATTTTGTGTGTGGAGGATATGTGTTGGCATATCTTGGGATATAGGGACCCAAAATGGATTTAGAGGATGATAGAGGAATGTGGTAAGTTGTCTTGGTTTGTAATTATGGGGGAGGAGGAATGGATTTATATGTTTTGGAGGAATGGAGGGAAGATGAAATGGTATTTTTGGAAGGATGCTTGAATTTGGCTTTAGCTATACCAACTTTTTTGGAGTGATTATCTTTATATGTGTGACTAGCACCACATAATTGTGGATAATTTTTTGTCCTAGATGGGCTCTAGAGTTCCTTATTCATTGGTGCCTGATCCTTTACCTTGATAATTCCATTTATTGAGCATTTTATCCAAGAAAGGATACTTCTTACTTGGGGAATAAGATAAACATCCAGTATTAGTTGTTGGGGTGGAAGATATGAAACCTATTTCTTCTACTTCAAGTGGGCCACCATTGATAAACATAAGTGGACCAAGGGGATAGAGTAATGGAGGTGGTATACATGTTAGAGGATCATGAAGTGGAAGGGATGGAATGATATGATCTTGACTGGGATTGGGGGATGGTAATGGATCTTGAGATGGAGGAGTGGATGTGAGCAATGGATCATGTAACGAAGGAAGTGGGATGGGAGGATTTTGAGTTGGAGGTATGGATGTTGATGGGTCATGAGATTGAGTGGGTGATAATAATGGATTATGCCATAGAGGAAGTGAAAGGGTAGGATCTTGATTTGGGTTGATGGATACTTCATCATGCTTTTGGATAAGGTCTTGACTTGATTGAATTGGTGTGGATGGTGTGATGGTGTGATGGGTGATGTATGGATTGATTCTTTAGATGGGGTGGATAGAAGGATTCAAGGTTCTTCAATTATGATGGAGGGAAAGAGGGTAGACTCGTGAGGTTCATTAGATGTTCTTTGGATAATTCTAGGAGGAAGAGACATGGCTAGGAATTGGATGGAGTCAATGGATAGAAGGGATTTATTGATGCTATGAGATGAAAGAGGATAAATAAGAGGGGTAGATGGAAGAAGTATAATAGGTGTGGGTAACAAAGGAGGAATGATGAGTGTGGGAGGTGGATGAGCATCATCACTAGTGGCTTCTCACAAGGGAGTGAGGTGACATGACTCATCAACTTTAGGAGAGGGATTTTTTTATGGCTTCTTTGTGAAACTCCTTGGGGACTTTCATGATGGGGGTTGAGGTGAAGAATTATAACATGTAGATGGTGGAAAGATAATAAATTCCACACATGAAGGTGGGGTGGTGGATTGTGAACTTGGTTGAGGGGATGACTGTGTTGAAGAGGAGGTGAAGGATGGAATGACTAGATAGTTCACATAAGTAGGAATGGAGGTTACTTGTGGACTAGATTGACTAACTAATGGGGTAGGGATGATGGATTGAGGTATGGAATATGAAGTGGATTGAGGGATGCATGTTTCTTGTGGAAGGGGATTTGTGGTAATGTAGGTAGGAGTGGAAGACAATGGATTGAGATAGGATGGAGGAGATGGAGGAGAAAGGTGGGATATAGTGGATGGTGGATTAGTAACAGCATGGGGTTTATGGTGATGGATTGGAAGACTAGGATCATGGATTTTAAAATGGTTTGGGGATAAGGAGATGATGGACTTAGATAAGAGATATTTTTGTGGAAGAGTGGAGTTTGCGATATGACTATGGGAGAGGGTGAAGGCATGAATGAGGTATGTGTGGGATCATATGTGGGTACCACATAGGAAGGAGGTGTGGATGAATGTGATAAAAAAATTCCCTTGCCAAGGGTATGATAAGGAGTACTAGTGGGTATGCATGGAAGCATGATGGGATAATTTGAAGGAATGATTGGGTTTTGGATGGTACTTGGAGAAAGCTTTCTAATTTTTTCAATGTACTCATTGTGATCAATAAGGCTCTCATCATCATTGGAATATGATAAAGTGGGAGAGAAGGTGGAATGACAAAACTCATCATAAAATAATTGGGACATGATGATTTGTGGATGAGTTGGATGGGGATGAAGGATGAAGATGGAAGGAACACAAAAGCTTAGGTTAGGATGATCAATAAGCTCAAACTAGGATTTGGACTAAGCTCAGGATGGGAGGACAGACTATCTCCAAAGAAGATACAAAGGGGTGAGGAATGACCAAGATGACTCCACTAGCCTAAGATATGGGGAGGAAAGGAGAAAAATAATAGAAGGAAAAGATGTGAGATGAGAGGAAGACCATGATTATGATACTAGGATGACAGGATTATGGAGAGGATTGGGCTGGCGACAAAGGACTTGTGTTTAGAAATCTTCATTTGTGTATGTTCAATAGATATTTTCACTGGTTTTAGAACATCAAAAATACGCAGAAGAAATTTCTATCCTAAGGAATTGAAATGACTTGAAAACCTTTTCTCATTGACTTAGGCACACATCCAAGAGATAATCAGAATACAACCACTATTGAACATGCAATGGATCAACAATGTCGTATTATCCAACTCCAAATGCTTGGGGATGACACGATATGATGAGTTTCTTGGGGAAATTACTATTCTCCTTGCACAAAGATTAGTAAGCCTTTAGAGGTAGATCAGGTAGGCCTCTTATTTAAGGGTTTCTAGTAGGATTCATGGCATCCTCCCAATTGGTTTGTGTGCATGTGATCCACTTAAGAGCCTAGTTGACCATGCAAAAATCATAGGGATATTCACCTACCTTAGACTACCATCAACATGCATCACCCAAGCTTGAGAGGATAAGGAAAGAGTTTTCTAAACACCTTGTTCATATACCCATCAGGGAATTTTTGGTTTGAGGTCATTCTCTAGAGAGGAAGTACTTCTCTCTAGATAGGTCTCGCTAGAGGCAATTAACCAATCCAATCCCTATCTTCACCCAAGATCTCTCAAGTCAAGGGGAGAGGTTATGGATATGGATTTTTCAATTGCATCACTTAGATTAATGAGATTTCTAGATAAATAAGTTCATAAGAAGTGTTGAGAAACAAATCTTCAAACACATAAAGAATCTGTTCTTTCCAAAATTGAGCCTATTTAAGCTAAGTGTTTTCTATCTAAGACAACAAGACACAAATATCTTTGCAAAGATTTGTTCAATTTTTAGGCACCAAAGGAAATGTGTGATTGATAGTGTTTTAATGTCCAAATTGAAGTGTTTGATTGATTTTAGAGCCCAAAAGAGGGCATTGATTCATTATTCCTTAGGCATTCAATATTTGATTTGATTCATTTTAAGCCCAAAATCAAGATGTGAGGATTGATTTGTTCATTTCTTTTAGGCATTCAAGATTGGATTGGATTAATTTTAAAACCCAAATTGAGAAGTCAAGATTGATTTGTTCATTTTCTTTTAGGCATTCAAGATTTGATGTGATTCATTTTAAGCCCAAATAGAAATGTGAATATTGCATTCAAGATTCATTTTAAACAACAAAGGTGTTAGTAGTTTATCATACTGATGACTTTGACAAGTTATCTTCTTATGAAATTCCTTAAAAAAACAAGTTAGAACCTAAAAAAATGAAGGTCAAGGATAATATGAAGCCAAAATGATCATCAAAATCCAAAAACATTAAAATATAGGGCTCCAAACTTGCTCTCTATTTCCAATACAAGAAAATATAGAAGGAGATTTTGTGTGCAGACTCATATGAGAAAACACATAGACCAATATGAGAAAACACTTGAAAAAGAGTTCCAATGTGAGTTTATACCATTCTCAATATGCGTATAGAGGGGTTCTGATACGAGAAAACAAAATTAGGAAGAAAACAAAGTCAGAAAGAAATTAAAATGCAGAGAAGTCCAATACGAGTAATGGGCATATGCAATATGAGTATTTGGAACCTCTAGTATGAGTAAAAAGAGCCATAGGATTTTAATCATACTAGGATTCTCATAGACTAATACGAGCTTTGCTGGAGTTTCGAAAATTGATGGTGAAAATGCTAAAAAGGGGAGAAAGTTTGCATGGTGGATGCCCCACCGAGCATGCCAAAATGTAGATGTTCTTGACCTAACCTATTAGGAGCATGCGTAGACACTCAAATATTAGTAAAAAACATGCATGCAACATATAACAATAAATTCAATGCACACCACCTCCAATTGAGCCAAAATAGGAGCACCCAAGCCCTGTTCTATTTGCTATTTTTAGGAGAATGTGGGTGTGCTCTCCAAACACAATGAGAGTATCCCCAATGCATTGCTAATATGTAATGTAAGATAAGAGGAGATTCCAAAATTATGCAAGAATAGTATGTGTTCACAATTTGGCTAAGTAGGGTATCAGAATGTTGTCATTATGGAAACATATACTCAGTATTAAGACAACATGATCAAAGGAAGAAGTTTTGTATAAGCGCACTTGAAAATTGTCTAAGTATAATAGTGATTACCAATCCTCACAGAGATATTTTTGATTAGTGATGTTCACATAAGAAGGTTCAGTGCATGTGCACTTGAATGTAGATCATTCTATGTATATCAAAGCTACTTATGAGAGCGCAAGTCTGTACGGCTTGTATGGAAGAAGATATTAATGTTTTACAAATATAGTGTTGAGCTGACCAGACATAGTAGAAGACGAGATATGATTATATTGAGTTAAGGGATTAATTTTTTTATCAAAATAATGAATTAACTAATTAGGGACAACATCTTAGATGTTAACCCTAAGGCAGAATATAATGAATTTATATTTTGAGGAGAGTATAATGTAATGTAAGCCAACAAGAATTTATTTTGTAATAGCTTGTATATAAGTAAGAGTAATGTAATGCAAAGTTGTAAGAATGTATGTATTATGATGTAATTGTAATAAGTTGATATATGATGTAAAATTGTATGTTGTAAGAAGAAAAGAAGAAAGTTCTGTATATCACAGTGAAGAGCCTACAAAGATAGATCAGAATAATAAAGTTATTCAATAGAAGTAAAAGGTTTTTATATCTTACCTTTGTATATGAAGCTATCATTGTATATTGCATGTTTGGGAAATTAGCTCATCTTGCAAACATTTTTTTTTTGTAATAACAACTCCTAATAGGGTTGACACTTCTAGCAAGGCCTGAAGTCCTTTAACCATGACAAAGACACTATATGTATGTAATAGACTCCTAATAGGGTCAACATCCTTAACCAAATACTTTTGATTAGTGGATCAATTATGGGTACCATCCCCACTGGTTTTTTCCCTTGGCTAGGGTTTCCTCAAGAAAAAACATGGTGTTATGATTTCATTCATTTTATTGTTATGCTTGTTATTCAGTTTACTTAGTTTAGTTTCTTATGCAAGCTTCAAGTTAATTTAAAATATCCATAATTGGGCAAAAGTAAAATTTTGTGAAATACTGATTCACCCCCCTCTTAGTATTTCCTATTTCTAACAATTGGTATGAGAGCTTAGTTACTCAGAACAAAGTTAATTGGAGAAATCCTAACAGCTTGAGTAAGATCTCTATAGATATGGACCAGTTGCACAAAAATATTGATGAAGCTCTTGAATAGATTGATATTCTTACTAAAGAAAGAGATACTCTAAAGGACAAATATGACAATGCAAAAGACTAAATTGAGAAACTAAAAGAAAACGTAGAAGATCTAAAATCAAAGAAAGAACCTACAAGTCAAGTCAAGGATTGTGATGAAGTTTCAAAACTAAAGAAAGAAAATGAGATCCTTAAACATGAACTAAAGATTGTAGATCTAAAATTAAGCTTGAAAGATGACAACAAAAATGAATAAAATCTAAAATCTGAAAAATATAGATCTGAGATATGAACTTACCAAAGTGACATCTGAACTTGAGACTACAAAATTGTAGTATGCTAAACTTGTGAAGTACAATACAGTTGTGAAAGGAGAACTAACTCACTCTAAACAACATCTTGAGAAAATTTATTCCAGTAGTGAAAAGATTGATGAAAAAATGTATTATCAGAAACCATCTTATGATAAAACTAGTCTTGGATACATTGAAGATAAATTCCCAAAGAAGATTCAGGAGTGCAAAGAGCCATATCCAGAACACCCTGAGAATAAAGATGAAAAGAAGCCTAATGAATCTAACAAATTTGAAGATATATATAACTCACCTAAGAAAGGTGAATCACCTAAAGAGATGTGAAGAGAATTCAAAGGTAGATGTTTTTCATGTAATTCTTTTGGACACATGAAAAGAGATTTCACAGGTAAACAATTGAAACCTATCTCTGGTTATTATTATAATTGTCATGGTTTTGGACATAGAGCTATTGATTGCAAAAAACCTAGATCTAATGATAATGGTAATAGTTGAATGTTTAGAGATACTAAACCTATAGATATGAGACCTATTGGAGACATGAACAAAAGAAATGGAGTTATGTGTTATAGATGCAACAAATTTGGACACATTGCCAAAAATTGCAAATCACAAATCAGTCAGTCATGATTGAGATATAGAAACAATGGAATAGTTTGTCAGATATGCAATAAATTTGGTCACATAGCAAGGCATTGTAGAATGAACAACATGAGAAACCCTAATTCTATAAGAAATGCAAACTATACTAGAAGAAATGTGAACAACATCAACAATCATAAAGAAAGTTGCAGTAACTTGGAGGAAATTGAGTTTGTTAAAGCTACAGATCAAGCAAGCACACTCAGTATACCAGGAAATCAAACAAGTGAAGTATTTGAGAGTAAGTGTGAATCATTTCCTAATTCATCTCAAAGCAATTAAGCATTTATTTCATGAACTATGTATTAGAGTAAAGCATCATAATAGTGTAGAATTTAGAGTAAGTTAAATTAAGCCTTGCAAAGTTAACATGAGCTAGTATATGATATAAGGAAGCTATGGTTAAGAGCGCATGAATTTATGAACATGTATGCGAGTACACAAAAAGAAAGAAGTTTTACAGGTAACCAGGAATAGCTTTTGGCATGAAAGCACCTAAGAAATTTAATGTGATGACAATATCTTGAAAGATTTGAAGGATAAAATTAGAATATTGACATCATTTGATCATTCAAGTGTTTACAAGAGATATAGAGAGCTAGCTAGTGGAGATTGAAAGAATTTTGCAAGATTTGGAGACATATTCTTTGCCAGATCTACGAAAAGCCCTAAATCATAATTTTGAGGTATTTAACTAAGTAATCATTATCAAAGCAGTTACATTTTTATAGAATCATGGATGCATCACTAGTTCACAACATCAGAGACTCAACTAGACCTAAGATGAAGAAGGAACTAGTAGAACCCTTAGAGGAAGACCCTAGTTTGGCTTTGTTAATCATTCCTGATGGAGTTTTGCATTTGGAAGATGTGAAAGGATATTTGAAATGTAAGTTTGAGATAGTAGGAGATGGTAGTTTAGCTATGGAGTAGAGTAAAATTTACAAGCAAGACATGACCTACAAAGAAGGTTTTGAGAATTTAGGTCAAATGGATATCATTAAGTACACATTTCACTATGAGGTTCAGAATGATGAATGGACCAAGATAATCTTGAGAAGAATACACAATGGAAAGTTTTGGTTAGATGATAGAGTTATAGACATCACTATAGATCTTATACATTAGGTAGCATGACTATCTAAAACATGAGAAATTCCCTTGAATGAGAATAATGTTAAGAAAATAGTGTTGGACAACACCAAGTATTCATATAATGGAAGAGGAATAGTTATAAGTAAAATTGAGCAATATGATGTAAGATATGTGTGTAAAATCTTGACTTCAAAATTCTATGCGAGCTCTAGGGAAGATGACATGGTAGTAGGCATGGTACATGCAACTTATCTTATGTGTGTAGACAAAGTGGAAGTAGATATGTATGAGATTCTGAGGATATGGCTAATTAAAAATATTGAGAAGATCAAGAAGACTAAGAATTATGCAATGTCCCCCTTTTTGGGTACATTATATTGAGCCATTTTGTTTTCCTATTTACCTTGGTCTGAAGGGCTAAGCATGACACGGTGGTGCTCCAAGAGATATTTGGCCTAGGTGGTTTTAGTTCCAAGTCAATCAGAGCAATTTTCATAGGTTTCTAGGGTACTTACTATTTTTAGTAAGTCAGTAGGGGTTCAGAATTATTAGCTTTTCGATAATGGAATTGGAGCATCTCGTTGAGGGCTTTCCAGTGAGCTATCACATGTCAGCATTCAAGCTCATTTGGGCCTCCATTTTAATGATGGAAGATTTCCTCACTTATTTATTATTTTACTTTATAACTCAATGGTGATTTTATTTAAAAGTGACTTAAATTGAAATTATAAAGAGATGAAATGGGCATATGAAGAGTCACAGTGGGGAAACTGAAGAGTCACAACTAGAGCCATAAGAGGAGGTTTTGGAGTCTCATTCAGCATGCTTCAGTTTATGGATTTTTATCTCTCCTTGAGAATTCAAGAAGCTTCATCTATCAAATCATAAATCTGAGGATGGAAACCTTCAACATTTCTTGGTGGATTGGATGGAAACCCAATTCATCCTGGTGCGGATTCACTTCAGAGTTCACCATTGTTTTACCAAGTTATTTATCATCCAGTCTTACTATTCTTTGCCTGTAGTTCAGATTGGAATGTTATAATCTATGGTTTTGTATTGCTGTTGTAAAATACATACCATTTTTTGAGTTATTTTGTGAGATTGTAATTGCTTGTTATATGAATAAATCTGCTGGTTATTCGAGTCTATTTGCTGGTTGATTGCATGTTATTTTTTATTTCAAATTTGCTTAAGATTTATTGGTCAAAATTAGTAAATGGCCGGTTAGGGTCATTTTAGTGGTATCAGAGCCTAGCATTATGCCAGTTTGTGAGGTGTTTGGATTAAGTGAGAAGTATTTTGAAGATATTTTCTGAATATTATTTGTTATAGAGTTTTTACCAGTGTATGAGGTTTTTTCTTCAGATTCAAGTTGCAGAGATAAATCATGTTGAACTACAACTGATTTGGAATCTGATTGAAGAATCTATAATTAAATATCACTAAGGAGTTTCTAATTAGATATGTAATATGATTAAATCAGTATTATGTTGTCATTGATGTCAACTAGTTTGACAACACTAATCTTGTAAGTTACTATACCGACACATCTGAGGAAAGGTGAAAAAGAGATGAAGAAGAGAGAAATCTATATGAGGAAAGATGTACATGATAGATGAGGATAAGGAACACATTGAGTAACTTGTTGACGAGTCTATGACTTGATGATATTGACTTTATTATGTTGCATTCATCTATGATGAAGTATAGAGCTGAAAGACACAAAGTAGTGTTATCGGTAAATGAAGCATTTCTAGTATACACCGACAGAGTGTAGTGTATACCGATCGCAGTATTAACCGAGCAGTGTTCACTGATGCATTTCTTTGTTAACCGAGTAGAGCATAATGTATTAAATGATTAGTTTAGCTGATAAGATTAATGAGCTGGCAAGAATATAACATTGAGGTAACAGATAATGTTTGTTACACAGATCGATGGCTGACAAAATTTAGGGAAGATCTAATGGAGAAGATTGAAATGTGTTATTGACACAAGTACCAAGAAAGTTTGAAGCAGCAAAATCTATGAATGTGGTTAAGCAAAAAATCTGATGGTGGAGAAGAAAATGATTTACTCATCTATATAAGAGAACATAATTTCTTTATGGAAGATGTCAGAAGAAGAAGTTGTAGGATTATCACATGAACAAGGTTTCATGCATTCTGATCATACTGGTTAGTAAGAATTGAGTTGTAGAACAATTATTGAGCTATAGAGAGAAATTACTAACAGACAGTAAGTTGATACAATATTGAATCTGAAGTGAAATATTGATCAGAAGGATTTGTATGGACTAAATATTGATTTGTAATCTGCAATTGAAGTTGTATTAAGGTAGGTCATTTACTGTTACATATTTAACCATTGTATACAGTCAAAATCTCTTAACTGAGTGGAATCTGAAAGTCTTATGATGTATCATTCATAGAATGAACATTGTTATCATGTCAACCCCATAGTGAATGCCGGTTGGACGATAAATTCTAGTCTAAAATCCTCTAACAAGGTCACACCTAACAGTGTGTTTGTAACCTTTAACAGGGTTGGGTCTTAACCGACCTCACTTCAGAAAAGTGAACAATTTTGGGTTGCTAGTCCTAGGTGGTTTTTCCCTTTACAGGGTTTTCACGTTAAATCTCTTGTGTTATGTGTTGATTATGATATTTATTTGTTATCATTCTTTACATGTTACATGTTAGATTTGATCAGTAAACTGATTTAGCATTAAACTGGTAATTGGTAAAAGCATAGATAATGAAAGTATTTAGTGCTTACCGACGAGTAGGAATTAAAGTTTTTTTGGATTATACATTTTGTTTTGGGACACTGGATAACTGATTCACCCCCCTCTTAGTTATTCTAAAAATTGGTATCAGAGCACTGGTTGCTTGGAACAGAGTTTTAAGGACTTAAGCATAAAGGTCTCAAGATGCATAAGAGGGAAGTACCGAAACTGAACAAAGAGAACTTCATAGTATGGAAAAGCATAATGAAGCTACACATATCTAGAATTGGGAACTCTGCACTAGAGCTGATGGAGAATGGCTACATACAACCACCCACTGGTTCCTTAACTCTTGATCAATTGAAGGAAAAACATGAACACAATGTAACTATGATGGAACTTGTTGCTGCTTATACCGACGCTAAATTTGAAGATATCAAGACATGCACGAATGCCAAAGAAATGTGGGATAAATTAGCACAAATATACAGTGGAGATTTGAATGTCAAAAGAGCTCGAGTTGAAAGTTTGAGAGGTAGATTTGATGATATGAGAATGAAAGAAAGTGAGAATATTGTCCAATATTCAAATAGACTCAAAGAGGTGGTACAAGCTATTAGAGCATCTGATGGAGTGATTGATGATGAAACAATGATAAGAAAGATTCTCAAAACTTTGCTACCAGTTTATGCAATCAGGATTTCTGCAATTCATGAAACAAGAGCTACATCCAAGCTTACTCTTGACACTCTGATTGGTAAACTTGCAACCTTTGAATTAAACAATTTTGATAATAGTGTTGTTCCTTCTATTGAATCCACTTTCATGTCTTCTTTGAAGATTGGAAAGTCTATCAGGAATAATAAAAATTGTGATAGTGATGACAATACCGATGATGAACTTGATGAGCTTGAAGCACTTATGGCCAAAAGATTGCCCAAAGGAAAAGGAAGGTATAGAGGTAAGCTACCTTTAGCATGCTTTAACTGTAAAGAAGTCAGTCATATCACTACTAGATGTCCATAGAAGAAAGATGATGATAGATCTAAAGACCGATCTGAAGGAAGCTATGGGAGAAGAATCAACAGAGGCTACTGACACTACAACAGAGACAACCGAGATGAAAAAGGAAAAAAGGTATGTTACATAGCTGAAGATATTGAAACTGAATCTGATTCTGATGATGATATAGAAGTTGTATTTGTGGCTATGAGAGATGACTCAGAAAAAGAAGAGAAACATGAAGAGATAGCACTAATCTCTAAAGTAAGCATAAATGATACATGGATCATAGATAGTGGTTGTACACATCATATGACCAGTGATGTAGAGAAGTTTGATCATCTTGTTGAATATAATGGAGGATCTGTGAGAATGGGAAATGATGCACCTTGTATGGTAAGAGGTAAAGGCTCACTAATGATCAATGACAGATTAAAATGTGAAAATGCATATTGGGTAGATGGATTAAACTATAATTTGTTAAGTGTGGCTCAACTGAACAATTCAGGCCACTGATTGGCTTTTGAGAACAAAAAGGTGAAGATCTATGATGATGGAGGAAGCCTTGTCAGAACTGGTACACAATCTAGAGGTAATCTATTCTATCTTGATATGGATTGGTCCTCTTGTTTATTGATAAAGGATGAAGATGCTTGGTTGTGGCATAGAAGGTTATGCCATGTGAACTTTGACAACATGATCAAGATTAGTAGAAATAAAAGAGTTAGAGGATTGCCTAACTTGACAAAACCTGATCATGCCATGTGCCATGAATGTCAGAAAGGTAAGATGACTAAGTCTAGTTTTAAAAGCAAAGACTATTCAACAAATAAGATACTTGAGTTGGTTCATACCGATCTATGTGGTCCTATGAGAGCTCAGAGTTGTTTAGTGATAGATATTTTATTCTCTTTGTTGATGACTATACTAGACTAATGACTGTTATGTTCCTAAAAGAGAAATCTAAAGCTTTCAAAATGTTTAAGTGGTATAAAGCTAAGATAGAGAAAGAAATAGGAAAGGAAATAAAATGTTTAAGATCTGATAGAGGAGGTGAATTTATCTCTGATGAATTTACTAATTTTTGTAATGAGCATGGGATCAAAAGATAGGTATCTGCACTGAGGACACCCCAGCAAAATGGCATTGCTAAAAGGAGGAACAGATCTATAATTGACTATGCTAGAACATTAATGATACAAAAGAATGTTGCTCAGACATATTGGAGGGAAGTTGTTAGTATAGCTGTGTATGTTCTTAACCGAGTACAACTAAAGGACTCCAACTGAACAACTTGTGAACTATGGTTTGGACACAAACCTACTGTAAGTTATCTTAGAATTTTTGGAAGTAAATGCTTTATTTTGAAAGATGAGAGAAATGGAAAATTTGATTCTAAAGGAGATGAAGGAATATTTTTGGGATATTCCACTACAAGTAAAGCATACAAATATTTGAATAAGGCTATAAATAAGATAGTTGAAAGTACTAATGTTCGTGTTGATGAGTTTGATGAAAAGTACACAAAGGAAAGAATAAAGGAACCAGAAGACTATGGTAGATTCACTTATATTGAACATCCAGAGTATCTATCGACATCACAAACTATGTCAACCGGTCAGTAGGGAAATAATACAGGACAACAGGAAACACAAACCGAGGAACAAGATGGAGCTATCGAGCAAGATAATGACCCTGAGCAGGATGAGCAAGAAAGGAGAAATCAAGTTTTGGCTAGTTTTGTCAGAAGACATCATCCTAAGACACAAATCATTGGAGACAGACATGCTGGAATGAAAACTAGAAGCAAAACAAGACAAGGTACATGTTTAATTTGTGAATTTGAACCTAAACTATGAAAGTTGCATTAGAGAATCAAGAATAGGTTAATGTAATGAAGGAGGAAATAGAGAAAATAGAGAAGAACAAAACTTGGTCCTTAGTACCCTGACCAAAAGATAAAAATGTTATCGGTACTAAGTGGATATACAAGAATAAATTGAATAAAAATGGTGAAGTCACAAGAAATAAAGCTAGATTAGTATGCAAGGGATATGCACAAGAAGAAGGCATTGACTATGGTGAAACATTTGCACCTATTGCTAGATTAGGAGTTAGAATGCTACTTGCATATGCTGCACATAAGAAATTCAAAGTCTATCAAATGGATGTGAAGTTAGCATTTTTGAATGGTATACTTGAAGAAGAGGTCTACATTGAACAACCTAAAGGATTTGTTGATCCCGACAATAAAGACATGGTATGTAGATTACATAAAGCTTTATATGGTTTGAAGCAAGCACTGAGAGCATGGTATGAAAGACTGCATAATTACTTATTAAGTATTGGATTTGTTAGAACAAGTGAAAATATCAATCTGTATGTGAAAGGTGATACTGATGATACTATTATCATTGCTAAAATATTTGTTGATGATATTATCTTTGGAGGCTCAGATCTTGTCTGCAAGGCATTTGCTGATGAAATGCAAAAGGAATTTGAAATGTCTATGTTCAGAGAGATTAAGTTCTTTCTTGGACTACAAGTGATTCAACAGAGTGATGGGATATTCATCACACAATCTAAATACATAAAGGAAGTACTGAAGACATTTGGCATGGAAGATGTTAAACCTATGGGAACACCGATGGCTACTAGATGCAAATTGACAAAGGAGGATGAAACTACAAAGGTAAACTAGACACTCTACCGATCCATGATTGGTAAGTTAATGTGTGTAGTTCACAGTAGACTAGATATAGCACATGCTGTGGGAATTGTTGCAAGATTTTTTGCTAATCCTAGAGAATCACACATTATAGCTACAAAAAGGATCTTAAGATACTTGAAGAAAATAGAGAATTTTGGATTATAGTATCCTAAGGAAGGGAAGATTGAACTGAAAGTTTACACCGATGCTAATTGTGCTGGAAATGTGGATGACAGAAAAAGCACCACCGGAGGAGCATTTTTCTTTGGTGAGAGACTTGTAACATGGACAAGTAAAAAGCAAGCTTGTATTTCTCAGTCTATAGCTGAAGTAGAATATGTTGCTACTACTACTAATTGTTCAAACATTGCATATATCAAACAAGTGTTGGAAGAAATGAATGAGGTAATCACAGACCCGATGATTATATATTGTGACAACACTAGTGCTATTAATATTTCAAAAAATCCTGTGATGCACTCTAAGAAAAAGAATATATATATTAAGTATCATTACTTAAGAGAACAAGTGCAAGAGAAGCAAGTGAAGTTAGAATTTGTTACATCTAAAGAACAACTTGTAGATATTTTTACAAAGCCCCTACCGAAGGACACATTTGAATACTTGAGGACTAGACTTGGGGTCCGTCCCCTATCTATCGGTCACTAAGGTGATCTGGATGTTGCATCAGCCTAATTTTATTAGAAGATCATTCATGTTGATGCAGCATAGTTCACACTTTGAATCATGTTCAAGGTTGTGATTAAGTTTGAGAACTTGAACCGATTGGAATATCAGTATTCAGAGATACAGAGGAAGACATAATTGTTTGTTTATTTGTTTCTTTGGCATTATTGTCAAAGGGAGAGATAAACAATATGAAATGAAAAGGGGAGAGATAAACAATATGAAAAGGAACAAGATATAAGACAAGAATTATCTAAGGGAGAGACAATTTGAATGAGATAGAATATTGAAGATCAGTTACAGAGAACAGAAGCAGGAACAAGAGAACTGAAAAGATCACAACTACAGAATGGTAAAGCTATATTATCTAATGCTGTAAGTTGAAGCTTTTTTTTCACTAAGTTGTAGAATATATGTTTGGTATGTGTATGGTACATTTCATATTACTTGAGTTCCCATCAATGCCAAAGGGAGAGATTATTGAACTACAACTGATTTGGAATCTAATTGAAGAATCTGTGATTAAAGATCACTGGGGAGTTGCTGATTAGATATGTAATATGATTAAATTAGTATTATGTTGTCATTAATGTCAACTAGTTTGACAACACTTATCTTGTAAGTTACTATACTGACACATCTAAGGAAAGGTGAAAAAGAGATGAAGAACAGAGAAATCTACATGAGGAAAGATGTACATGATAGATGAGGATAAGGAACACATTGAGTAACTTGTTGATGAGTCTATGACTTGATGATATTGACTTTATTATGTTGCATTCATCTATGATGAAGTATAGAGCTGAAAGACACAAAGTAGTCTTGTCAGTAAATGAAGCATTTCTAGTATACACTGACGGAGTGTAGTGTATACCGATCACAGTATTAACTGAGTAGTGTTCACCAACGCATTTCTTTGTTAACTGAGCGGAACATAATGTATTAAATGATTAGTTTAGTCGATAAGATTGATGAGCTAGCAAGAATATAACATCGAGGTAACAGATAATGTTTGTTACACAGATCGATGACTGACAAATTTCAGGGAAGATCTAATGGAGAAGATTGAAATGTTTTATTGACACAAGTACTAAGAAAGTTTGAAGCGGAAAAATCTATGAATGTGGCTAAGCAGCAAAATTTGATGGTGGAGAAGAAAATGATTTACTCATCTATATAAGAGAAAAAAATTTCTTTATGGAAGATGCCGGAAGAAGAAGCTGCAGGATTATCGTGTGAACAAGGTTTCATGCATTCTGATCATACTGGTTAGTAAGAACCAAGCTGTAGAACAATTACCAAGCTACATAGAGCAATTACTAATAGACAGTAAGTTGATACAATATTGAATCTGAAGTGAAATATTGATCAGAAGGATTTGTATGGATTAAATATTGATTTGTAATCTACAATTGAAGTTGTATTAAGGCAGGTCATTTACTATTACATATTTAACCATTGTATATGTGTGTGTAAATTTTGTACCTGATCTATATACACAACACTCAGTAAAACATTAGAGGTTAGCTATAATCAAAATCATGCAAAATTGAAATCTATCTAACCAAGCGATTTATTGCCTTCTAATAGGTGCGAGATTAATGTTCTCAGATTGTAATCAAGATCAGTGACCTAGACGACACCTAAATGAAGGATTTGAATGCAATTGATCTAGATATGAGATTGAATGCAATTAAGCTATTTTTTTTTTTTGATTTTATGATGCAATAAGGAATGAAAACTTGATATGAATCTATGCTAGATGAAATTGATATGCTATGAATGCTATTGAAAATTGATATGCAATGCTAATCTAACAATAATATGCAATATGAATGCAAAAATAAGATTGATCTCACAAAGATGTCGATTCACAAGAGCTTTGATTCTTCAAATCCAATTCTCCAGCGTGATTGTGCAAAAATATGAGATGAATTATGAAGAGTTGAGCCTTGTTTTTATAGAAATCCAGGGCTTTGGAGGTGCATGGAAAAAAAAAGCCATAAATCACTCAAATAACTCAGGTTGATTTTTTATTTATTTTTAAATAAAGGATAATTAACTCACAAAAACATGCAAAAGCTAAGTTTTAACTCAAAATAGAGTTTAGCTTTAATTGATAATTGATAGTTGTCTGCTTTTATGATTGTGTATGTTTTATTTATGAATTAATTTAATAATGAAGTGATTTATGCTCAACTTAACTGCTTTTAAAAATAAAACAATTGATTTATGGGTTAATCAATTATTTAATCAAACTTTTATTAAAAACTATATTATTAAATAATGACAACTTGCTTTAATTAATTAAATAAGAATTTAATCAATTATTCATATGATATTAGATTTATTGTCAAAATTAAATAATACAATTAATAATAGATATAATTAAATTTAATTACACAATTAAGTGGCAAATATTAAATCTAATTAATTAAATATGAAAATATTCAATTAATCAAACTTTAGGATAAATGTGATTTATTGCCAAATAATTATAAAATTAAAGATAATTATGATGATTAGGAATATTACTAGGAATATTCCCCGATGTAGAATTTAAGATAATCAATTATGACTCGATGATGTTTAGATGTGCCTTAGATTAGGAATTTGATGTTGATTTTGTTCAAATTGAAGATGTAGGAGATTAATGAACTTATAGCCCATTTTTGGGGTATTACATTTTGCCCCTCTTTGAATTACTGTGCGAAGCGCAGTGGTTCAAAGATAGTCTGTGTTTGATAGAGATATGAAACTGATGTTTGAAATTGAGACAGAAGTTGATTGATATTGATTTGATATGGAGATAATAGGTCCTGAATGACCAAAGATAATGTTCACTATAGCAGCAAATGAACCTATAATTGTGAAAAAGTGTCAAAACGCCTGATTCCAAACCTTAGGATTGCAAAGAAGTGAGTGACCCGTTCTAGACTCGATTGTCTTAGC
Source organism: Chamaecyparis obtusa (assembly GCA_027943335.1). Lineage (NCBI taxonomy): Eukaryota > Viridiplantae > Streptophyta > Pinopsida > Cupressales > Cupressaceae > Chamaecyparis > Chamaecyparis obtusa. Next base: position 461,402 of record BSBK01000050.1, read on the forward strand.
AGAACTAGCAGGTATCACATGCAATCCCTTCAGTTGTCAAAGAACCAAGGAAAGAACACTATGATCTGATGGTTGCAAAAACTGATACAGTTTACAAGATTAGGAGAATACCAGATTGATATGGATCTTGATGAATCTGATATGCCCCAAGTGATGATAGATTTGCCCCGAGCGATGAGGTCTTTTGATGAATCAGTAACTAGACGTGATTGTTTGTCTTGATCACTGATGAAAGATATTGATAGATTTGATCGATAAAATTTGATTGATGTGCAATACCATGCCCCCTTCGAGATTAAAATTGAAATCTGACAAGAGAAGTCAGTGTTAAATGGTTTAGAAGCATGTAAATTGATTTGAGAAGTGGTTATACACGTTCAAGAATGCATTCTGCATCATTGGAAGGTCCCAAAAGACCAAGTTTGACTAGGTTTGACCATGAGTTGACCATGGTTGACCAAGTTGAAATTTCAATAGTTTGATGTTAAATAATCAGTTAAGTTGAATACTGGATTTCTGTGATGATTGAAGGTCGATTATGCAAGCAATTAATAATATGAATGATCTCAGATTTGAATTTTGATCCTGAAAAAGGATTCTACTTGCTATTTCATTGGAGGAACCTTCGTGTGAGATTCAGCTCTTGTTAGACTTGAAGATGCGAGTTGAAGAATTTTTTAAGCATTGAAGTTCGTTTAGTCATTGTCAGATCATGCAACATGCAAAATGCAAAGAGACGTGCAAAATGAAATGCAACCTAAGACCTAGGACCTACTCACTGATCATATGTTGATTTGTTATCATCATTGAACTTTTTGGTAACCGGATAAATCAATACAATGCCCACTAGCCATGAAACCATAGACATATGAATATCTATTTGTATGCGCAAGAATCAATACAACACCCACTGGTTATACAACCATGGACATATGAATATTGATTTATTTTCAGAATGTTGGATCAGATATAAGCACCAAGGCACAAACGCCAGGATGACCTGAATATCATGTCCATTTTGATATAGCAATTTGTAGAAGCATCAAAACATAAACATCATGATGACCTGAGTACGCCTTGCATTGCAAACACATCAAATAGTCAAGAGATCATTCCAAATCCAGTGTGAATTACCCATAGTGACCCTTTATCATTCACCTCCTTAGGCAAGATCGCATTTCACAGTAGGAGAAAGAATTTACTTCAAAAAGATAATAGTTAGATCAAACGTCCTTGAATTTTTTGGGTATCAATGGTCAAGGTATGCATGGCCATCCAATTCGAGATAGAGGCTCTTACAGTCGGACACCATTTCAATCTAGAATTTCCAAAGTTGTTAGATTTTCACATACAAGCAGAAGACAAAGAAAAGATTATGCCCCTAGTCATCACTCTCTAAATCCTATAAAGGACATCATCGAAGAGCTCGAAGGGACACAATATGCAAAAATCTCAATGTGAATCAGTAAGCATACAAGGAGATAAAAGCATGAAGCATAGATTGTTTTCAGTTTGAGTTTTTTGATGTTTGATTACGTTGTTGTAGATGCAAAATCCTTTCTGGAGACAAGACTGACTGACTGACTCACATGAAGCTTCAAAGGACTCTGACTAGATATGATCCATCTAAGATACATGGGAGACCATAGGATATGACATTGATTGCCCCCAAGTGTTAAACATTGATAGGATACAGACGCTTGAGCTAGTTGGTGTACAGACTGACTTATTGAAAATTGGAAATGTTGAAACAAACCAGGAGATATGTACAAACTAAAGCAAGACTGAAAGCTAGGAAAGACCAAGATTGTGCTGATAGATGGAGTGTTTTGAACAAGTGGCGCCCGTTTGTCAGGTTTTCACCATCTTGGTAGAGATTCTATTTTTGCTACCAGGGCGCCTGTTTCTAGGTTTTCACCAAGGCACTTTTTCTTTTTTTCTTTTTTTTTTTGTATTTTTGATATTTTTTTATTTTTTTTGTGAATCATCAAGGCGCCTATTGCTAGGTTTTCACCAAGATGTTCATTTTTTTAGGACTTTTTTGATTTTTAGGATTTTTTTAGGATATTTACCAAGCACTAAATGCCTTAGGCGTATAATTTCTTCAGATGGAGAATGTTGATTGGTTCTCGGAGCTGTTCTCCTTCAGTCGTTGAGAGTTGATAGGCACCAGAGCCAAAAGTAGCAGTGATAACAAAGGGACCCAGCCAATTGGGTTTGAACTTCCCCTTGCGTTCTCAATGTGATTGATTTTTAAGATTTTCTCTCAACACTAGATCACCAACCTAAAATTCTCTGTGTCTGACTTTCTTGTTGTAGCCTCTAGACATTCTTTTTTGATACACTCTGAGATGATCATACGCTGCTTGTCTGCGCTCATCTAGTAATTCAAGTTCTTGTAACCTAGACACTCTGTAGTCTTCATCAGTGACAAGTCCATGCATTCTGATTCTGAGTGATGGGATTTCAACCTCAATAGGCAGTACTGCTTCAGACCCATAAACTAAAGCAAAAGGTGTAGCCCCTGTAGGCGTTCTGATACTAGTCTTGTAGGCCCATTCTGATACTTGTTCTGATACTGGTTTTGATACTGGTTCTGATACTGATTCTGATACTAATTCTAATAATTGTTCTAATACTGGTTCTAATACTGATTCTGATACTGATTCTGATAATTGTTCTGATACTGGTTCTAATATTGATTCTGATACTGATTTTGATAATTGTTCTGATACTGGTTTTGATGCTTGTTTTGATACTGGTTGTGATACTTGTTTTGATACTAGTTGTGATACTGGTTGTGATACTTGTTGTGATACTTTTTCTGATACTTGGTATACTTGATAGCATCTTTTTTTCATTGCAAACTCCCAAGCAAGATCATATCATGCAGTCCCAATGTCTAGGAAGGTGGGGAACAAGAGGGATTGGCAAGCTGGTGGAAGAGATGGAAGACAAGAGAATGAAGGAGAATGAAGGGAAGAAATCCTCAAGGGAAAACTCCTCAAGAATACCCAAGCTAGGGAAAAATAGTCATGTAAAGTGCATTTGGACAAGCAATAAAAGGCCAGCATAGGATAAGTCACAAAAGCGTAATGCCAAAGAAGGAAAGGATGTAGTCCAAAAGAGTAGACATGTCAAGAGGCTTCATAGCACTATGTTTTACTCTTTCTTTCTTTTTTTTTATTATTAGATCAAGACCAAAGGGGAAAAGGATAGTGAAAGGCTATAATGAATGGAGGAAGATAGACATGAAGGCTAAATAGGAAGGGAATGAAAGCAAGATCATCATTAGACAACTCACAAAATAGCCAAATGTTCATGTATAGATCAACATTGTCAAGATCAAAGAGAGAAGATGGAATGGATGAAATATGTAGAAGAACTATGCATGATGCCTGATTGCCAGGTTTTCATCATGGTAATTATCCAAGGCACCACAAGGGAGTGGTTTTCACCATAGGATGAATTTATTTCTCTTTACTTTTGCTACCAAGGTGCCTGTTTCTAGGTTTTCACCAAGGCACATATTCAATTTTATTTTATTTTTTTAGATTTTTCTTTTTTGAATTTTTGGAAGAAGGCAAGCTTTTTAGATAGTGCTCCTTGAAAGGATAAACCATTATATGCCAAGGATTCAAAATGATATGCTCAAAGATACTGATAGGGAAAGGAAGATGGAAGAGAAAATGGAGGATAAAGTTTTATGTAAAGCGAGTGAGGTTGGAAGATAGGAGGAATAGGCAAATGAGGAAAAAGGATAGAAGGTAGAAGGTTAATGAATGGAAGGATTGTGAAAGGGTAGATGGAAAGGAAGGCAAGATCAATGTAAACACACACCTTGAAGGGTGGCGAGAGGGTGGAGGAAACATGAATGAAGGAATACGTGAAAGAATATGGCGAATGGATAGTAGAGGTTGTGGTTTAGGCACATGGAATGGAAAAATATTTTTGGAAGAAGATGAAGTGGAAGCCTTTGGAAGCTTGAATGTCAATTTCACTTTTTTCTCAACACCAGACTCTTTCAAAAGAGACTTTGGAATCCATATAGCCGTAGGCTTTTTATTTCCTTTTGATGATCTAGAGAGAATATCTTCAATGATGGATTTTGGAACCCATACTTGTCTTGTAGTTTTTTTCTTAGATATATCTTTTGACTTTATGCCTCCATGTCATTTAGAGGAGACATGGTGATCTTCTCTTTTTTATGGATTCTTTTATTGCTTCTTTTTCTTGTATTGAACATTCAAGTTACTTCCAAAAGACTTGGGATTTGTGGAAGAGGGAGGATACGACTGGTTTAGATGGGTGGGTGGATGAAAAGGATTCAAGGGTATGCATCTATGTTGATCTTGAGGAAAGATGGGAGATGGAGGTATGTAAGGACCCAAGATGGATGGCAAATTAGGAGAGTTAGGAGGGGACAGTGAAGGGACATAAGGAACCAAGATGGAAGGAAGGTGTGAAGATCTTTGTAGTGGTGGAAGAGGTCCAAGGATGGAAGTGGAAGACACAAAAGGATAATCAATAAGTTCATCAGCATCTATATGACAACCAAGGATATCAGCATCTTTAGAGTGAGCATTAGGATCTTCAATAGAATCATGGACATCTTGAATATGAGCACCTTCTTTGATAGGATTGTTCAAAGTTTGCAAAGACTTAGGAAGAGTAGAAAGTGGAAGTGAACATGGAGTGGTAGAATAAGAAGATGGAAGACTTTGATCTTGACAAGGATCTTTGGATAGCACCAGCGCATAATTTGTCTCTTGATTTTCAGTAGGCTTAACATTGGAAGTAACAACACTATTTTTACCAACCTTAATGGAAGTATCATCTTTGGAAAGTGCAAGTGTAGTAAGGTCATTTTGATTGTCAATAAGCTCAACATTGTGAGTAGTAGCTTGATCTTGCTTAGGAGAAGACTTAAGACATGGTGGAATGCATGAAAAAGGGTGTATAGGATCAAAAGAACCATGAAGTGGATAAGAGACATCGGGAAAAGGAGTGGATGAAATGGAGGGTTCTTGATCTTGATCTTTCTTTATGTTCTTTTCTTCATCATTTTTGGAATTCTCTTGACATGGAGCCACTTCTAAGGACAAGGAAGCATGTTGGGATTGTATGGAAGACTTTGGAAGAGATGGTGGAGGACTAGCTGAAGTAGGGATTATAGCATATGAAGGCTTAGGCTCTTTAGGTTTATCATCATTGAAAGTATTTGCAGCCAAGTGAAGGATAGCTTGATTTTCTTTAAGAGGTAGCCCTGGAGGATAACTATAGGGAACCACATGAAAAGTATCAGGGCTTGTGTCGAATGAAGGTTCTGTGAAAGATTCGAAAGACTTAGAAGCTTTAGGAAATGTACGAGTATTGGAGGAAGTAGGGGATGGAAGGGAACCATCACAAGACAAAGGTCCAAAATTAACATGATCTTGCTTGAGAGTGTAATCTTTATTTTCAGCCTGAGAGTTCTTAGAGGAGAGATCCTTATAGTATTGACGTTTCAAGCTAGCACAATGTATTTTATAGTCCTCAACAGTAGTAGATGGATCATCATCAAGGTATTATCCACAAAAGCCATCAAAATCTCTTTCAAAATCAAAATCATATGGATCACCATCATGATATATCCAATGTGATGGCCCATTTGTAGTAAGTAGGAACGAACGATGAGGAGGACTCTTAGGAACAGAGGTGTCATAGGTATCATTACATTGTCTGTCATCATAATCATCATAGTCTCCAAAGCTGGATGTGTCACTCTCTGTGGAAGAGGTATCATATTGCTCAAATTTTGTCTGGGGGCATGGTGACATGTACAAATCTTTATCAAATGGAAAAGAGTATAGAGATTCCATGGAGAACTCTTTAGGTTCCTTTTCTTTCTCAAGTTTGTCAAGATGGACTTGCATAGCTTACAACTGCTTCATCATAGCGGCGATCAAAATTTCTTCCTCATGTGTACTGATTCTTTGAGACATGTGTACTGATTTTCAATAGCTACTGATTTGTTCTTGACACAATGATATTTTTGACAGATTCTGGAACTAGGCTGGAAACATTGGATATCTTGCAATTTGACAATTTCTGACAACTCTCTCAAATTTTTCCAAATGACACTCTGCAGACTCGTACGACACTGGGTAGTCTATGAAATGACAGTTGCTAAACTCGTATGACAGTTGGGTAGCAATGAAACAACAGTTGACAAAACTCGTATGACAGTTGCTAATAGGGTTTTGACTTTCTTGAATTTGCTGGTTTGAAAACTCGTACGACACTGGGTTCTCAATTGTATGACAGATGGGCAATACTAAAATGACAATTGACAAAACTCGTACGACTTTTGACTTCTTGAAATGACTTTTGACTCCAGAAAGATTTTATGTCAATTTTTGCAAAATTTAAGGTCTTCAGTTTTGGATTGTTTGCAAATTGTACTGTCCAGATTTTGAAGGTTATACCAGATTTGATCATTTTTAATAGCTAAGTAGATAAACAAGCACACAGAATAGCAAGCAAGTGATTCCAAGCACGTCTGAAAACAATGAACAAGGGCAAAAGCAACCTTGTGCATGAACAATCAAGTGACCAAATTGTGCTAATCCCTGAGAGTACTAATTGTGTATGTTCTGAAAAGTTTTGCAATAACACACATATACCTGAAAGTGAAAAATTGGCCTCTCTAGGGTTTTTAGTAATGGTTTGACTCTGCAACTTTTATGATTCAAAGGGGTGAACTCCAATCCCGGTGCACCATGGTTTTGACACAGTCTGAGAACTTAATCTTCAAGAGCTGCTAGGGAGATCTGACAACCCAACAATGAACCATACCCGTGGAGATTTCTTCCACAAGGACATTTATATAGCGGCCGTCACTACCATGGCGAAAATGGCTATTACCGCTTGAGGTTTCGTCAACACAGTTTTCCCTATGAAGGGATTGTCTGCTACGGTTAACCCTCTCTAAAGGTGACTCACAGATTTATACCACAAGGGGACTTGGCTCCAGATCCAAGGTTTTTGACACCTTTTCACTTTTAACCCAAACAAAGCAAGCAGATTAATCCGACACGCTAAGACAAAGTTTTTTTCCACCAAGGTCTGTGATATCAACTCCACGTGATCTATCAACCTCTCCAGGGAGAGAATGTATCAATCAATAAGAGAAGACACACTAACCAATTTTGATTCACCAAAGCTCGTGATATCAACCCTACGTGATCTATCAACCTCTCTAGAGAGAGAATGTGTCGATCAATAAGAGAAGACACACTAACCAAGCTGAATGTGAAATGCACTAAGTATCCTCCCTACCTACAAAGATTTTGTCATCAAGAAAGATTTCGCTAGGAATCCAATCTCTCAAGAATCACAAATAGTGTTCATAGGGCCTAATTACTATGTGAGCACAGATATATTCCCGAAAGCAAATCTACCAAAAGCATCTAAAAAGTAGAAAGAGGAATACTTAACGCTTAAAGAGAATATGAGATGAGTCCACAAGGTGGAACACTTAACACCTCACACAAGCTGAAAATGAGTTCCCAACTTAGAAAACAAGTGAGTTCCTAAATGCACAAAAGGGTTGCCAAGTGGAACACTTAACGCTTCTGTCCTATTGACCCCTCCCCTTTATGGCGATGAGATTGCAACCATGGGGTGAAAATGAGGGGCCGGCGGATTAGCAAATCCAATAACCCAAGATAGCAATCAATATCAATCACAAGTATTCTAAGACTACTTAATGAATCCTTAAGGGATCACAACCTAGTATCAAATTATGCAAGTGTGTAGAAATAGATCAAAAGCATGAAAAGATGCACACAAGCTAGACACACGAGAGATTTATTTTAAGTCCCAAATAAAAATTTTATTAAATGAAGGAGAATACCTGGGATCCTTGCAACGCGCTTAGTATATTTTACCTAATTTTTAGCAATTTTTGTTGAGCTTTACTATGCAAGCAAGCTACGAACTCTCCAACAAGTCAACAAGCAAACAAGATATGCAAGATATATTCAACTTATGAAAACCCTAGGGTTAGATCTAAAAATCAATTGTTAGGAGCAATAATAACCAGAAATTAATCCAAATGACAACTCATATCATGCATTGAATCATATGAAAAATAAGTGCATACCCATCACAAAATTTTAATTTTTTTGCACTGCATTTGACCTAGTCAACAAGATCTAATTTTTTTGATATGATTTTGGCCACAAAAATAGAAATTCAGAATAGAGACCCCTGCTAAAAAATAGAGAGCTTTCAAAAAATGTAAAAATTTTAGAAAAATCTCTTCATTTGTGCCCTAGAGACCTATTTTATCAAAATAGACCAGTTTTTGCAAATTGACTATTTGAGCTATTAAATTGCATCCAAATTTAAAACATAAATAATAGACCCCCTGTAGAATTTGAAGAGCTTTCTGAAAATGTAAAAATTTCCAAAAAATATTCTGATTTGTGCCAAAAATTAATTTTTTATGAAAAATAAAAAAAAATTATTAAAAATTCAAAAAAATTTATAAAATTCTAAATTTTTTATTGAAGCTTCCCCGATATGTCACTAACCTGCAAAACAAATTTCAAACCAAAAATCCAAGCCATTTGGGAGATAAAATTAAATCTTTGAAACTTTGGGGTTTTAGCTCCCAAAAAAAAATCAAAACCAACATGCAAAGGTGGGTTGCCCCATGGTGGGTGCCATAAATGTGTGTGTAAATTTTGTACTTGATCTGTATACACAACACTCAGTAAAATATTAGAGGTTAGCTATAATCAAAATCGTGCAAAATTGAAATCTATCTAACCAAGTGATTTACTGCCTTCTAATAGGTGCGAGATTAATGTTCTCAGATTGTAATCGAGATCAGTGACTTAGACGACACCTAAATGAAAGATTTGAATGCAATTGATCTAGATATGAGATTGAATGCAATTAAGCTATTTTTATTTTTTTTTGATTTTATGATGCAATAAGGAATGAAAACTTGATATGAATCTATGCTAGATGAAATTGATATGCAATGCTAATCTAACAATAATATGCAATATGAATGCAAAAATAAGATTGATCTCACAAAGATGTCAATTCGCAAGAGCTTTGATTCTTCAAATCCAATTCTCCAGCGTGATTGTGCAAAAATATGAGATGAATTATGAAGAGTTGAGCCTTGTTTTTATAGAAATCCAGGGCTTTGGAGGTGCATGGAAAAAAAAAGCCATAAATCACTCAAATAACTCAAGTTGATTTTTTATTTATTTTTAAATAAAGGATAATTAACTCACAAAAATATGCAAAAGCTAAGTTTTAACTCAAAATAGAGTTTAGCTTTAATTGATAATTCATAGTTGTTTGCTTTTATGATTGTGCATGTTTTATTTATGAATTAATTTAATAATAAAGTGATTTATGCTCAACTTAACTATTTTTAAAAATAAAACAATTGATTTATGGGTTAATCAATTATTTAATCAAACTTTTATTAAAAACTATATTATTAAATAATGACAACTTGCTTTAATTAATTAAATAAGAATTTAATCAATTATTCATATGATATTAGATTTATTGTCAAAATTAAATAATACAATTAATAATAGATATAATTAAATTTAATTACATAATTAAGTGGCAAATATTAAATCTAATTAATTAAATATGAAAATATTCAATTAATCAAACTTTAGGATAAATGTGATTTATTGCCAAATAATTATAAAATTAAAGATAATTATGATGATTAGGAATATTACTAGGAATATTCCCCGATGCAGAATTTAAGATAATCAATTATGATTCAATGATGTTTAGATGTGCCTTAGATTAGGACTTTGATGTCGATTTCGTTCGAATTGAAGATGTAGGAGATTAATGAACTTATAGCCCATTTTTGGGGTATTACAGTATACAGTCAAAATCTCTTAACCGAGTGGACTCTGAAAGTCTTATGATGTATCATTCATAGAATGAACATTGTTATCATGTCAACCCCATAGTGAATGTTGGTTGGACGATAACTTCTAGTCTAAAATCCTCTAACAAGGTCACACCTGACAATGTGTTTGTAACCTTTAACAGGGTTGGGTTTTAACAGACCTCACTTCAGAAGAGTGAAGAATTTTGGGTTGTCGGTCCCAGGTGGTTTTTCCCTTTACAAAGTTTCCACGTTAAATCTCTTGTGTTATGTGTTGATTGTGATATTTGTTTGTTATCATTCTTTACATGTTACATGTTAGATTTTATCGGTAAACTATTTTAGCATTAAACTGGTAATCGATAAAAGACTAGACACTGGAAGTATTTATTGCTTACCGACAAGTAGAAATTGAAGAAGTTGTTTTGGATTATACATTTTGTTTTGGGACACTGGATAAATGATTCACCCCCCTCTCAGTTATTCTAACAAAATCATATAGATTTTTCTAGTTGCAGTATTTTATAGAAAGGAAGTCGGTTGTAGATGAAATTTTGTTTGAGTGAACGAGTCTGATTTTAAAGTCATAAGAAGAGCTAGCAGATAGTTGAAACCTACACAGTCAGAAATAAATATACACCTAAGTAGTGTCTAGGAAGGAGGCTCAGGTTATGAGTGTATATGAAGATTTGATTTAGCTATAGTTATTTGTTTGTGTAAATAGAAGTGGAAGAGACTATAAACTTTGTTGGTATTGTATGTGGATAGTTTTTAAAGTGGAAGTGAGTTTGCAATGGTTAATCATAGCTGAAATCCTTACGGGTGCATATACTATCAGGTGGTAAAACTGTAGCACAGACTCCTAAATAGATACCACACACTAGTCCTTAACTTAGTTACAGAAGTCCCTTAACTACACAAGTACCATTTTCCAACACTTTGTAGGAGGTAACTCACTATGAGTAAGAGGTTTTAACACACAAGGAGACAACAGTCATCACTTGCCTCAACATAGCAGAAAATCACCTGGGCAAGTGATAGGAAGTGGATAAGAACTTAGACATGGGTGTGGGTTATTTGTGACACTCACACGAGATATGGAATAGCTCATGTGACAAGGCTTGGTGTTGAGTGCAACCCGCCTACAAGAAGCTCCCTGAATTGCAAGAAGATTTTTGTGGGGCTTCTTGCATGCCCAAAGGCCATCTCTGAATGAGTGCAATTTTAGGAAGAGAGGCTCAGATGAGTGACTATGATCACCCATTGTCCTAAAATCTACCCGTGAGCATGAACTAGGCATACAATAGAAATATGAGTGACTGTGTAGAGTTTTTATAAAGCTACCGTAATTGGAGAGGATGTATGTCTATTTATTAGCAAGGTCACTATAAACTAATTCAACTAGTCACATGAATAAATACGCATGGCTCTACTAAAGAAAGGCAATATTATATAATGTGAAAAGAAGCATTCTATTGGTAAGCTTATCGCTGTGGGCAGAGTTGGCAACTAAAGCTAGGACCTGTAACAGGAAATAAAACACATCTTATAGACTGTTCGCATTTTGTGGTCTGGAGAAGGTTGAATGTTGGCATTCAATTTAATTGAGCTACAAATAATTATCGTGGGGTGAATATTAAGTCAGAGAATATTTGGTGTTACCGTTAGAAGATTGCAGAGGAGCCGTTACCTTCAACTAGCTATTAGAATGCCATAGGAGCCATATGGTGAGTTTGAGCTTGAAGTTCAATATTGAACTTCTTCAAGCATGCAAGACACCTATCCGTGTGAGCTAGCTCATGTTTGATGAAGCATTATCTGCATGTGGTTTTCTGGGAACAATTATTTCTTGCCACCGATGATAATCAAACATCCTTGAAATAACGACTGAGTCTTGTGCAGAAGATAGATAGAAAGGTGTGTCAAGAAGGAATCAAATTTGGTCACATGTGGGGTGTGAGAAATACTATAGCATTAGTAGAAGGAACTTCACAGTTGGAAGAATTTATTTAAATGATGGTGGGCCCCAATTTTATATGAGCTAAGCCTATATTCGATTGCTAACCTGAATGAACATCTGGGAAAATAAGTATTGCGGGCCCCTTGTTTAAATTTATAATACATGTTTGGTGAACTATTGGAAGATAAATATTTTTTTTGTCATGAACAATATTATCTTGGTAGGATGACTATTGTTTTGAGAAAAAAATAAATAGGTTAAATGGGTCTCTATCATTATTGCACAATTGTTGTTGAATAAAATTTAAACTCCACAGTTCTAGGATTGTATGCACACATTTTTATTTTCTGATGAATAGAGACAGAGTTATTAAGTGATCACATTGTTATGAATAATCATGAGTGATCAAAGTGTTTTCTGGGAATTATAGATTTTCAAAGAAGAGATATAAGACAACACACTCAGTAGTTCTTAGTACTGCTACTGTTATTCTTGAGGACTTTTTTTATGTTCAGATCATCCCTTGCTACAATCGTAGTTAAAATTTTGTAACTTAGTGATTAGAATTGGTAAACTTACTACACATTTATAGCCAGCTCAAATCAAGAATTTTATTGTGGAGACCACAGTTCATAATTACAGAGGTAAAGCACCTTCAGCAAAAGGGAATCAAGATCATTTTTATAGAGACAACATTTCATAGTTTCAGAAAGCAATTCAGTCTTGGCACAAGCTTGGTGAAAATTAAATCATGGAGACTTTGGAAAGTCTAATTTTCTTTGAGTTCAATGGCACATTCTACAGTGTGCATCTTAGAGATATCCAGAAGGAAATGGAGATAGGAAATGAATTATGTTACCTTGGATGGAAATTGGAGGAGCAGAAAACCATGGGAAGCATGCTGGCCAAACTCAATGAAATAAATTCATATCTATCCAGGATAGATCAAGCTGATTGTAGGATTTTTAATTGGGCCATGCATCCCACAATGGTTTCCTTAGTGCAACGCATATTTTTGAGTCATCCACTTTGAGATGTTAGGCTTGCAGTCACCTCATGTCTCAGTGAGATCACTTGAATTACATCCCCCATCATTCCTTACACTGAGCCCATTTGGAGATAGGTATTATAGCTGATTGTAGACAACTTTGATGGGTTGAGATATGACAAAGACTCTACTTTTGATAAGCAGCTAAAAATCTTGGAGTTAGTAGCCAACACTAGAGTCTTCAGTCACATGTTGAATCCAGGTTATGATAAAATAATTCAACAACTATTTTAGTGTCTCCTAAATAATTATAGGGAGCATCATTCAAATGAGTTGAAGAGTTTCATAATGACTATCTTATCCTCGATCTTAGATGAGGACCATGACATATGCAAACAATGGCGACCTGAATTTTTGGCATTATAGAGAGGAGGAATAAGGAACATGTCCATGACATATGAACTCTTAGTAGAATTAATTAAGCTCCAAGCTAAAAGATTCATGAGTTCATTGTCTGAAAATGAGCAAGCATCATTAGGCTTATAGGTTATAGGATCTTAGGTGATAGGCCAGGACTTAGTGAGGGGAGGGAAAATTTGTTTCTTATGCCAAGAGAGCTGGTCACAAGGGCATGTTTGCATGATTGATCAAGGGAAAGATAAATTTCAGCCTAGTGATAGAGACATTATAGTTGTGACTACCCCACTTTTGGGACATAGTGGTGAGTGTTCAGAACTCTACTTCAGTGACTTGATGGTGGAGTTTGATAACTCCATGGTTATAGGTTGTGGTAGCCAGTTGGAGACATTCAACAATTCTAGTAATGAGGAATCATGTGACTTCTTTAGTAGCACTTCACTTTTGCATCCCACAGATATGGATGATCCATCTGGTAGTACATCTTAGGTTAATACTATGAGAAGTGTGTCTTAAAGAGTTAGCTGAAAGTTAGTGATGATGCTATTATTGTAGTACTAGTGCACCATGATAGCACTCACAAGATCATTGATGATCTATTCAAGACAACTCAGAGAGATCAAGGGAAAGATGATAGCGGGATTGGATCCTATACTGCAAGTTTACAAGGAGTAAGGATAGCTTTTGAGGATTGGAAGTTGGAGTATTTCAGACTACTTACAGACCGTGACCATCTATTATAGGTTGCTAAGAATTATGCTGAGCAATTGAGGAATAAGGAGGTTGAGATCGATAAGCTCAATAAGGAGCTTAGTGCTACTCAGGGCACTTTGGAGCATACTCGTATTTCTCTATAGGAGGAAAGAAATCAGATTGTGGTCTTTAGCTAGTTCAGGGAGTAAGATGATAGGGATAGGTCTAAATTCTATCAGGAGGTGATTCAGGAGCTTGATACCATACAATAGACTTATGAATTAGATAGTTTTCCAAGAAGATCTTTGGGTCATTGAGAGTTCCTTGATGAGTTAGATCACTTTCAGAAGAGGGATAACTTCTTGTTTGAGATGGGTGTCGAGTGGACATTTGACAATCCCCTCTTTGAGATAGATGAGGGAGATACTTCCTATCCCTAGGATGAGGATGATGTTAGTTGCAGGGTCTGGGACCAAGGTACAGTCATCAGAGGTGAGCCTTGGTCATTAGGTTGGAGTAGTGGGATGCGCTCAGTTGATGAGTAGTGTGGTTTGTTTACCTACAGTCCAAGAGTGGTAGCTATGTTTGGTGGCATGATGAGAGCTATGTCTTTTCTTACACTACCACTAGATGAGGATGTTGATCAGGTAGGACTTCAGTATAGGGTTATCAAGTTTGGCATGATGGTTATGCTGGAAGGTGTGAATTTTTCACACAATGGTATACATTGTATGACTCGGTGTATTGAGAAGCAGTAATGGGGTCATTATGATGATTTGGGGTTTCCAATAGAGTTATTTAGTGCACCATAGATGGAAGCCTTCTCTGGCAGTTTTGACATTTTGCCTCTTCAGCGCAGTTTCTGGTTCAGGTTACATATCAGAGGGGCATACTCGAGGTCGGTTTTCATTTTTGGAGCCAATCGGTATGAGATTTGGTTTTCTCTGAAATATAGCTATAGAGGCACGAGGGAGCCCAGTTGGAGTGAGGTTTTCAGTTGGGTTGAGACCCTTCTTATAGATGTTAGCAACATAGGGTAGATTGGTTTGTTAGATCCTATAGTGATTTGGGATCCTGACATTATATGGGTTGTTGTTTGGTTTTTTATGAGTGGCTTCATAGATCGAGGCATGATGACTAGGTCAGTTTCACACATTTGGTTAGTGGAGCTACTTCCCAGAGGTTGTTTTGGGATCCCAGTATTTGATCTCAGCATGTAGATACTGATTTCTTGAGGTAAAGAAATCTCCGGGAAGGGATGATTGTAATGCCCCACTTTTTGGGTACATTAAATTGAGCCATGTCATTAGCCTATTTACCATGGTCCAAAGGGCTAACCATGGTGTGGTAGTTCTCCAAGAGATATTTGGCCTAGGTGGTTTTAGTTCCAGGCCAATCGGAGCAGTTTCCACAGGTTTCCAAGGTACTTACTATTTTTAATAAGTCAACGAGGGTTTAGAATTCCTGTCTTTTCAGTAGTGGACTTGGAGCGTCTCGTCGAGGGCTTTTTGGTGAGATATCACATGTCGGCATCTGAGCTCATTTGGGCCTCCATTTTAATGATGAAAGATTTCCTCACTTATTTATTATTCTACTTTATAACTCAATGGGCATTTTATTTAAAAGTGACTTAAAGTGAAATTATAAAGAGACGAAATGGGCATATGAAGAGTCACAGTGGGGAAACTAAAGAGTTGTAGGTATAGCCATAAGAGGAGGTTTTGGAGTCTCATTCAGCATGATTCAGTTTATGGATTGGATGGAAACCATCAACATTTCTTGGTGGATTGGATAGAAACCTGATTTATCCCAACGTGGATTCACTTCAGAGTTTGCCATTGTTTTACCAGATTCTTTATCATCTAGTCTTACTATTGTTTGCCTGTAGTTCAGATTGGAATGTTATAATCTATGGTTTTGTATTGTTGTTATAAAAGACATACCATTTTCTGAGTTATTGCCTGAGATTGTAATTACTGGTTATATGAATAAATCTGCTGGTTATTCAAGTCTATTTGCTGGTAAATTGCATGTTATTGTTTATTTCAAATCTGCTTAAGATTTATTGGTCAAAATTAGTAAATGGCCAGTTAGGGTCATTTCAAATTCATAGTTTAGATTCTCATCCCTGATCACTTACATATTTTTCCATCTTTTAAGAAGATTCCCTTACACCATAGGATCCGATTGGAATGATGACATAAATTCAATAGATGGGATAAACAAGGTATACTTGAGACACCCTATTGATAAAATGAATTGGAGTGCTACTCTTTTCATAAAGACCTTTTAGAATGCAATGAGAAAAAGATCAATAATTCCACCATCTATTGTTGAAAAATATAAAGATGAGATATGCTTCTTAGTGGACACAGACTTTACCTACATTAAAGCAGTTGAGCCAAGAATAGATTTTGTAGATCTTCTTGAGTATGAGGTATCAGAAGTAGCAATTGAAGGTTATGTGAATAGGTTACTTAAAAGAAGTTTGGATGCAAAGAGTTCCAGATTTGGAACATATGAAGAAAAATTCAATACAACACAATAGTCACAGGTGCAAAATTTGGCAAAGAAGAGAGTATATAACACAATTAAGAAAATATTAAAGGATACGGGTGTGATCAAGCATGAATTTATCATTGTGAAGTAGACAACAAAAGCAATTAGAGATATTGGACAGAAAGAAGTGTAGTTCCACCCTTGACAACCCATGCAGCCCCTACTAAAGATATTGAGGATATTGGTGAAGAGATTATAGAATTGGATGTGCCATAAGTGAGGAAATCCACCAGATCCACCTCCACTACACCAATTAAAAGAGTTAAAGAGATGGTAAGTGGACTAGGCAAGAGGCAGAAAACTATCTTTACACCAGCGCAAAGGATAAGGACATCAGTAGAGAAGCCACAAGCAAATTAAGAGGCAGGCAACAACAAAAAGAAATAATGGAAGCCTAAGATAGAAAAAGTGAACCCTTTAATCATAAATGAAGGGGATTTCACCAAACTAAACAAATATTATGAAATGTATAACAACTTTGAAAAGCTAAATCTTGAAAATTTAGTTTTTAGACATATAATTCTAGCTAACAAAATGTTTGAAGATATAAAAGGCAAGATTCTAGATAACTTATATGATAATTTGGTAGAAAGGAAGAAGAGAGCTATAGAAGAGGACAAAGGCATAAGAGAAAGGTATGTAAGGAAACTTTGTGGGATTTAGGATGAATATCACTTTAGTGAAATCATGAAGAACCTAAGTACATATCTAAGAAGGAAAAGAAGGATAGTACTAATAATGAGAGGTAATTATGAAGAGATAAATAGTGAAACTGAGGAAGCGGTTGTAAAGGTAATGACCTTTGGACTGAGAAAAATAATTAGTGAATCTCAACATGTAGTAAAAGAAGAACAACAAACTGAATCAACACCAGTTCTACCACCCTCCATAAACATTGATGATGAGTCTATGAACATAGAAGGTATAAACATTACCTTAGATAGAGAAGAAAATCCATTTAATGATCATGGAGTTGATGTTGGAAATTTGATAGAAATTGATGAGCAAAAGGATGAAGCATAAAATAAAGAAAAAGTTATAGAAACAAGATTAGAAGAGAAGGAAGAAATTCGGATTAAAATAGAAGAAGAGGAGCATGTGGTGCAAGAAGAGAAGACTGAAATTTTTTCACAGACTAAGAGAACATCATAAATTTCATCTAGACCACCTATTGAATCATTTTTTGCAATTTTAGGACAAGAAGTTGACAATGATGATCAAATAAAGTTGATCTCATCCCTAAATAAGATAATTAGAAAGAATAAGAAGGTAAAAATATTAGAAGGAATGTTACTTGAAGTAACCAACAAACTTCAAGGAGTGATATCAACTCAAGTCAATGAGGTTGATCCCCAAGATAAAGCTAAAGAGGTAATAAAAGATTTTGACACTAAATTCACTAATTTGTCAAATATTACATCAGTCAAAGCTCAAGCAACCCATGATGCACAATTATTTCAAGTTGTTTAGAGAGAGGAAAATCATTGTACATCCAGTGTACACTATCCCACAGCCACACATCTGAAATATCAGAGAAGATGAATAATAAGGAACTAGAGTTACAAGCGACAATAAATGATTTGTAGACTCCTAATGTGAAAATCATAGATATTGAGAAGAAAGAAAGAAAGAAAAATCTATGATGAGATGAGACTTTTTAAGGATGAAAAAGAAAGAAAATTGAAGAGATTCTCTCTACTCAAAGAGCATCTATCATTGAAGATCAGTAATGTGAAAAATCAACTGGAAGAATGTCTTTCATTAAAGACATCATATGGAAAGTTCACATATGAAAACCTTAAGGCAATTTAGATAACATCTTATGAATTATGTGCATTACTCAGCATTTCTGACTCAATAAAGAAGACATGGACAAGGAAATAGAAAATCTGAAGGCAAATTTTGTAGATTGTGTAGAAAGTCTTCTAGCTTTGAAGCATTGAGATCAAGGAGGTAAAACAAATTTTGACATACTCATATATAATTGACACCTTTGTCATTGTTATCAAAGGGGGAGTAATATAGTATGAAAATTGTATAAAATTGTATATATGTAGAAGATATAGATATGCAGAATAGTATGAAGTATACTCTTAGGGGGAGTATCATCTTGTAGAAATAAGTAGACATGTATAGACATGTATGATCCACACATTTTTGTAATGGCCACATTTTACATTATTTTTTAATTTTGTAATAAAATTTTTTGGGACTTAGCCAATTTTTCCATATGCTGTCACCAATGAAAAAGGGGGAGATTGTTGTCAATTTAGTTAAGTAGGATATCAAAATGTTGTCATTATAGAAACATATACTCAACATTAAGACAACATGATCAGAGCAAGAAGTTTTGTATGAGCGCACTTGAAAATTATCTAAGTATAACAATGATTACCAGTCTCCACATAAACAATTTTGATTAGCGATGTTCACAGAAGCAGGTTCAGAGCATGTGCACTTGAACCTAGATCATTCTATGTATATCAAAGATACATCTAAGAGCACAAGTCTGTACGACATGTACGGAAGAAGATATTAATATTTTACAGAGATAGTGTTGAGCCGACTAGACAAAGCAAAAGACAGAATATGATTATATTGAGTTAAGGGATTATTTTGTTTATCAAAATAATGACTTAACTAATTAGGGATGACATCCTAGATGTTAACCGTAAGGAAGCATATAATGAATTTATATTTTGAGGAGAGTATAATGTATTGTAAGACGACATGAAGTTATTTTGTAATAGCTTGTATATAAGTAAGAATAATGTAATGCTTGAGTTGTAAGAATATATGTATTATGATGTAATTTTAAGAAGTTGATATATGACATGTGAAAATGTAGGTTGTAAGAAGAAAATAAGAAAGTACTGTATATCACAACGAAGAGCCTACAAAGCTAGATCATAATAATAAAGTTATTTGGCAGCAGTAAAAGGTTTTTGTATCTTACCTTTGTATCTAAAGCTATCATTTTTTATTTTTATTTTTTTGGCAAAAGTGGCAAGCCGCTATAATATATTATATAATAAAACTGATTCAAAATAGGTCAACTGGGAAAAGAATCAAGAAGAAAACCCAGCATCGTCCCTTTCAATGTTTGATATATCTACATATTCCAAATATTTGGAACGCATCATAAATACAAAGAGAGTGTCAACTACCTCCCATAAAAATGCCTCCAGATTACAATGAGCAGATGTTTGGAGTGCATCATAAATACAACTCCCATGAATACGCCTCCAAATTACATTGAACAAATGTATAAGTGTGACAAAATATTAACAGTTAATCAATCATAAGAAAACCCCAAAAAATTAATTGTGCTAGTCAACACCCTCTCGAAGACATCTACAAAACTGGAATCCCATTTTCATTTTATATTGCATGTTTGGGAAATGAGCTCATCTTGCAAACATCTTTGTTTTATAATAACAACTCCTAATGGGGTTGAGGCTTCTAACAAGGCCTAAAGTCCTTTAACCAGGACAGAGACACTATGTGTATGTAATGGACTCCTAATAGGGTCAACATCCTTAACCAGATACTTTTGATTAGTAGATCAATTGTGGGTACCATCCCCACTAGGGTTTTCCCTTGGCTAGGATTTCGTTGAGAAAAAAACATAGTGTTATGAGTTCATTCATTTTATTGTTATGCTTGTTATTTAGTTTACTTAGTTTAGTTTCTTATGCAAGCTTCAAGTTAATTTCATATATCCATAATTGGGCAAAATTAAAAATTTTTGAAATACTAATTCACCCCCCCCCCCCCAGTATTTCCTATTTCTAATAGTATGAAGAACTAGCTTGAACAATGGATTCCAAATGATGAAGATTGAAGATGATTAAGATCTATTATAAGATGAAAGATTAAGATCAAAGAAACTACTATGAGATGCAAATAATATTCATTTACCCATTTATATTAAGAAATGCTATGTGATTTAGATTCAAATCAAGAACAAGAAATGAGAGCTAAAATGATAAAATTCTTATTCTAAAACTAAACTAGCATGATAACAACGCAAAGATGAGATGGAGATTGTGAAGGGTTTTCTCATGGAAAGGGCCTTTATTTATAGATTTTTAGAGGGAGGGAGAGGGCTTGGATGAGGTGGCACCTATGTGGCATCCACATAGGATTAACATAGGATTAGAAATGATAGCTATTTTGAAAGGTCAAGTTGATCAGACAAGATGGGCATTTAAGGTTGAGTGGCTCAAGGTTTCTCACATACGTGTGAGAAACTTTGGGGAAGAGTGAAGGGGACAAGGTTGTAAGAGAGGAGTTGGAGCATTTAAGGAAGTTTGGTGGCTTCCTTGGGAAGAGTTTCTCACACATGTGATCAACCCATTAGCTTTAATAAGGTTAGGAATCACTCTATAAGTGAGATTAGAGGAGTTCTTAGGTGGGAGAGTAGGTTTAGCAGGTGAGGTGATGGGTGTGAGATGTACCTAAGAGTTAAATTTATACTACTTTATTTTCCATGCTTTTGGTACTTATTTCACAGACATACTTGACTATTTGGGACACTTATGTATTTAAGGATCTGTTGAATCTTATGTTATATGTTTGGTACCTGATTATGTAATCAGGGTACACTCGAGATACTATATGTTTTGATTCAGTTTTAGTTATGATTATGTCACATATGATGTTTAAAACTATTGTGATGGAAAGATGGTTTAGGAAACCAAAGTTAAGCTTAGTTGATTCATTTATAGAAATAGTCTGTAAACCATTCAGTATTGATGATGTATTGTATTTATATCATGTTGATTGGACCTACTAATGTGTGCAATGAGTGTGCAGGATAAGTTGACCATGGACCTAAATGAGGGGATCTAGTATTGGAACCTATGTTTTATACTGTGCATTCTAAGGTCCTCTTTGTATAAAGAAACATGGATCTCGTTGTATTGTCTTTAATTCATGAGTGTGGTTTGCATGTGTGTATTTAACTTAGTTAATGTTTATGTGAATTAGCCATGTCATTGTTTTAAATTAAATGTGCCAAATTTGGTAAATTGTAGCATATGTGTTGGCATGGTTAGTAATTTTTAATTAGTTGGGTCAAGGGTTTGACTAGGGGATTACCTTAGGATAGACTCAACTTACCTTGGATTGGGAAGTTTCTAGATAGTCAACTAAGACCTAAAATCCGTGTGTAAACTTTAGGTGGGGTTTAGAAGGGCCATTTGGGCTCCCATAAGTTACCTAGGGTCAATTTTAGCTACCCAGGTTGATACCTTAGGGGTTAGGGGTCTTTTTCAGCCCATTAAGAGCCTTAAAACTCATTTATGACTCCCTTGAAGTCAAGATTTCAAAGTTGGGCGGATTTGAAGAGTTGTGAGGTTTTGGTTAACCTCTCCCTTCTTCCCAAATTTTCCTTTAACTCCATTTATGGTGAAGGAAGGAAAGTGGGAAAAAGGGAATGGAAGTTTCTTCCTCTCTTCTGATTAGCTCCTAGATTTTAGGAATTTGGCCTATTTAGGGAAAGCTTGGAGAAGGGTTTGAGTGTTCACCCACTCTCTAGATTTGGAGACCTTTTCAGTTTTGAAGGAGCTTAGGAGGGACTAGCTTGGAAGGAGTTTGCATTTTCAGTTTTCATCCTTTGCTTGGATCAAGGTAGGATCTTGTTATATTTTTATTAATTTCATGCTTGAGTTTGAGCTTGGAGCTCCATTAATGGAGTCCATGGATTTTTAAGGTTTTTGTTTTTGAAAATTAAGTTTTGTAAATGTTGTTTTTAAATTCGTAATTGCATTTTGGGATGGGATTCTTCAAGGCTACTCACCCTAGGGAGGGTGGAGAAACCTTGAAGGGGGTAGTAGGAAGAAGACCCAGGTTGTGCAAAGTCTCCCATGTGTGGAGTGATAAACATGGGCTTTCATGATACCCATGATGTCAAGTATGGCCTTCGGGCACCTGGGGGGCATAAGGAGATTAGACCGCATCTTCTTCGAGATGGTCATCCAAAGTTCATGTGTGGATTGAGAAGTTTGTATTTTTATTATGGCTTCTCCACCTAGTAGTCCATCTCTACCCTATTTCAGGAAGGCCTCTTGGAGGTCTTCCTCTTGTTAAACCATGTTGGGAAAATTTGTTGAAGTGTGTTCATGTTGTCTACTTCCTTCATGTATGAGTTCTGTTGTATCCCGTTCCAAGATTGGATCCCCCAGCTCGAGGGTGGCCTTGAAAAGGCCTAGGTTGGGAGGTGAACCTTCGTGGTCAACCTTGCATATACAGGTACCCAGTTGATGCAAGACTTGACAGATTGTGGATTCAGCAAACTATCATTTTGAACATGTTGTAAAGATAAGATTAAAGTTTATGTTCATAATGGAATCAGGGATGCCCATGTAATTAAACTTGGATGTTGTTGTTATATTCGAAATATTGTTTAGAGATTTTGGTAGTATGGACTATTATTGCAAATTGAAAAATTGAAGTTTCCATTAATGTTAGGTGTATGAGTTAATTGAGATTCAGTATTTGAAACAAGCAATCACATGACTTTATGTAATTTTCAAATAATTAGTATCATGAATTATTTGGACATTGTGATTTCGATCTTATATCTTTGAGAGTTGAAGGTTTATTTGAGTTTCAATAGCTTGTTAAATTAAACTATTAAATTGAATTTTAGCATGTTTTCTTTGTTCATTGTAAATTTTAAATAAATTTGAAGGTTAGTCTTAATGAGAAATTTTATTTAAAATGTGTACTTAGGAATTTTTTTTGAAAATTAGTCTAAATTTAAAAATGCCTAAAAGGAAAAATTATTTCCTACAATATGTTAGGCTATCAAATTAGATAGCAAGAATGTAATTAAATTTTTAAAAAGTTAGCCTAAGTGCTCCCTGTTTTGAAATTCGGGGATTATAAAAAAATTCACCAATAAATTTCAAATTATAGATGTTACAAATAGTTTTTTTTATTATGTTTATATTATATAAATATAAACATGTTGCCTATTGTATCATATATATTCATTTAAACATTTATAAATCTTTTTTAAAAATATATATATAACAAATTTTTTTAAGCGCAAAGCGTTGTATATTTTTTAAAAAAAACAATGAAAGATGGGGCAGGCCAAAGCCCTAACCCCTAAGCCCCCATGTAGAGGTGGCGGCAGAGGCCGGCTACCCACGCCACCACTATGTGGTGGGTAGGAGCGCTCCATGCCAAGCCTTCCCCCTGCACCATCATCTCCTCCCTGTTGTCGAGCCTTTGCTTTCCTTCCTCTGCATACCCTATGCGTGGGTCTTAACACGACCGTCATCAGGATGGGGTAAATTCATCCCCTCCCCTCACCACCACCCTCCACTAATACACATCCCTCCCCGCCGCTACCTATCCTCAACCCTGCCTTGCACGCCTCGTGCAACATTTTGGATCTATTCGCAAATGTGCACAAGTGTTTTTGGGCTGCATAAACTTTATTAAATTTTGTGTTTGGTAATTTATGTTGTAGTAGATCTTATTATATATAATTATTTTCATTGAGGAGTGCTTTGTTAGTAAGATTTATATGATTTAAATTTTGTAAGGTTAGAATTCTCATTGATAATGTTTATTAATTGCATTTAAAATTAAGTTGATTAATTTCTAAATGAGATAGTTTGTTTATTTTATATTTTTTTATTGTTGATTTAGTTTTTAAGATATATATTAATAACTATTAGAAATTAAATATTATTATATTAAGTTGATTTTTTTTAGATTAGATTTAGTATTATTCTTTTATTTGTGTAATTCTTTTCTCTTCAAATTAATATGGTGTTAATTTTAATATATAGTTGGTAAAAAAAATTTAAAAGTTAGAGTAGGTAATTTAATATATGTATTTTAAATTTTATATATAGATTTGTTTATATAAAGTTCCAATAGTTAAAATGGTTATGTTCAAGTTTAGTAAGATGATTTTATTAAAAATGTATCGTAATTAGATTAACTAAGTTTTAATTAAGTGGTTTAATTTTATTAAAGGGTTATTTTTATAGTTTATTGAATATCATTTTTGATAATAACGAATCTTCTTATCATTGCCTACTGGTCATGCCTAGGGTCTATATGACCGTTCTAAGCTTGTTGACCAAATTTGTGCATAGTTGAACTTAGGATCAAACATAGTCAAACCTTGGACATCACCTTGGATTGCATGCACAAACCCTACCCTGACATAATTTAACCCTTAGTAGAAGCTTGTTGATCATGTTTGGGCACAATTGACTTTTTGGTCAACTCTTGGTCAAACACCTCAGTTTGCGTGACCAAGTATTTATGGTTGCATTTTATACCCTTTTAGTTTAGTTGCACATTCCTTGGTGCATAGTTGACTTTTGGTCAACTTTGGTTGACTTTTAGTCAACTATCTCTTTTTGCATGCCGGTTGAAGCTAGTAGTCTAGGGAACCCTTGTAGTTTTGTTTAAGAGTTGTTTGATAAAGTTTGACTTTTGGTCAACTTGGTCAACCTTCTATGGTTTGACCTTTGGGGTGTTGTCAGACACTTCCATCTTATCAATTGTCTATTTTTCTCTCTACACCATTTTGTGTACACAAAGGGCCGTGTGTCAATTAGTGTTCTCTTCTTAGTTGCATTAGTATGATTGTTTGTACTTGGTTAGTAGGTTTTAGAAAAAGTTTTGTAGTTGTGTTTTTCTCACTTTTTGGGCATGACAATGGGTATAGGGTAGGCTTTAGGTAGGGTTTTAGATTAATTCAATTTAGATTTAGATTAATGCAGGCTTAGGAGAATATAGGATTTTGGGGGATTTAAATAAATAGATATTTATTCAAAAAGGGATATATGAGGGATACGTATTAAGATAATTTTAATACATTAGAGAGGGAAGTATTTGAATTAGATTTAAATACCTTGGATAGTGACCCTGACTTAATTAAATAATTGTAATTAAATTAGTAGAGGATTATGACAATAATAATTAATTAATTAAAGTCAACAGATTTTTAATTAATATGAAGGATTTTTAGGTGTCTACATTTTGTAAAAGATGAGTTAGAGCATTTAAGGACATTTGGTGGCTTCCTTGGGAAGATTTGCTCACACATGTGAGCAACCCATTAGCTTTAATAATGTTAGGAATCACTCTTTAAGTGAGATTAGAGGAGTGATTAGGTGGGAGAGTAGGTTTAACAAGTGAGGTGATGGGTGTAGGGTAGGCTTTAGGTAGGGTTTTAGATTAATTCAAATTAGATTTAGATTAATCGAGGCTTAGGAGAATATTAGGATTTGGAGGGATTTAAATAAATAGAGATTTATTCAAAAAGAGATATATTAGGGATATGTATTAAGGAAATTTTAATAATTAGAGACGGAAGTATTTAAATTAGATTTAAATACCTTGGATAGTAAACCTGACTTAATTAAATAATTTAAATTAAATGAGTAGAGGAATATGACAATAACAATTAATTAATTAAAGTCAATTGCAAAGTCACAAAGATTATTAATTAAATAGATTTAATTAATATGAAGGATTTTTAGGTGTCTACAGACATAAACACTAATAATGCTACCTTATCATGAGGCAATAAAGCACAAAATGAGCTCTCTATAGTCCTCCGTATACTAAGGTAGATTTTTTAAAAGCTACAACCCAAAATAAGGGGTAAAAATATCATCCCAAAAGATAAAAATAGTGTTACCATGCTCATTTAGAGCATACTTCATTATAAAAAGGGTCCTCACTTTCTCAACAATGAATCCATAATATCATGGAATTGCTTACAATGTTTTTTTCTCCTAAAGATGTTAAGTCCTATTAGAATTCTTAGGTACTAAGAGGGGGGGGCTGAATTAGTGAAACAAAATTATAAACTAACTCAACCACTAATCTGAATAAATTCAATAATAATTTGTAAATCACAAAGCATATAACTAAAGTAAAAAAGTAAACGTAAACAAAATCAAACACCCACAAAATCATTACACATGACACAATTATTTTTGCATGGAAACCCTTGGTTAGAGGGTAAAACCATGGTGGGGATGACACCCACAAGCTCACTACTATAGTAAAATAAGTTTCCCCTATTTAGAGCTTACACTTACCCTTTTTGAGGTTTCACCTTGTAAGGAGTGATTAGTACCTTGTTAGAAGTACAATTGATTTTTCTAAGATATACCTTGTGAAAGGATTTCAAGACTCTATTTAGAGATCACCTAATTAAGTTATTTACAATGAGAACCTATTAAAGTTCACCTGGTTAAGGGATTTTCTTCTGTAACTACAAGGGAACAACAAGTTGTGTGGTCTAAATGTAGTAGTGATTTCTTGATGGATCCAATCCTTTCTTTACTCTATATATCTTCTCACAACTTTGACTTTATCAAATATTTGATCGCAACCTTAATTGTTTCACAATAACATCAATCTTCTTATTCCAAGTTTTTATTATCATCACTTTTCAATATGAGCAATACCACAAATATATACTTCTAGCACCGACTTCAAAAAATTAAATATTTTCCCATCAAAATGATAAACTCGTTGTAAAATACATTTCCCTATGACTGTGTTGGCTTTCAATAAGATTTGCATTTTAATTCTCCAAAATAGTCAAACACATTTTGACTTCTCTAATGCACCACCTTAAATCTTCCTTATACAATAGCATCAATCCCAAAAATAACACTTCATCAATTCTATAACCATTATTACACATCATCATAATAATAAGTATCATCGTAATTGCTAAACTTCTTACCAATCTGGAATATTCCAACTAATGCTCAAGAACACAAGTGATCTTTCCTATCTAAATGTGTGACACCAAAATCTCTTTCACCGATCAACCAAATGAGTTTTGGTCACAACCACACTATATTATGACCATGTTAATACTTTTGTTTTGACCACACCTTGTAATTCTTCATCTATCAAGATTGCTATGAAAGTGGTGACCTCTCTATCTATTGATCTTCTAGACTTAACCAATTTATAGAATTATTGATTTCTTAACTTGTACACTAATTTTCTTTTTCACTTCACCAATTGTGATACATGACCGATCTGACTTAGTTATCATCAATGAAAACCAAACCAATTACTACCTATGACTACAACCAATATGAATCTCCATGTCAACTCATAAAGCCAAAAAACTTCCCCTTTGGAATTGATAGCAAAAACCTTATGCTCACTGACATATTCTCCCCCTTTGACAATAATGCCAGAGGTCCAAAACTAAAATATGTTCAACTATGCACCATTTTTTTACAACTTCTCAAAGATGACCTTAAATTTTAAATTTTTTTACTCTAAGGATGTCTCCCATGTATTCTTCATGTGTCCCAAGGAAATAATTTTCTCAAATAAACTTGATACTAGCTTTTCTAATGCAGGAGCATCTTGGGTCTTTGAGCAATCTTGCATCAACCAAAAACATTTCCTAATTTTTGTACCTGTTTGCTATTGTTTTCTTTATAATTGTTATATTTTTTGGTTTCATGGTGTGTGAAGCTTAAAGTATACTGAGGACCTATTTGGGAACCTTCTCCTATGAGCACATAAAGTTTGGATGGACTATTTCAAAGTTACAACTATTTTCCTTGCCGTCGGAACCGCATTTTCCTACAGTTTTGGTGCTGATTGTTCATAGTGGTGATCTTGATCCATAAGGAATAAAACTTTTCACTCTTAAATAATTTTAGAGGACCTAAATTACTATCATTTCCCAAGAGCGTAATCCCTAATTTATTTTGAGTAAAATGTTATACCCATTTTTCTCAAGGACCTATTTTCTGCCAATTTTTGAGTGAAACGTGTAGTGTTTCTTCTTGCGATGTTCTGTGTGATCAAATGGAGCCTTTCATTGTTGAAGGAATGTTCTTGGATCATTTTAGGACCTAAATCCAAAGATGCATCATGTGGGGATCATTCTAGCATTATTTTTTATTTAAATCTTCCAGACTGGACCTATATTGTAATTAAATGCCTGACTGGCCGACTTGTGGCTTAGCTGGCTATATAAAGTGTCTAGATTGATGTAGTAGGGCATCAAAATGGAATCAAGAGGTATATATAGAGAGGATTATCAAGATACAACATTGGAGACCAAGATAGGATGCAAGCTGTAATTTTGATTTCATAATTCTCATTGTATAAGGCTAAAACCCAGAAGGCCTCATAGCTGGGCATGTTGAAAGAATTAATATAAATTCTCTTTTGTTTTTGCCGGTTGATTTCCTCTTATCCATTGTGATTTCATTGCTTTCATATGATTTCTTATTTCTTCCATTGTGTAACTCTGAGTAGGGCTTGTGTGTTGATTCAAGTGCAGTCAATTATGCTTGATTCTACTTGTATCTACCCTACCCTCACATCAAGTGGTATCAGAGCGAGTTCTTTCTTGTGGATTGGATCATGGAGAACCTTATTGGATTGGTTGTAGGGTGGAAAATTTGAGATCTGACCTATAACATGTAGAAGGTTACGATCTTGCTGGAACTTGATTGTCAAGATGGTTCCTAGTAGAGGAAATGATAATGCTATCATGGATATGTTGAGGCAAATTGCAACTAGGCTTGAAGCTGTAGAGATAGACCAGAGAAGAGGAGCACATCTTGAAGATGTTAGTGAAGAAGAAGAAGAAGTAGCACCTAATCCTGAACCTGAAGTTGAACAATATGAGGAAAGACTTTTGAGAGTTTTGTCTAAGGCTAACTCCAGACCTATGATTGAAGTTGCTTTCTATGATGGAATACTTGAGACCGATACACTTTTGGATTGGATCTCTGAGATGGATAAATACTTTAAGTATGAAGGTACTCTTGATAATAAGAAGGTTAAGATAACAGTCACAAAGTTGAAAGGTCATGCATCTCTTTGGTGGGATCATGTGCAAATTGAGAGATAGAAGAGAGGAAAATAAAAGATCAAGAGATGGATGAAGATGCTTGGAAAGATGAAGAAGAAGTTTCTTTCAGCTAACTACCAAGTTAGTTTGATGAGAAAAATGCAAAATCTGAGAGAAAAGGACATGAGGGTGAAGGAATATACTGAAGAATTTTATAAATTGGATATTAGATCTTGACATGTGGATGATGAAGTTGAGAAGGTGGCTAGATATTTGAATGGCCTGAGGACATCAATTCAAGATAAAATCAGTTATGTGAAGATTGATAGTGTGGAAGAAGCATATCAATTTTCTTTGAAGGCTAAAGAAAGATTGACAAAGAGACATGAACAAAGACAAAGAGGAAGAGGTGGTAGATTTCAGAGAAGTAGAGGCAAATCTTATGGAGAAAGTAGTGGATCTAACAATGTAGTGCAAGATAAAGGATGGGAAGATGACCTTGCTAGTTAAAGAGGTAATTACTCTAGAGGTAGCTATACTGGTTACTCTAGGAATAACAATAATAGGAAAGAGAACAGAAATCTTGGTTTAAAGGTACTTGTTACAAATATGGTGATGAAGGACATAGAGCTTTTGAATGTACTAACTCTGGAAAGAAGAATGGAGGTAATGGTAGAAATAATTTGGCTTGTGAAGAAGTTGAGGAAATGTCTAATGAACCTGAACATGGTGAGAACTTGATGCTAAGAAGGATCTTGTGAAATGAAGAAGCTGATGCGGAACCTATTTTGAGGAAAAGTTTGTTCAGAACCAGATGTAAGATCACTGATAAATGTTGCAAGGTAATCATTGATAGTGGAAGTTTTGATAATTTGGCATCCAAAGAGATGGTTAACAAGTTGCAGTTGCAGAGATTGAAACATCCTAAGCCTTACCATATTGCTTGGATCAAGAAGGAGCATAAACTACTTGTAAGTGAACAATGCCTTGTTAAATTCAAAATTGGGAATTATCATGATGAAGTCTTGTGTGATATTATGCCTATGGATTGTTGTCATATTCTTTTGGGTAGACCTTGGTAGTATGATAGGAAAGCTTTGCATGATGGTAGATTGAATCAATATACTATTTGGATGGATGGAAAGAAACAAGTATTATTGCCTTTGGTAGAGAAGTTTTATGAAGGTCACTATACTATAGTCAGAGTATGCTTGGTTGATGATAAAACATTTACAAGAGAAATGAAAGAATATAATATTTTCTTTTCATTGAAGCATAAGAGTGGACAGTCAAATAAGGTTGCTGATGCCTTGAGCCAAAGAAGAAATTTGCTAACAGAGATGAGAGTTGAGGTACTTGGTTTTGATGATTTGAAGTGTTTGTATGAGACTGACATTGATTTTGCAGAGCCTTGGAAAGCTTGTAAGGAACACATACTAAGTGATAAGTGGATTGATTATTTCATTCAAGAAGACATGTTGTTTAAAGGAGTTCAGTTTTGCATACCTAAAGGATCTATGAGAGAGAACATAATAAAGGAGAAACATAGTGGTGGACTTGTTGGACATTTTGGGATTGATAAGACTATGAATTTGATTTTAGAAAGATACTTTTGGCCATAGATTTATAGAGATTTACAAAGAATGGTTAGAGGTTGAAGAATTTACCAAAAAACAAAAGGAACTAGTCAGAATGTTGGATTGTATACACCTTTGCCTGTACCTAATAGACCTTGGGAAGATGTGAGTATGGACTTTGTTCTTGGATTGCCTAGAACTCAGAGAGGTAATGATTCTATTTTGGTAGTAGTTGATAGATTTTCAAAGATGGTTCATTTCATACCTTGTAAGAAGACATCTGATGCATTTCATGTAGCTGAATTATTCTTCAAGGAAGTGGTAAGATTGCATGGTTTGCCTAAGTCTATTGTTTCAAACAGAGATACTAAGTTTACTGGTTACTTTTGGAGAATACTTTGGAAAAAGATGAATATAGAATTGAAGTTTAGTTCTACATTTCACCCTCAAATAGATGGACAGACTAAAGTTGTGAATAGAAGTTTGGGAAACTTATTGAGATGTTTAGTTGGAGAGAAGCCTGCTAATTGGGATTTTATTTTGGCACACGTAGAGTTTGCATATAATAATTCAGTGAATAGAAGCACTAAGAGGACACCATTTGAGATTGTTACTAGATTTCATCCTAAGGGAACCATAGAGTTGAGAGATTTACCTACTGATACAAGAAGAAGTGTTGAAGCTGAGGATTTTGCAGAATACATGAGAACTTTAGATGATGAAGTCAAAAGGAATTTGGAGGATAGTAATGTGAAATAAAAATAGAGATAAGACAAGAGAAGGAGACATAAATATTTTGAAGTTGGAGATGAGGTTATGATTCATTTGAAAAATAATATATTTCCAATTGGTACCTACAATAAGCTAAAAATGAAGAAATTTGGACCTTGTAAGATTATGAATAATTTTGACAGTGGAAATGCTTATGAAATGGAATTACTAGAGGACATGGATATATCACCTATATTAAATATTGCTGATATATTTTAGTACTTTGAATCAAATGATTAGATAGAAGATGATTTGGATTATCCTAAGAAGCACAGAGACAACATTGAGAAGATCTTGAATAAAAGAGTGAGCAAGAGTACAAGAGGAAAAGACTACATGGAATATCTAGTTCAGTGGAAAGATAAGAAAGTTGAAGATAGTTCATGGATTACACAAGATGAGTTGGATCTTTATGATTCAGGTTAGAATATGAGAAATTCCTAAAGTGGACATTAGTTGTTTATTTACCCCAGGTGTCTAATGCAAGAGCATCTTGGGTCTTTGAGCAATCTTGCATCAACCAAAAACATTTCCTGATTTCTGTACCTATTTGCTGTTTTTTTCTTTATAATTGTTGTATTTGTTGGTTTCATGGTGTGTGAATATTAAATTATGCTGAGGACCTATTTGGGAACCTTCTCCTATGAACACATAAACTTGGACTATTTCAAAGTTACAGTTGTTTTCCTTGTCGTCAAAACCACATTTTCCTACAGTTTTTGTGCTGATTGTTCATAGTGGTGATCTTGATCCATAAGGAATCAAAAAAAAAATTCTTAATTAATTTTAGAGGATCTAAAGTACTATAATTTTCCAAGAGAAAAATCCCTAATTCATTTTGAGTAAAAAGCTATGCCCATTGTTCTCGGGGACCTATTTTCTGCCAGTTTTTGGGTGAAACATGTAGTGTTTCTTCTTGTGATGTTCCGTGTGATCAAATGGGGCCTTGCATAGTTAAAGGAATTTTATTGGGTCATGTGAGGACATAAATCCAAAGGTTCATCATGTGGTGATCATTCTAGCATTATTTTTGGTTTAAATCTTCCAGACTGGACCTATATTGTAATTAAATGCCTGACTGGCTGACTTGTGGCTTAGCTGGCTATATAAAGAGTCTAGATTGATGTAGTAGGGAATAAAAAGGGAATCAAGAGTTAGATCTAGAGAGTATTATCAAGATAAAACATTGGAGACAAAGATAGGATGCAAACTATAATTTTGATTTCATAATTCTCATTGTATAAGGCCGAAACCCGGAAGGCCTCACAACTGGGCATATTGAAAGAAATAATATAAATTATTTATTGTTTCTGCCACTTGATTGAATCTTATCCATTGTGATTTCATTTATTTCATGTTGTTTTATATTTCTTCCATTGTGTAACTTTGAGCAGGGCTTGGTTGTTGATTCAAGTGGAGTCAATTCTGCTTGATTCTGCTTGTATCTACCCTGCCCCTGCGTCATTTTCCATACTTTCTAAAGTGCTCATGTCTGATAGGAAAAGTATCCATTCTACATTCTCCACATGCTACTAAATTTCCTCAATTTTTTGGGATACAAATGATTGAAGATCAAATATACTAACCAACATGTTGTCTTTCTCTTGCTGGATCTGCTTCACCTTTAAAGATAGCTTCTTCACTTGACTACTGAAATTAGTAACTGATCTTGAAGTAGGATCAAGATGAAAAGTTAATATTTCTAGCTCCTTTAGGACTTTAACTCTTTTCTCTTTCAAATATTTTATAAAATTTGAGTGATTAGATACATTGGTGAAAAGTTATCCTACCTTAAACAATGAATTTTTAACTTCTTTCACCAATTCTGTCAATTTTTCCTTATCCTCAGTGATCTTCTCCTTTAATTTACCTATCATCTTCTTCTCTAACTTCTCTTCTACTATCTTTACTACTATAATATACAAATACAGGCCTTGATCAAAGATAGCCTTAATCAAGGTGTCCAGTTGATCTATAATAGAATCATCTTCATCATATTCAATTTTAGGGACCAACTCAATTGAGATTTCTCTTTCTTGATTCAATACTCTATCTTTCTTCTTCTTCTTTTTTCATTTATCTCTTTCATCTTTCTTCATCAATTGTTCCAAATACTTCATCAATTCCTTGGGTTTAACTTTTTTATGTCTACTGGTGTGGTGAATATTTCCTCCTCTTCTACTTCCTCTTCTTTTGTTACCCGCACCAGTTTCTTCTTCTTCTTTACACTAGACTCTCTAAGGCTTAATTTCCTTTTCACATCATATGCTTCTTCAAACTCTTTCTGACTTGCTACTTTTTCTTCAACCTTCTCAAAAATCAATCCTTCTAAATGCTTCATAGGGAATGTTGAGGCAAAATTTTATTTACCAGTTATGTCTTCTATTATTTCCTCATCTTCACCAGTTTGACCTTGTGTTACTTATGCTCTACCAGTTTGTGCTAACTCAACATCTTGATCTTCAATGTTTTGCACTTGAATAGGGATTTCAACAATAACATCACCGATAATCTATTCATGTGTGGATGTGTCATAAATATCCTCAATCACTTATTCTTTTCACTTTTGTTGTTCATAAAAAAAAATTATTTCTTTTGTTCTTGTTCTACATCCTTCATCATTTGGACCTTTTTCCTCCATATGTCCATTCTTTCACTATACACATTTTGTGTCTTACCAAAAAGTATGTTTTCTACTCTATTTTTTATTCTAAAATCCTATTTTTAGGCTTCAAATAATATCTTTACTTCATTAGGACTCAGATTAGGTCACACTTGACTAAGTGCTATCTCCATAATTTCTCTCTCCATTCTTAGTGCAGTTTCCCATCTAGCATGGATAGGATCATAAATATATTTAGGTAATATTTGGTAAAGCTCACTAGGAATCATACAAAATTTGTGTAGGATAATTATTAGAGCCTCTTCTATCTTCTTTTTATCTTCATCATTGAAGAATCCATATCTCCTGCCAACTCCTCCCATTCTTCATGTCTCCATTATGTCTTCGGCAATATAATCAGCACTTGGAGCTTTCCTCTAACTATTCTATTTTAATTATTTTTCATCCTTGTTTGATTTAGTCTGGACATCTTCATCTCCTACAATTTTATTTTTCATCACTCTTCTCATAAATGGATTTTCTCTTTCTCTTGCATGTCTTCTTTACTGGTTGCATTTTAATTTCAATTTCTTTTACTATAAGTTTACTCTTCTTTCTCTTCAAATTTTCATAAGTGGATGGAATTTTGGATTATGGATCTTCAAATTCAACATCAAAAGTACCATATGTACCTTCTTTTATCACCACTAAATTTATGGTCTAGATTAGATATCATCCTTCTAGTTTTCCTTTCAATGACCAATTTCTTCAGTTGTATACTAATTTTAGAAAATGCTTCTTCATAGGTACCAAATATCTGCACTTTTATATCTAAGGATTTTGAAAGTAACTCATCTACATGAAGTCTTACTAACTCTTCTTCTACTTCATAACCCATAGGTGGAACCCAATAAGTTATAGGTTCAACCGCCATCATAATACAAGAATCTGTATCTACTAGGAAGAATATATCATTCTTATATTTGTCTACAATGCTAGTAGGAATTGTTGTATGCTTGTGCATTTTAGATTGGAAATATTTAAAATAACCCCACATAATATTGTTAAATTTTTTATCCAATTCCTTAATGAATTTACTTATTTGCACAACTACCAATTTATCTAATGACCATACAATATTTCCTCTATCGGGAAATAAATTTTGAGTGTAGAAGAATATACATACTAGTAGGGAACCATATTTAAATGATTTATTTTTGTCTTTCTTTATGGTCTCCATATTAAATCTAGGAACTAACTTCTGACCATCTTGCATAAGTCATACACATAATTATCTTTCACTATAAGATAACCAACATGGATAGTACCATTGGGAATACTATTAACTCCTCTTGATTGATATACCTTATAACCTATTACCATAGAAGCAAACTAAACTTATCTATCTTCAATGTCATCTATAGTCACAGCTCTACCATCTTGTTTGGATTTTGTTAACTTGGTAACCAAATTTGTCATGAATATTATCAATGTACATTCTAATCCTTGTGCTGAAAAACTAGTTACTCTATGAATCATTATCTTTGAAATATTATAAGGATTTTCCAACCAAATAAACTGATCATGCACTTTGCTTAATACATAGAAAATCTAATCGGGGTGGAATACAGTGGGAATGTCCACCGCATACATAAAAATTTTGTTTGTATATTTTTGTCCTCATCTCTTAATAGACCATTGGTACACATATTCTCATATTCTTTCTTGGTAACTCTAGCTCCTAGTTCTTCAATCTTGCAAGGAACATATGACCAAACATCCTTGATTAAAAACACTTGTAGAGGAATCATAGATAGGGCACCACACATGTCAATCTCCATCGCTTTGATCAAATTAAGCTTGAACACAAGTTGAGGCTTATAGAAAAATATTCATCAACACAGGGGCATCAACTTTCCTTTCTATCTCAACTGACTACAATAATACACAAATTCAAATGTGAACCAGATAAATAGCTCGCAAAGTACTAGTTAGGGCTCTCAAAATTTTGATAGCAAATTAGGCTCAAATGATCAAGTGAATGTAAAAAGGTAACAAGTGTAATCACTCCACTCTATTTATCATTGATATATAATCATTATGCGCTTTTAATGGTAAAACAATGTTTTTCCCAATAGTGGGAATAATGTCATATCATCGATTAATGCATATCCAATGATAGGTACTTAAACAGTCATAACTGATATCAAATGGTAAAAGACATATATCAAGAAAATTCAATTTAATCATCACATAGTCACCATCAACTTCAAAAATATTTATCAAAACCAAAATCATATCATCTTACACCATAATGTTCATTTATATCTTACCACTGTTAGATCTAGGTCGGGATCAGTAAAGGATATTTCTTTTTAAGTACTCCCCTAAGAAAATAATATGCTTATTTTGAAGAAGATTCCTCTACACCAGAGGATGATGATTTCTCTTTAGATGATTTTACTTCTTCCTATTTGAATTACTTCTTATCTTCAACTTTCTTCTAGATCTTCTTCATTTCTTGACCAACTTCCTCAACATTAACAATCTTCTTACCTTTTTTATCTTCTAACTAGTAGGATAATCAGTTCCTGAACTGATAATATTTTGTAATGTGACCAAACCTATGGAAAACAAAGCAATCCATACCGGTTGACCTCAAGGTCCAACAATGCCTCATTGAGTTCTCATTCTGCAACTCATCACTAAATGATAATAATTACTACATATAGAACATGTTGCATCAAATTTTCTTTCCCTTCCATTAGGGCTTACTGGTTTGTTTGGAGACCTAGGAGTGTAAAATCTAGACCTGCAATTTTTGACTTTATATCCATATTTGTTACAAGAAAAATAGTATCCATTGAATCTACCACCATTGGATCTATTAGTAGATCTATTTTTGGATATGGATCTACACTCATAAGAAGTATGACCATACTTGTGACAATTGTAGCAATAACCATCAAAAGTATAAGACTTTTTCAATGATTTTCTCCTACACACATTTGTAGTATGACCAGGCTTTCCAAAGTTATAATAGGTAGGTTTGTTAGGTTTCTTACCCAAATTGCTTGGATCTATCTTCTGATCTTGTGGCTTCTCATGTTCACATTTTGATGACTCACTAGCTTCAAATGTTCCTTGAACAATGTAACCAAGACCATTTGAATCTTTGTGTCTCCTTTCTCTCTTTAAATTTTCATTAATATTTTGGATGCTTTCATTGTATTATTTCAATTTTTCATTTTCTTCTTTCTCAGATTTTAATTCATTCTTCAATTTCTCATTCTCTTCTTTGAGTCTTTCATTCTCACTTATAACTTGCATATTTTCTTCACCTATATCCTACATTTTATTTCTATGCAAAGTATATTCCTATCTCAGTTTATAGTGTTCTTCATCTCTTGCTCTTAGGACATCCTCAACATCTTTTTTAGCATCTTCTACAATGTTCCTTTCACTTTCTATTGTTCTCTTTCCTTCAAGATCTTCACACATTCTGACAGATTAACATTCAAACTCTCTTTTTAGATTTACCATTTCTTATTTAATTCCTTTTTTCTTTTCCATTAGAGTTGTAATTTCTTCTTCAAAATCTTTAGACATACTACCTTCAGATAGTTTCTCAATATAATCTTGACTCTCATTCATCTATTTAGTAAGTTTTCTCATAGAAAGTGACTTCTTTAGTTTCTCCTTCAACTCATTGATCATCTTGTGTGCACTCTCAAGTTCCATTGCATGCCTGCAATTCTCCATAGTTGTAGATCTTTCCCTAAAGCTGTTAGACTTATCAACAAGAGAAAAAGTGCTTTGATACCAATTATTATATTTCTTAGGCACTAAGAGAGGGAGGGGGGTGAATCAGTACAACCAAATTATAAACAAACTTAACCACTGATCCAAATAAATTTAATACTAATTTGTAAATCACAAAGCATATAAATGAAGTAAACAAAATCAAACATCCACAAAATAATCAATATATAGAGCCAACTTCAAAAAATTAAATATTTTCCCATCAAAATGATAAAATTGATGTAAAACACATTCCCTATGATCGTGTTGGCTTTCAATAAGATCTACATTTTAATTCTCCAAAATAGTCAAACATGTTTTGACTTCTCCAATGACATCGATCCCAAAAATAACACTTCATCAATTCTATAACCATTATTACACATCATCATAAAAATAAGTATCATCACAATCTCTAAACCTCTTGCCAATCTAGAATCTTCCAATTGATGCTCAAGAACACAAGTGTTATTTCCTGTCTGATTGTCTGTGACACTAAAATCTCTTTCACCAATCAAACAAATGAGTTGTGGTCAGAACCATAATATATTATGACCATGTTGATACTATATCTATCACCGCACCTTGTAATTCTTCATCTGTCACAACCGCTATGAAAGTGGTGACCTCTTTGTCTATCAATCTTCTATACTTCAACAATTTCCAACATTACCAATTTCTTAACCTGTACACCGGTTTCCTTTTTCACTTCACCAATTATGATATATGACCAATATGACTTAGTTTCCATTAATGAAAACCAATCCAATTACCACCTATAACTACAACCAATATGCATCACCATGTCAACTCATAATGCTAGCAAGTCCATTACATGGGTACTTAGAGGCATATATACAATGGAATTAACCCTCACAACTAGTGGTGCATACAATATGAAGGATAAACTATCCCCTACCTCCATATTAAAGGCCACACATATGACAATAAAATACCAAACATAAAATCAAAACATAATTTATTTTCTATGAAACACTCAAATATAGCTGAAAAAAAGGTTAGTCAACCCAAATTTTATCATTATTCTACAATCAATAAGGTGACAATAAATTTCTCACAATTACCATTGTCCTCCACTCACAACCAAAACCATGCTTAGGATGCCAAAATATACTCACTAGGAATTCATCCTCTTCCAATTAGGCTAAAAGAAATAAAAATAATATAGAAAAATCCATCATCATACTAACCTCCAACAAGGACTCTCGTGCCAGGAAAAACACAAATAAATATAACAGTTTCATAGGTAATCAATATGCATCAATTTAGTACCACGGGAACTTCCCATTCCTACACTATAAAACCATATGTGTACTTATGAAATCTACATCAAAAGTGGTATGTTGAGCACCTAAAACTAATAAAATAATAGGATTAAAGGTGCATTAAGTACCTCAACAACCACTCCCAAATGAATAAGGACTTAGTGAAAATATAGTCTCAAGACCACACAAGAAGGAATTAGCATCTAGGTGGACTAAGTCAAATTTAAAAATATGACGCAAGGCAGGGAGCAAGAGGGGCCAAACAATGGCACACCCTAATGATCCAAGCCTGCTCAACACATGCGGAAGCAAACAAACACAACAGTGAGAGAGAGAATGCAGAAGCTTTCATATATTTTCATCAATCAAAATGATACATGTCAGGTTGTAAGGCCTTCCCAGTTAGGTCTATATATTACAATGAAATACAAAAGTCCTCAAACATGTGAGGATTTGTCAAAATCTCTACTTCTATCTCTATCCGAAAAATTGCCTCCTAAACTACAACCAAACAACTACATTTATACAAGAGTGTACCAAACTGAGTCGGCCTTCAGATCCATAATCAATGGAAGGAACAGTTAATCTGGGACCACATGCTTCCCAATGATGGATTCCAACATTAAATCCATGACCCAACATAAATGTACAAGTTGGCCACAACAAAAACTAAAACTAAACCTGTAGGTGAGCAAGGATAACCGAGCAGCAGACAAGAAAAGTTGAGTGCTAATGAAATAGTCGACTGCCTAGGAGATAACTAACCACACTCAATAACCAAACTAAACTGACAAACTACCGACAAACTACCAACCAACTCGGTCAATGTAGGAACCGAGAAACATAGACAAACTCCAAAATGTTTTTGGTGACACAGGATTGCTAAGGACCCGACATGTGCCAGCATCGGACACCTGGGGTTACTTTGAAATGATTCTTCAAATCATTTGGTAGGTCTAGTCCAAGCTGCATCTAACTCAGACTATGAAATCCATGAACTATCTTCCATCGGTCTATTCTTCCACTTTACCATATATTCCATATATTGTTTTCCTCTTGTACTCTTGCCAACTCTTTCCTTCAAAATTTGTTCAATTTCTTCATTTTGCTTCTTAGGATATTTTTTCGATACTATCACTTCTTCATCAAGTTCATGATACTCATACAAATTAGCAATGTTGAAAATCGGTGATATGTCCATGTCATCAGGTAACTCAATTTCATATGCATTTCCACTATCAAATTTCCTCAAAATCTTGCAAGGTCCAAACTTCTTCATCTTCAACTTCCCATATGTTCCAACAAGATATCGGCCTTTCTTCAAATGAACCATCACTTCATCACAGACATAAAAAAATTTGTCTTCTTGATCTATCAGCTCTGTCTTTGTATTTCTAATTACTATCTTCCAACTTTAGCTTCACATCTTCATGCAATGTCTTCATGTACTCAGCAAATTTTACTCCAACACTTTTCTTATTCTCATCAACAATGTCTCTGAAATCAGATATACTTCTCAGTTGTGTGCCATTCAAAATTTCAAATGGTGTCTTTCCAGTACTCCTATTCACTGAATTATTGTATGAAAACTCTGCTTGTGCCAACACAAAATCCCAATTACTCGGTGTGTCTCCAACTAAGCATCTCAAAAGATTTCCCAAACTTTTGTTCACAACTTCAGTATATCCATCAGTTTGTGGGTGAAATGTAGAAATATATTTCAACTGAGTGCCAAATTTCTTCCAAAGGGTTTTCCAAAAGTAACCAACAAATTTACTATCTCGGTTAGAGATAATACTCCTCGATAATCCATGCAATTTGAAAATTTCCTTAAAGAAAAGATCTACTACATGTAATGCATCTAATGTCTTTCTACAAGGTATAAAGTGTGCCATCTTTGAAAATTTATCCACAAAAGAAAATATAGAATCATTACCTCTTACTGTCTTTTGTAAGCCAAGAACAAAGTCCATACTAATGTCAATCCAAGGTTTTTCAGGTACAATAATCAATACATACAATCTAGTATTCTGACTTACTCCTTTTTCAACTTGACAAATTCCACAAATTTTCACAAATTTATGAACATCTTTGTACAACTGTGGCCAATAATACTTCTCCTTAAGCAAATTCCATGTTTTATCAATGCCAAAATGTCCAACCAAACCACTACTATGTTTCTCCTTTATCAAATTAGATCTCATTACTCCTCTCAGTATACACAACTGAATGCCTTTAAACAACATACCTTCCTGAATAAAATATTCATCCCATTTAGTATCTTGTTGATCTTGAATAGGTGCTTTGCACTTTCTCCATGGCTTAGAAAAATCAAGGTCAAACTCATACAAATCTCTCATCTCATCAAAACCAAGAACTTCAATTTTTAT
This sequence comes from Chamaecyparis obtusa, assembly GCA_027943335.1. NCBI lineage: Eukaryota > Viridiplantae > Streptophyta > Pinopsida > Cupressales > Cupressaceae > Chamaecyparis > Chamaecyparis obtusa. The sequence goes on from BSBK01000050.1 coordinate 503,206, forward strand.
CTCGGTCATCAAAGATCTTCTTCTACTCAATGCATTAGCAAATCAATTAGTGACTCCACTCTTATGCTTTATCACAAATGTGTAACTCTGCAAATACTCAACCCATTTCATATGTCTCTAGTTCAACTTATTCTGACTACCCAAATATTGTAAAGCCTTATGATCAGTATACAACACAAATTCACTTAGTATCAAATAATGTCTCCATTTCTTCAGTGCTTGAATAATAGCATAGAATTGTTGATCATACATAGAATATTTCCTTCTAGCATCATTCAAATTTTCACTAAAGAAAGCAACATGTTTACCTTCTTGACTCAACACAGCTCCAATTGCACTTCCACTTACATCACATTCCACTTGAAATACTTTACTAAAATCAGGTAATGCCAAAATAGGTAATTCAGCAACCTTCTACTTTAGAGTCTCAAAAAAAATTTCAGCTCCATGTGTCCACTTGAATTCTCATGTCTCCTTTCATAGTTTCAGTCATAGAATTAAAATTGAACTAAAATTCCTTATAAACTTTTGGTAAAAACTTTCCAAACAATGAAATGATCTTACCTCACTAGCATTCATAGGTGTAGGCCAATTCAAAATAGCTTCAACCTTTTTAGGATCCATCTTCAAACCATCAGCTGAAATAACAAATCCCAAATATACAATCTCCTCTTTCATGAATGAACACTTTTTCAGATTTATTAGCAATTTTTCCTCTTTCAATCTCTACAAAACTTGTCTAACATGCAAAAAATGTTCTTCTTTGGTCTTACTGAATATCAGAATATCATCAAGATATACAATCACAAACTTACCCAAGAATTTCTTCAAAACTTCATTCATCAGCCTCATAAAATTACTCGGTGCATTAGTTAAACCAAAAGGCATAACCAACTACTCATACAAACCTTCTTTTGTCTTGAAAGCAGTCTTCCATTCATCACCTTCTCTAATTCTGATATGATGATACCCACTTTTCAAATCAAGTTTGGTGAAATACTTTGCTCTAGTCAAATTGTCCATTATGTCATCCATTCTCGGTATAGGAAACCTATACTTCACTATTATCTTATTGATTGCTTTGGAATCAGTACACATTCTCCATTCTCCATTCTTCTTAGGTGCCAATACAATAGGTACTGCACAAGGACTCAAAATTTCTCTAATCAAACCTTTCTCTAGCAACTCTTGAATCTGTCGGTTCAATTCTTGATTCTCGGTAGGTGTCAACCGATGAGGTGCCTTATTCGGTAAACTAGCTCCAAGGATTAGATCCATACAATGATCAATGCTTCTTTTCAGTGGAAAAACATTATTTACATTTTCAGAAATGATATCACTATATGATAAGTAACTTATCAATCTCCTCATGGACATTATCCTTTGTTTTCTTACTCAGTTTATTAGGGATCACAGCAAAACATACATTATTCTTCTTCAAAGAGTTAACAAAATTTATTCCCTCCATCAAACAAACTTTTACAGATGTGCAAAAATTACTAACAGGTTCTTCCATCAATGGTAACAAGATTTTTTTTCTTCCATCAACCACAATAGTATACTTATGCAATCTCCCATCATATATAGCATGTCTATCATATTTCCAAGGTCTACCCAACAAAATATGAAAATAATCCATAGGCATGATATCACATAACACCTTATCATAGTACTTTCCAATCTTCAAATTCACATAACATTACTCACTTACCAGGAATGTATGCTCATCTTTGATCCATGAAATCTGATAGGGCTTTGGATGTACCAACCTTTCCATCTGTAATTTTGTGACCATCTCTTCAAATGCCAGATTCTCCGAGCTACCACTGTCAATGATTACCTTCCAAACTTTATCATAAACTCTACATCTGGTTTTGAACAAACTTTTCCTTATCGAATCTTCCTTTTTACTTTCATTCCACATTGCTCTCCTTACCATCAAGTTATTTTATTTCTCAGGTTCATTTGATGACTCTTCTTGCACCAAAGCATTTCTACTACTACCAACCTTCTTACTTGCATGTGTACACTCAAAAGATCTATGTCCTTCTTCTCCACAATTGTAACAAGTTCCTCAGAAACTTCCTCTTCTATAACCACCTTGGTAGTTACTGCCTCTACCTTTAGATGAACTTTCACCTTTCCGCTCGGTCTTTCCTTTGTCCAAATTTGTCTTTTCTAGTTCAGATCTACCACTTTCACCATTAGATCTACCTCTTCCTCTAGGGAATTTACCACCTCAACCTCTTTGTCTTTGCTCATGTCTTTTGTTCAATTTCTCCCCGACCTTCAACACAAATTGATAAGCCTCTTCAATATTCTCCAACTTGACCATACTAATTTCCTCTTGATGGAAACTCTCAAATCATTCAGGTATCTACCAATTCTTTCCACATCATCTTCATCATGTCTAGATCTGATATCTAGTCTATAGAATTCCTCAGTATACTCTTTTACTGAGCTATCTTTCTATCTCAAACTTTACATTCACTGAACTATGTTAATCTGATAATCACAAGGTAAGAACTTTTCTTTCAACTTATTCACCATTTTACTCCATACCTTGATCTTGTCTTTTCCTTTCCTCTTCGTATCTAGCTATAGATGTTCTCACCATAAGGATGCATGAATTTTCAAATTTTTTCTTAAAATCTTCACGTTCTTATCTTCAGGTATGTTTTCATACTCAAAATACTTTTCCATCTCGGTGACCCAGTCCACCAATTCATGAGAATCTAGATTTCCACCATACTCAGGAGGATTGAAATGTGGTGTTGACTTCAGAATTGTCAAAGCCTTCAAAAATCTTTCTTCACCTTGATCCATAATAGGTGTAGGTTCTACATTTTCTTGTTCTTCCTCAACTTCATCATCACTAACATCTTTAAGATGTCTGCCTCTTCTTTGGGTTCTTTCAACAACTTATAACCTAGCAGAAATCTACCTTACAATATTTTCTAATCTTGGATCTCCATCTCTCCACCCATGAACCATCTTGACAACCCTCTACAATTGTAGGTTAGATCGCAACCTGCTACCCCACAACAATCAACTAGGGCTTCAAGAGGAACCTATAAACCTTGATCTGCAGACCTAGATCAAGATCTCACCTCACTCTAATACCATCTGACACAAGGTAGGAGGTAAGAGGGGCCAAACAAAGGCACAACCTAATGATCCAAACCTACTCATTACATGTGGAAGCAAGCAAACACAATAGTGAGAGAGAGAATGCATAAGTTTTAATATATTTTCATCAATCAGAATGATACATGCCAAGCTATAAGTCCTTCCCGATTAGGGCCAGATATTACAATGAAATACAGAAGTTCTCAAACATGTGAGGATCTATCAAAATCTCTACTTTTATCTCTATCCCAAAAACTGCCTCCTAAACTACAACCAAACAACTACATTTATACAAGAGTGTACCAAACTGAGTCAACCTTTAGATCCACAATCAATAGAAGGAACGGTCAAATCTGGGACCACACACTTCCCAATGATGGATTCTGACATTAAATCCATGACCCAACATAAATGTACAAGTCAGCCACAACAAAAACTAATACTAAACCCATCGGTGAGCAAGGATAACCGAGCAATAGACAAGTAATGTCAAGTGCTAGTGAAACAACCGACTGCCCTTGAGATAACTGACCACATTCGGTAACCAAAGGAAATCAACCAACTACCAACCAACTCAATCAAAGTAGGAACTGAGAAACACAAATAAACTCCAAAATGTTTTTGGTGACACAGGATTTCCAAGGACCCGAGATGCTCTTGCATCAACATCATGTTAGCCCATTTTCCTATCATAGCAAAAATCTAATGAAAAAGGTCTTCATTCCTATAAAATCCTTTGAAAATTTCCATTTCCTACTTCAAGTGTGAAGAAATAGGGTTTATCATGTTCCAAGGGTTTCAAAATATTTTGTTAATTCCTTAAACCCTACCATAGTCTATTTCTTCATTACCTTTTTCCTCCCACTTAGTTCTCCCTTTCCACACATGTCTTAAATTCCATCAGGTGGGGCCATGTTCTTCTTTAAGTTATTTACCTAGAGGGCTCATTATTTTTTCCTAAGCCTAAGTCCTGACCAATTTTATGTTTTCTTAAGTCCTAGCATGATTTAACAGTTGCTCATCGCCAAAACTTTCCTAATCACCTCATTGGCATTCAGAAGTCTTCATTTCATGCTCATGTGATGTCCTTTCCTTTATCTCCATATGTGTCACCAATTTGTTATAAATAAGGTTCAAATGGCATAAGATCTACTGATATTTCTATCGGGTGTAGAAGAGGCTTTGACAAAGATAGATATCAAGCGCTCTGATCCCCGATTGAAGCTTCAAGATATCTTATGGCTATAAATATTTCAGAAGGAAAGGGTGATTGGTAAGGAACTTTTTTATGCATCCCAATTGATGATGGGGTTATCCAAGAGGCTTATGGAAATATTTTCATCATAATCAGTGGGGCCAAAGTCAAAGCTAAAGAAGAAGACAAAGATTAGTCAGATCTTGATGATCTAATGGTTGGTGTGTTACCATTGTGGGAAAGTGCTTGAATGATATTCATCACAGCATCATGACTGGGTGGCACTTGTCCTGCATGATGTCAGTGGCTGGAAGATAAATAAAGAGATAAAGAATAGATTGATCAAATTTGATCCAACAATGGTCGCAGTCCCTCAATAAAAATATGCATGATAGTTACTCTTCCCAAGATCACACTTGTCATTCGATCTTCCATTAGTAAAAATTTCTAGATTGCAAACATCTTTGGCAGTTAGTCTTAACCATGGTGATTCAATGTGGGTCATGTTTAATACTTGTTTCTAGCTCACCAGGTAAGTGGTGGTTAAGTGAAACAGTCCACAAGTGAGAGATCATCCAAGTTTCTTTTGGCATTGGCTTGTTGGTAGTTTAAAGGTGTAAGCATTAATGATGGTGATCCAGCTAGGGTCAAGTTAAAGGGTTAGTCACCATCTCATAGATGAAGAAGAAGTTAGAATAAAATGCTAGCAAGCTAGCTATGAAGAAAAAAGGTGAATAAAAAATGCTTGTCACCAGGTCATGGGTAAGAAGGTTGTTAGATGAAAAATGTTGGTGACTTGATGAGAATGGAAAAAAGTGCTAGTTGTAGACTCACTATAGTGAAGAAGAAAGGTAAAATTATCTCAGATTAAAGTTGATCATGTAGTTAGCATGATACCACAAAGGAAAGGTGCTCAATGGTTAGTGATCATGGGATCATGCCATGCCACCATGTGTCCAACCCAATGAGTCAATAAAGATGGAGGGTCCTCAGTGCCAAATAATGATGAGTTGTTTATTTCTAATTGGTCACCAAGGATGGTGATGCGGAAAGACATTTTTCAGGGCTTTGTTAACTATTTTTCTAATTAATGAGAACCACATGATGTTTCACAAAAGATGAGGATCAATGGCCATGTTTTAAACTTGATTGATTAACCATTTTTGGTCAATTTTTTGAATTGTTGAGAAGGGTTTTTTATGTAGGATTTAGAGCCAGTGAACTGAAACAATGAACCAAATTAGTTTTTGTTTTGTTCCAAGGATGGTTACAAATGAGAATTGATGAAAATGGTGTTAGGTGGCCATCGTGATCTGATTTGTGTTCCTTGGGCACCATTTTAGTTTGATGCAAAGGAATGGTTTTTTGAAGAGGGTGGCTAGGGTATGATGGTTGTTAGTAATTTTTCATGCCCTCTTACATGCAATTTTGCTAAGATGGTTATGGCATTAAATATTTTGTCTACAACAAGAATCCTTTTTTATTTGTAACCATAGTTTTTCTGTGATGGTAAAGCCAATATTGTAAATCAAATTTGATCTAATACGGGTTTTTAGGCTTTCTTGCTTGCATTTACTTCTTGTTGTTACAGGTTGTTGAGGTTGTTGGCAACCCTAATTTTTCCCTAAATGATCCTAAGCTTGTTTCAATCCTTTATAAGGATCTCCAAGATCATTTAGAAGGGCTTAAAATTTGAGAGAGAAAGTTGATGCATATTATTTTCAATCAGGATTGTAGTAGACTGTAACTAGGAAATAGTTGTTATAGAAACAAAAAGCTTCAAATTCTTTAGCTATATTAGAGTGGTAGATATTTAAAGAAAAGTATATATTGAACATGATTATTCATACTTAATATAATTATCCAGATTATTATCTCTCCATTGTGTTGATTTTCTAAGTTTTGAATTTTCTAATTCATTACATAGAGTATCTATATATATGTTGTTATTCCTTAGTTTTGATCTAGGATCAAATTAATAGACTTTGGATAGAGCATAAATTATTAATATTTACACAAGGATATTTTTAAGTAGTGAGGGTTAGGGTGGTTGTATTTATGTCTTTGAATCTTTGATAGAAGTTAATTCCTATTTTATGCTTATGCATTAGAATATTTCCCAAAGGATAAGGCACTGATTAGAAGCAAGCATTTTCTATGCTGATGTATGTCTAGTGAAGTAGGGCTACATCCTTTTATTTTAAATAAATACCTTATTGAACTTTTACCATATTATGGTTTTTATTGTATATCTTACATGATAATGGAGGATCAATGAATGACTAGTTATCATTTAGTATTCTCTTATCATCATCTACTTTATTTGAATCCAAAAAAATAATTATAGTATGTTGTGTGTAAAGTTGGATAAGGTACACCTTCCTTGGTTTTGTAGAACTACAAGTGTAGAGGGAAGTCTTGTCCCTATAGTTGGTCTAGTAACCTTAAGATTTACCTTACATTTCAAACTAACCATTCTTTAAAATCAGTCTGAGGTATTGGTGGCTCTCAGAGCATAAAATCTTAACATTTTCAAGAACCAAAAAGATGGCGACTCTGTTGGGGACTAGAGATGAAATAGTTATGATGAACTTATATTGATATCTTTGGTGTTACTAATTTTGTCAAATAATGCAGGTACAAGTTGAGAAAGACTCTTGGCCCTCGTATTTGTCTAAACCATTTAGTTACCATTGAAGTACAGAGTTGTATTTTTCTATCCCAAGTATTTGTGTTATCAGTGAAGGATTTGCCAGGATTTTCTTGTTCCCTTTTGTTGTTGTCTTTTTCCTTGAGATATTTCTTGGTTAGAAATACTCAAATTGTTGAACTAGTGTTATATTTCCCAATTTTTATTGGGTGGTGACTCAAAGAATCTATGTAGAAGTGCTCAATTATATTTCTATTTTATGAACACTTTCTAAATATGAAGAACACTAGATCTTGGAGGAGAGACCATCTTGAAGATAAGTTTCATGGTGAAATTACAACTACTTCAAGGAATACCCAACCAAGAAAAGACAAAGATGAAAAAAATGTATCACATACTTGGAAACAAAAAGGTGATGTTGGAGGAGAAATCCCAATCTTATCAAATCAGGAAAGGAGTGTAGTAGAGAATGAAAATGTTATAGACCTAGGATTGGGAATGTATGGAGATTATTTATCTCAAGATGAGATGAGAGAAGAGGGATCACCTCCTATTATGAAATTGACTCAAAATAATTTACTAGGAAAAAATAGGAGATAAGGAGTAGGTGTAGAGGTGGATAAAATAGAGATCCTCCTTGTGTTCCTAGTGTTACATCATCTGAGATCCCTTATGTCCACATTGATGAGTTAGAGGGGTTCCATATTAAAAATTCAGATTCTAAAACAACTCTCCCTAACTTTGATGATATTTTTGATGAGGTGCATGATTTGGAGAGAAGAATCCAAGAAAAAATTGCTATTAGACAACAAAGAGAAAAAGATAAAGAGGATGAAATTAGATAAGCTCTAATTAGAACCGAGCAATTGAAAAGGAAATTATGGAACTTGGAAATAATGAATGAGATTCCAACACCTAAGAAAAGTGAAGAACAACCTATTCTCCAACAAGTCTTTGAAACTAGAAAACCTAAAGATAAGGGAAAATAGAAGGTTGATGGAATTTATATAAATTAACCTACAAACAATAAGATCCTAGTGAATCAAATGTCTAAACTAGATATGGATCTTGAAAAGGCTAAGAGAGAGAAAGAGATCTTAGCTAAAGAACTTGAGAAAGAAGAATTAGAGGCTACTACAATTGAAATGCAGAAGAAAATAGATTTTTTAAGACAATCTTGTTGCCTCTACCTCAGCTCTTGGTAGAAATAATGCAAAGTGTGCAACTACTATTCCCCCACCAGTTATTGTAAAAGTTGTTGTTGCAACAAAAAACAAAGCTTCCACTTCTCAAGGTGATGGATCTATTCAAATAATACCTATCCATGGTGAAAGGTATAAAAAACTTTATTTTATTGGCATTCTTGGTTACCCAAATGTTATTCCAAAGGAAATTAGAGAAAAGAATCCCAAATTTTCTGGTAATAACATAATTACATGTGAAGATCATTGGAAGAAGTTAATAGATATGTGGATGATTATGAGATTGAATTTGAATATGTAGTGATGAAATTATTTGTTCAATCACTAACTGAAGATGCTAGAGATTGGTTTTGGGGATTACCACATGATTGTGTGAGATCTTGAGATGATTTTATGGATTGTTTCAAAAACCAATAGGGTGATAAAACAAATGAAGATTTCATGTTAAGTGAACTCAATAACATTAAGAAAAACCAAAATGAAGAAGTTTTTTATTTTAATGTGAGATTTTAGAAAGCCATGCACAAGCTCTTCCAAGTGATGAGACTAGATGATAAGGTGTGCCTTTCAACCTATATGAATGCTTTTAATGCTAAGATGGGATATCTCCTCAGAGATAAGAATCCAAGATTTGTTAGGGGAGCATATAGGATTTTAGTTAATATTGAAAGTAACAGGAGAGTTGTAGGGAAGTTGGGTGGAAGGGAAGAATTGAAACCATCCATGTAAAATAGGAAGGAAACAGGCAAGCCTCCTAATAAAAAGGGTAAAGAGGAGGATCATATGAAATTTATCTTGAATGGCTTGAAAGATTTGAAGCATGAAGATAATAAGAACAATAGATCTGCAAAAAATAATGAGAGGCCTCCTTTCAATAATTTTAATAGGAAACCAAGGCTACAAAGATTTCCCTATAATTCTCAATGGAAAGATGGAAAACCTGTTTCTCAAGATAATAAGGATAAACCTGATGTCAAGACTCCTAACCCTTTACAAAAGAACACTATTAACATGAGTGATGACATGCCATGGTGTGTAGCCTTCCAATCACCACATAGCCCTGAATATTGTGTCATTTCTCGAAGTATGTCTTCCAGTGAAGAGAAAGGAAATGAAGAGGGTGAATCATATGATAAAAGTGGGTGTACCATGACCTCTTCACATCTATGGGATGAAGTTGATTCTACAGATGAAGATGAAAATCAGGATGTTGTTGGCTCACAAAGAAGAAAATGGGTATATCATCAGCAAGTTTTCTCAGATGATGAAGATGAAGAGGAAATGGATAATATGAGGTGAAATGATGAGAAAGGTACAAAACAAATTGTGCTAAGAAGACCATTTGATGAAGAAATTGCACAAATAATTGCTAACATGGTTACCCATGCAAGGAGTAACTATGTATTAAGAAATAGAATGGTTGGTAAGGTAAATGGTAAACCAACTAGTATGTTTATCAAGGAAAACAAGAATGACACCAAGCGGACACCAGAGAAGGTAAAATTAGTTGAGGGTGTCAAAAAGGTTAAGATTAGGCTAGATAATAATTTAAACCATCAAAATATTATTTAAAAAGTAGATATCAACACACCAGAGACAAGTTTTCCCCCTCCCCAAAAAATGTTAAGCAACCAAAGAAAGATGAACCAAATATTGTCATTCAAGTTGAGAATGGAAGTATTGTTGTTATAAATCAATATTTTACTTATGCAAGATATACTCCAGTTGATATGGGCCAACTATTATCATAGATAATTTTCAAGGTCCCATTGCTAGAAATGATGAGGATAGGGGAACATAAGGAAAAGGCCCTTTCATGGGTAAATGGTGTACCTTCAACTAAAATCAAAAGATCAAAAGGGAGTAAAAACATTGACAATGCAAGAGATAAATCTAACAGTAAAGGGAAGGAGACAAAAGAAATTGTTTCCAAAATTCCTTGGATTTATTTAGATACAAATGTTATAAATACTTCTATAGGTTTTGTGGATCCCTTTTTTTTGAATTTAGTAATAAATGGAAAGATGTTAAAAAATTGTATGATTAATTTAGGAGCATCTAACACTGTTAGGCCATGGATTCTAGAGAGGTGCCAGTCATTGGTACTATTAAGGCTTTTCCTTATAGGTTAGCTTCTTACCCTGACAAGTTGTTGAAAATGAGTGTTCTTGTTGTTAACATTCCTCCTCAGTATGGGATATTGTTGTCAAGAAAGTGGAGTGCATCTATGGGAGGAAGTATTCAATGTGACTTTTACTTTGCAAATTTTAATATTGCTGATGAAAATGTGAAGGTGTATAAGGAAAATAGAAGCCCTCATATAATTGAGGAAAATGAAGATGAAAGCATGAAGTGTTTCCTTAGTATAGATATGGACTCTTTTCAGGTACAAGACAAGCTAGTTGAAGGAAAGATGAAGCCTATGATTTTATTTGAGGAAAAAAATAACTTATCAGACCAAAATGGATTATGGACTATGTAATTTGATGGTGCAAGTTCAAAGGAAGGTGTTGGAACATGAATTTTATTAATTGCTCCAAGTGGAAAAACTTTTAATTTTTCTTTTAGTTTGTTTTTCACATGCACAAACAATATTGCAGAGTATGAGGAATTTTTAATAGGATTAAGATTAGCCTCAAACTATGGGATTAAAGACCTAAAATTCATTGGTGACTTTGAGCTAGTAGTCTCTCAAATTAGGTCAAAGTATGCTTCCAAGAACAAAAGATTGAAACAATACCCAAATGCAGTTTGGGATGAATTGGAAATTTTTGAAGCTTTTGGTATTGATTGGATGGATAGAGGTTGAAACAAAATTGTTGATCTATTAGAAAACATTTCATTAAGGCCTAAGAACTTAACATTTGTAGGGATCTCTAAGATAGAGGTTAAATCTAGGCCTTCTATACCTGACAACATTGAAGAATGGCAAGTTTTTGATGATGACCTAGACATTCTAAGATTCTTTCACTATGAAGAAAGTTTTTAAAATGAAGAGATATATTTGAGTGGATTTGTAGAAACCATGGATGGAAAGGACATTTTTTTTTGGAAAGAATCTCTATAATTAAAATCAAACAGAGTCTCGAAAGGGCTAGTGTTTCTTGAAAAGACTTTTGATAATAAAGACGAGCTTTATTCTGCAAAATCTATAAACAAAACAAAGGACTTGGAAGAAGTGAATTTGGGAAAAACTTAGGCTCCTAAGAATATTTTCATTATTTAGAAGCTTTCTGCCCCAATCAGAAAATAATTGATAGATCTTCTAAGAAAGTATAGGCATGTGTTTTCATGGTCATGTGATGATTTAAAGGCCTATAGAGAGGATTTATTTCAGCATGAGATTCCACTAAATGAGAACACCAAAAATTTTAAACAAAAATTGAGACCTTTGAATCCAACATTGGCACCCAAAATGCAATAAGAACTCAAAAAGATGAGAGATGTTGGAATTATTATGCCTATATGACATTCGACATGGGTGTCTAATCTATTCTAGTAAGAAACAAAAATGGTGACATTAGACTCTATGTAGACTTTAGGAATTTGAATATCAATTCACTAAAGGAAAATTATGGTTTTCCAAATATGGAATCCATGTTACAGAGGATCATTGGGTCAGAACTAATGTCCATGATGGATGGGTTCTCAGGTTACAATTAGGTAATGGTGAAGGAATCAAAACAACATAAAACTGCATTCACTACTCCATGGGGCACATATGTATATGTTAGGATTCCTTTTGGCTTGACAAATGCTGGAGCTACTTTTCAAAAATTTATGGATGTAGCTTTTGAAGAATTCATAAATACATTTCTAGTGGTATACCAAGATGATCTTGTTGGAGATTTGCCAGCAAGCCAATGTTGGCTGTATGTTTTTCATTGATGAAAACATATGATAAGAAACATACATGGAAGCCTAATGGAGAGAGATATGAGTATATGTTTCCTAGATATGTTATCATCATGATATCATAGACGTAGAGGTTGATTCTAAGTGAAGACAACAATACAATAGTCTATATCAGTGAGTGTTCCTGACAGGTCCCAAGAAGAGTTATGTATGTGATTTATAGTATGGTTGTAATGGAGCCTTGTGTGTTTTTATTTATGTTGTAGACATGTGTATGATTCTATGTATATGGATGTAGAGTTAAATATGTAGTACAAGTTGAGTTATGAAGTCTCCATTTGATAGTCACATTTTCCTGAGTTCATTTGGTAAATCTGACATTGTTTTTACTATTGTAGTAGTTGCGCCTATTAGTTTGATATGCATGCTTAGATTAGTGTTTGGAGAAGAGTTAAGAATGTTTGGTTAGGATCACATGATGTAAATAAGAATGAGAAGAAAGTATTAGTTAATTTGGTTGAGCCGACAATGTGTAGTGACGCGTCTACTCATATTGAGTTGGGCGGTCCTAATTTGTGTTGTGTGATTATTAGAGATAACTAAGATGTTATTGAAGAGTTTTAATTTTTATCTAATATGATTTCAAGATGGTTCTAACAAGACAACTTGATTATATCATTTAGAGGAAATATATTTATAAGCAGTCATTTGTGATTTCTAAGTATGGTAGATAGTTGAAAGATAAGAGCAGAGTAGAGAGTGCAAAGTGTTGAGCCATTAGCAGAAGGTCTATGTGACAAAGTAGAGAGTATATGCTATTCATTGGAACTGATCAAGATAGAAAGTCTACATGTAGTTCACCAAGATCCAGATATAGTGTGTATCTATTAAATAGAAGGTTGAAGCCTTCACCCCTTTGAGAAGTGTGCTCTCGGACAGTGTGTCCTCACCCCTAATAGGGTTAATTATAAAAGACTCCTAACAAGGTTTGACCCTTGACCAGGTCACTATACTTAATGCATTATAAAGATCAACTCCTAACATGGTTGTAAGATCTTCTAACAAGGGTCATAATACTCTAGTGCATTTTATAGTGGGTGCTAATTCCCACCATATTTTTTACCTATTTGTGTTTCCCAGTAACCAAAATTATGGTGTTGTGCTAAGTGTTCTTAGATTATGTTTATGCTTAAATTTTCTTCTGTACTTAATTGGATAAAGAATTGAATCTTGTAGATAACTAATTCACCCCCCCTCTTAGTTATCTCTTGGGACTATTCCTAACAATTGGTATCAGATCCAAGTGCCTCAAAGAGAAATTTTAACAACTTGAGGTTGATCAAATGGCATTCTTTAGAAAATAAAGTCCTAAGTTTGATGGAGAAAACTATCTAGATTGGAAGAACAAAATGATGACACATTTGTAGTGCATTGCCTTTGAGATTTTTGAAGTAGCTACCAAAGATGTTTAGATTCCCTCTCAAGAAAATCTTGCAAAGGAAGATGCAACTCTTAAACAAAAGGAGATATTCACTCAAAATTATATTTGCCAAAGAAGCCCTTATCAATGCCTTATCAGACAGTGAGTTTTCAGAGATCAAGAAAGTTGATAAAGCCTACAAGATATGGAAGTATCTAGAAGACATGTTTGAAGGAGACATCCAAGCTAAGAATGCATGTAGAAAGACATGGAAGAAAAATTAAAATACATTGGATATGATACCTAAAGATAAAATTAGAGCCTACAATCAAAGGATCAATGAAGTAGTTGTAGGAATCAGAAACAATGTTGGAGAAATCTCAAAAGAAGACATAATGGATAAGCTGATTACTACTTTGACTCCAAAATATGAGAGAAAGATAAAATTCCTAGATGAGACTATGCAATTCTCAAAAGACTTCAAAGGAGAGACCTTAATTAGCAAGATTTCAGCTTTTGAGATATCAAGTTTGAAGACAGAGCCTAAAAGTGAGATAGCCTTCAAAGCCTCAGTCCATGGTAAGAAATCCTTGAACACTTCTAGTAATTTTGATGATGATGAAGAAGAGAAAGAACTACATGATTTCATTTCTTTAATTTTTAAGAAAGAAAGGAAAGGAAAAGGGAAATATGAAGGTTAGTTACCATTCAAATGCTTTTCATGTAATAAGATTGGTCACTTTGCATCTAAGTGTCCTACAAGAGTCAAGAAGTTCAAAACTAACTACAAGCCTAAGTATACGAAAGAATGTTACTATGTTGTTGATGGAGTATCAGATGAAGAGTTAATAGAGGATGAAATTGGATTAATTTCTCTTGAAGACATGGAGAAATTTTTTTATGAAATGGACCTTGAAGATAAAAATGAAGCACAAGAACTAGCACTGATTTCACAAGTTGACATCAGGACAGATTGGATTATTGACATCAGTTGCTCACATCACATGACAAGAGACAAGGATAGATTTGTACATCTAGATAGATATAAAGGTGGCATGGTTAGATTTGGAGACAACACTCCTAAACCTATCATAGGTATAGGAGCTATCACCTTGGATGGAAAGAAGAACACTGATGATGTTCTTTATATTGATGGTTTGCAGCATAACCTACTACGTGTTGGATAATTTCTTGAAAAAGGATATCAGTTGGAATTCAAAGACAACAAGTGCATCATTAAAAATAAGGAAGGAGAAATGATTGCATCAGGTTCAAAGACTAAAGGAAATGTTTTTCAGCTTAATCTTGAAGCAAGTTGTTTTCTTGCTGAAGTAGATGATAGATAGTTATGGCACAAAATACTATGTCACATCAATTTTGACAAAATAGTAAAGATAAGAAATTTAAAGGTAGTAAGAGACCTTCCTAGCATTGCAAAACTAGTTGATACAGTATGCAGGGAATGTGTGATGGGAAAGCATGTGAGAAATTCATTCAAAAGCAAGCATAATTTGGCAGAGAACAAATTGGATCTAGTGCATACAGACCTACGTGAACCAACTCAAACAAGATCATACTATGGTGAAAGGTAATTTATTTTGTTTGTTGATGATTACTATAGAATGATGTGGGTTGCAGTCTTAAAGGATAAATCAAAAGCATTTGAGAAGTTCAAAATATTCAAATCAAAGGTTGAAAATGAGTCTGGATTAAAGATTAAATGTCTGAGATCAGACAGAGGAGGAGAATTCACCTCTAATAGATTCTACGAGTATTATGAAGAACATGGGATAAAGAGATAGTTAATTGCACCTAGATTCCCTCAGCAAAATAGAATTATAGAAAGGTGGAATATGATTATACTTGGCATAGTGTGCACCATCATGATTGAAGGAAAGGTTGCACACACCTATTAGAGAGATGTGGTCAATATTGCAGTCTATACAATCAATAGAATTCAATTGAGGCTAGGTGTGGAAAAGACACCTTATCAGCTATGGTTTGGGAATCTACCTACAATAAAATACTTCAAAATCTTTGGAAGCAAGTGCTACATAAAGAGAGATGAAACAATTGGCAAGTTTGATGCAAGAAGTGATGAAGGTATTTCTCTTGGTTACTCCACTAAAAGAAAAGCTTATAGATGTTTTAATTTGAGATTGAAGAAGATCATTGAAAGTGCTCATGTTAAGATTGATGAGAAGTTCACAATTCAAGAAAGATATCATGATTATGCACCTATGATTGAAGAAGAACCTAGACCTACCACTAGGGAAATAGTTGATAATGAAATATTTGACAACATTGATGTATTATTCAATGACCCTGAAAT
This sequence comes from Chamaecyparis obtusa, assembly GCA_027943335.1. NCBI lineage: Eukaryota > Viridiplantae > Streptophyta > Pinopsida > Cupressales > Cupressaceae > Chamaecyparis > Chamaecyparis obtusa. The sequence goes on from BSBK01000050.1 coordinate 518,989, forward strand.
AAGTGAAGAAGAATCAAAAAAGTTAGATGAGAAAGTCACACCTAATGTTCCTAAATTCACATCTAGATATCATTCAAAGGAAGACATCATTGGAGATCAGAATGGTAAAGTCATGACAGGATCAAAAGCAAAGTGTTCCATAGCAAATGAAGAGGTATATTTACTATCATAGATTAAACCCTTAAGTGTTGAAGATGCATGTAATGATTTAGATTGGCATGAAGCAATGAAAGAAGAGATAGATCAGATAATTAAGAATGATACATGGGAATCGGTCCCTAGACCTAGTAATAAGAATGTAATTGGAACCAAGTAGATATTCAGAAATAAGATGAATGAAGATAGAATAGTGGTGAGAAACAAAGAAAGACTAGTATGTAAAGGATATGCACAAAGAGAAGGAATTGATTATTCTGATACATTTTCCCCTGTAGTCATATTGGAAGCCATAAAGTTGTTTCTAGCCTATGCTACCTTCAAAAACTTTAAGGTATACTAGATGGATGTTAAGTCAACATTCATGAATGGAGAGCTAAAGGAAGAAGTATACATGGAGAAACTTGAAGGATTCACCTTATCGAATAGACTTGATATGGTATGTAGATTGAAGAAATCCCTCTATGGACTTAAGCAAGCCCCTAGAGCATGGTATGAAAGACTTGATGGATACTTGAATAAGATTGGATTCAAGAAAGGAGCAACAAATTTTAATTTATTCATAAGAGAAACATCTGATGGATTGTTGTTGGTTGCCATATTTGTTTATCTTTAGTGGTAATGACAAGATTAGTGCTGAATTTTCTAAAGAGATGCAGAGAAAATTTGAGATGAGCATGATTGGACCTATCAAGTACTTTCTAGGACTAAATGTGCAGCAAAAAGACAAAGGTATATTCATTAATAAGTCTAAGTATGTGAAAGAGATATTGAAGAAGTTCAAGATGGATGATTTTAAGTGAGTAAGTACCCCTATGATAATAGGATGTAAGATTTCAAAAGAAGATGATTCAGCAGTAGTAGACATAACCTTATATAAGTCTATGATTGGTAAACTAATCTATCTTACTCAATCTAGACTTGATATTTCCAATGTAGTTGGTATTGTTGGAAGATTTTTAGTAGATCCTAAAAAAATTCATCTCATGGCAGTAAAGAGGATTTTCAGATACTTGAGAGGAACTATAAACTATGGTTTATGGTATCCTAATTCAGAAAATGTAGAACTTCATGTGTATATAGATGTAGATTGGGTAGGATGCATGGATGATAGGAAGACTACCTCAAGAGGATAAATATTTCTTGGAGATAGACTTATCAATTAGACAAGTAAGAAGCAAAATTATATCTCTTAGTCCATAATAGAAGCATAGTACATTGCAGTAGCATTAAATTTCTCTACAATTGTGTGGATCAAGTAGATGATAAAGGATTTTGGTATTCAAATTGATTATCCTATTGTTATTCATTGTGACAACACTATCACTATTAATATGTCAAAGAACCTTGTGATGCATGCAAGGAAAAAACACATTGAGATAAAATATCACTTCCTAAGAGAGAAAGTACCAGAGAAAGAAGTAAAATTGGACTATGTGAGCACAAAAGATTAGCTAGAAAACATATTCACAAAGCCTTTACCTAAGGATACATTTGAGTATCTCAGGGAGAAGATAGGATTAATTCTCTTCCCTGAATTTGATTAGAGATTACAAGAGTGCATTAGTCGTCAGTGACTGATGAAAGGTTGACTACTCTACTTTAGGAGTAGTACTGATGCTTAATTGTTTGGCACCCTTTTCCATTGATGTCAAAGGGGGAATAAGTATATAGTCATGAAAAAAAAAATAGTAAGAGGCTACAGTAGTTGATATTCAGAGTATTCACAAGTATATGAAGGATTCATCCTTAAGGAAGTTTTGACAAGGAAATTGAGAATGTTATAAAATAATTGCAGTAAGGGGGAGTGAGTATTTAGCAAGAAGAAAAAAAATAGTAAGTGATGGAGGATTGATCCTTGGGGGATTTTTGTTGAGGAAATGGAGAATATTATAAGATGATTGTACATTTAGATTGGTGGTATTTTTCATTCCATATGTTTCCATCAATGCCAAAGGGGGAGATTGTTGGAGATTTTCCAACAAGCCAATGTTGACTGTATATTTTTCATTTATAAAAATATATAGTAAGCAACATGCATGGAAGCATGATGGATAGAGCTATGAGTATATGTTTCCTAGATATTTTATTAGCATGATATCATAGACACATAGGTTGATTCTAAGTGAAGATAGTAATATAGTAGTCTATATCAGTGAGTGTTCTTGACAGGTCCTAGGAAGAGTTCAATATGTGATTTACAATATGGTTGTAATGGAGCCTTGCACATTTTTAGTTATGTTGTATACATGTGTATGATGCTATTTTTATGGACAAAAAGTTAGATATGTAGTATAGGTTGAGTTATGAAGTCTCCAGTTGACAGTCACAATTTCCTGAGTTCATCTGGTAGAGCCGACATTATTTTTATTGTTTTAGTAGTTGCACCTATCAATTTGATATGCATTCTTGGATTAGTGTTTGGAGAAGACTTAAGAATATTTGGTTAAGAGAACATGACATAAATCAGCATGAGAAGAAAGTATCAATTAATTTGGTGGAGCTAACAATGTGAAGCGATGCATCTACTCATATTGAGTTGGGCGGTCCTAATTTGTGTTGCATGCTTAGTAGAGCTAACTAAGATGTTATTTAAGAGTTGTAATGTTTCTCTAATATGATTTCAAGATGGTTCTAATAGGATGAATTGATTATATAATTTAGAGGAAAGATATTTATAGGCAGTCATTTGTGATTACTAAGTATGGTAGATAGTTGAAAGATAAGAGCAAAGAAGAGAGTGCAAAGTGTTGAGCCATTAGCAGAAGGTCTATGTGCCAAAGTAGAGAGTATATGATATTCATTGGAACTAATCAAGATAATAGGTCTATGCAAAGTTCACCAAGATCTAGATATAGTGTGTATCTGTTAAACAGAAGGTTGCAACCTTCACCCCTTTGAGCAGTGGGCTCTTGGACAGTGTGTCCTCACCCCTAATAGGGTTGATTGTAAAGACTCCTAATAGGGTCCAACTCTTGACCAAGTCACTATACTTAATGCATTGTAAAGATCAACTCCTAACATGGTTTTAAGATCTTCTAACAGGGATCATAATACTCTAGTGCAGTTTATAGTAGGTGCCAATTCCCATTGGGATTTTTACCTATTTGGGTTTCCCCATAACTGAAATTGTGGTGCTATGTTAAGTGTTCTTATATTGTGTTTATTCTTAAATGTTCTTCTATACTTAATTGGATAAATAATTGAATCTGGTAGATAACTGATTCACCCCCCCTCTTAGTTATCTCTTGGGACTATTCCTAATAGATCTGACTACTTATTTAAAGAAAGAGGATTAATATTGTGATCATCTTGAAAGAATTTTTATAAGATCTTTGGAATACTAAGTGTCTCTTAACCCAAATAAGTGTGCCTTTGGGGTTACAAAAGGCAAGCTTTTGGGACACATTATGTCTAAATACAGATTTAGGATTGACCCTAAAAGGGTTGTTGCAATTGATAAAGTACCTCCACCCAAAAATGTTAAGGACACATAATTAAAATATGCCAATGCAAATATTTTCCTTTGCTTCTTATCATATTGTGGCTGATGTATTACAACAGAAGAACTCAGTAGGATTTGACTAACCTATCTCCTTTTTTAGCAAGTCCTTACAAGCAGCTCTACTAAAATATGATATAAATGAAAAGTAGACCCATGCCTTGGTTAAGGTTGTCAAAACTTTTAGATGCTATTTGGTCAGAGAAACCAAAGTTGCATATGTTCCTAGTGCTGTAGTAAAGGATATTTTTGTACAATAGGAAGTTTTAGGAAGGAGGTGTAGATGGATCAATAAAATCCAAGAATTCAATATTGATATCCAAATCACAAAGCTAGTCAGAGGTCTAGGACTAGCCAAACTTATGGCCCAGAGTAATTTGGATGCTAATCATGTTATCATTCTTGAAGAAGAGAAAAGGCCATACATTTTTTACATGGATTATTGTTATTGGTACACAAACATTATTGGATATCTAAGGAAGATGATTCTTCCTCCTAAAACAGATGATAATAGAAAGAGAACTATTAAATTACATGCTATGAAGTATGTGATTTATAAAGGTGAATTATGGTGGAGAAGAAATGGGGGGGTCTTTCTCAAATGTGTTGATCATGACAGATCTAAAGACATATTACAAGAAATGCATAATGGTGTATGTGGTGGTCATTACATGGCCAAAACTACATCACATAAAATATTGAGGTCTAGTTTCTGGTAGCCAACCATTTTCAAAGATGCTCATCTTCTTGTTAGAAAGTGTGATGCTTGCCAAAGATTTTTAGGTAAATTGAAGTTTGATAGAAACCTTCCCTTAAAGCCCGTGTCAGTTGAAGCCCCTTTCCAGAAGAGGGATATGGACTTTATTGGAGAGATCCAAAACAAATCAAGTGGGGGTCACTCATGGATTTTAGTGGTAATAGATTATTTTACTAAGTGGGTTGAAGAAATTCCCACTAAGAGAGACACTAGTAAAGTGGTGACTAACTTCATGATGCAAAATATCCTTACAAGATTTGGATGCCCTAAGACTATAGTAGTTGATAATTCCATGTGCTTTAGGTCTAAATAATTTAACACTTTCTTCTAATAGTATGGGATTCACATCTCATATTCATCTCCATACCACCCCAAGGAAATGGTCAGGATGAATCAAGCAACAAGAGCCTGATAAAGATTTTGAAGAGAGTCATTGATAAAAATAAAAGCGCATGGGATTCAAAATTGTAGCAAGCTTTGTGGGCTAATAGAGTAACAATGAAGAAGGCAATTGGTTGTGTACCTTGTTGGTTCCTGGATAGGATTTTACACTCCATGAGATACCAATATTCCTATAACTAATGTTAAGGAGTGGTTAATTCCAAATATAGGAAATCTATAGGCAACTAGACCAACTATAGGGACAAGACTGCCCTCTTCACTTTCGGCTCTGCAAAACCAAGGTGGGTACACCTGATCCAATAGATTTAACTCTATTCCTTATTCAATATTGGATCTTAAAATAGCTAATAGTGAGAAAGTACTGAACAACAACCTATTATTCATTGACTCTCCATCACTGGGTAGAACAACATATAAAGTAAAATAAAATGTAAAAAATTGGTATTCAAATGTTTTGTTGATTATAATGATTTCAATAATTCCTTATAAAACAAAGATAGGTCCATATAGGTTAGTGCCTTATCTATTGGGCATAGAATCACCAGAAAACAAGATGAATACAAAGGTGTATGAAGAAGATATGGTATCTGAACATAAATACAAGCACCTCAACTCTTTCCTACTTATAAGAATCCTTCATGTAAATCTAATGAACATATATCACACTCTGAGCAATATGTAATCCAATCCTAGATCAGAACTCAAGGAAAAGACACATACACATAAATCCCTAAAAGACTTATAGATTCATAGAATGAACACAAAGGAGAGATAAATATTTGATATTTATATTAAGTATAATCTTTCACCATTTGCATGCAACATATCTAGAACAACAAGCTTGCAAGACAATAACAAAAACCTGTATTTCTTCTCTACTAATTTGATAAGAGAATGATGTAAAATATTACAATCTCTAATTGAGGGATAGGGTTCCATAATTTCTATCTTTTTGACTCCTAAACTCTCAATACCTAGAATGATCATGAAAAATCCCTTATATACAAGGAAATGCAACAAGCTACTGATCATTCTAGGGTTTACAAAATTCCTAACCTAAAACCTTTAAAACAACCTTAAAAAGATTATAATAAATACATCGATGAAATAGATGAGATATTTCATAGAAGAGCCACCTTGCTTTATGTCTTCAATGCTGTCCTTAGCTTCTTTTAACAAATCTAATCAAAATATCTTGTTGTCTATCCTACAATGAATGCTTTTTTGCATCTCAACAACTCTGATTGTCATTGCTCAATTATAAACCTCCATATTTATTGCCTCAAAAGAAATAAATTAGATCAAACATGTTCTGGCACATCATTTCTTTCATTTTTTGCAAAACTCTTGATTTAAAAAATTCAAAAATCAACCGACAATGGTTAATCAATCCAATTTAAAACATAGCCGTCGATCTTCATTTTTTTCCCACACATCAGATGACACATAAAATTTAATCAGAATGGTTAACTAGGGCTTGAAAAGTCATTGGCCACATCACCATCTCTCAGCCAATCAAAATTGAGCACGTCAGACAGAAAATCACTAACTACCAATCATCTAGCGACCTGGCGACTAGCAGCTAACTGGGGTCATTGGATGTTAAATTTAACTGCCATGACTTGGTGACAAACTTCCCACCAAGTCTCTGAGAGCCATCCCTAATTGTTGAGAACATGTGACTAACCGCATCTCAAAATTGCCTGTCAAAAGGGAATATTCTATCATCGTTGGGAGATCACCTGACTAAGGCAAAAACTCAATCGCTTAATGGCTTGGAATATTTGGTCCTCATTACGCAACTTCAAGACTAAGCTTGTAAACCCAAGCCTGACTAGAGACACATGGAAAGACCTGATTGAAATGACTGGCCACCTCATCACCAAGCTGTACCTTTGAACACCTCTCTACCATGTGTCATATTTTGATTGATCCCTCAAACTGGCATTCTAAACTTAAATTTGACCTCAATGGATTTGGAGATCTGGCGACTGTATGAATTTCAAGTCTCTAGATGAATCGCCAAGATCTGGAGATTGGGTGACTAACCGGTAGGCAAGTTGCTGAATGTTATCTCTGACTACTGTGATTTGGCGACTTATGGTCATCATGAGATCTAGTGACAAAGAGAAACCTCCAAGTCGTGGAACATAGTTGACTATTCAAACTTCTTCTTAAGATCTCCCGACCTGACCATCTAGAGATCTAGTGACTCAGGAGAGGAGACTTCAATTTATCTTATCTAGAGATCTAGCGACTAAGGTTAATCTCACAATCACCAAATCATTTCCTTAACTTGAGTTTATCCTAGAGATTGAGTGACAAAACAATTCTCATGGTTGTGAGATAAAATACCTAACCTCAGTCAAGTAATGAAAATAATTATCAAATATTAATAAGAACTCAATCCAATAGCCCATGTCAAGTCATTGTAGCCCTTATGTCCTAACCATTTCATTGGGAGATCTAGAGATAACTACGTCGCTAGATTATTGACTGCTTGAAAGATAACTGCCAGGAACTGGAGAAGATGCGACCGTTAAAAAGCCAAGTCACTGGATGAAGGAATTAACTACATGAAAGCCTGGAGACTTGGTGATTAACATAGAATAGGACCGCACATTTATTTAGAGATTCAACGACCAAAGAGAAATTCAAAATCGCTGAAAAATACTTCACTTTAAAAAATCATTCAGAGACAACCCAAACAAAGGTAATTTTAACTTAGAGATGGCATGACTATAGTTGTTCTCACAAAATTTATCAAAGCAGTCATTAGATCTCAAAAAAACATACAGAGACTTGGAGAGTAAAAGCAACCACTAGGTCATTTAAAGACAAAGAAAATTCCAAAGTCATTTAGAGATTAGGTGACAAAGGGTTTTCAGGAGATCGCCAAACTGAAAGGAAGATGTCAATTTTATTAGGAGACCTAGCAACTAAGTGGAGTTTGTTAAGCGCACATGCTCAAAGGATTACTTAAGTGACTTCAAAAAGTAACAGAGAAACATAACCCGATTAGGTTTTATGAGGGTTTTTAGGATTTTTGAAAGGCTTGAAGGGATTTTTTTCCCTAACACTTAGGGTTTTGCAAGGAAGAGGCCATTTTCATATGATTTTGGCTTTGATAGGAAAATGACCTAACAATGGCTCTATCTGGGGATGGTTAAATACCAGTTTGAACAAGAACCACATAATCTCTTGGTAGAGCAGACCAAACAAAACTGTGGTTGAAAACAAGGAACTATACATAAAACCCTAAACTAAACCTATACAGAGACTCAAGAGATTTTTAAGAGAAGTAAAATTTTAAGAATTGACCATGAACTAGAAATTCCATGAGCTCTCCTGTTAGATTTTTCAACATATATGAATTTGTTCCCCATTTTTTCTCAATGATATAAGGGCCTAACTAGATAGGATCAAACTTCCCATGTTTTCAATTATCTTCTAACCTTTCATTCCACATCAGGACCATATCACCACTTTCAAAACTTCTCTGAGTAGTCCTTCTATCATACAAAACTTTGCACTGGGCTTGCATCCTCTGATTTTTGGCATGTGCATCATTTCTTACCTCATTCAATTGAATCAAGTCATTTATTCTGATAGTCATATCTTCTTCCAAATCATCATCATAGGCTTGTATGAATTTATACATTTGTATCAAATTATTTTGGGGTAATCTTACATTAATCCCATATACCAAGTCAAAGGGGGCACACCCTATTGCTTTCTTTACTATAACCCTATCAGCCCATAAGGCTTGCAATAACTTAGAATCCCAAGCTCTCTTGTTCTTATCTAACACTCTTTTCAAAAAATTTATCAAACTCTTGTTCCTAGATTCTGCCTGACCATTGCCTTGTGGGTGGTAAGGAGATGAATATGAGATTTTAATACCATTATTCTAAAAGAAGTCAAAAAACTCTTCTGACCTAAAGCACATTGCATTATCAACCAACACAGTTTCTAGGCAACCAAACCTTGTGAGAATGTTTTGCATAATGAAATATGTCACCACCTTACTAGTTGCTCTCCTTGAAGGGATTGCCTCAACCCATTTGGTGAAGTAATCAATTGCTACTAGAATATATGAATGTCCACCACTGGACTTATTAGGGATTTCACCAATGAAATCCATACCCCACTTTTGGAAAGGAGCCTGAACAGTAACAGGCTTGAGAGGCAAGTTTCCGCTAAATTTGAACTTTCCTGCAAATCTTTGACAAGGGTCACATTTCTTTACAAATTGATGGGTATCTTTAAAAGGTGTAGGCCACCAAAAACTTGACCTAATGATCTTGTGAGGTCTGGTCTTAGCCATATAATGTCATCCACAAATCCCATTGTGCATTTCTTCCAACAAGAATTTGGCTTTGTCCTGGTCTACACATCTGAGAAAAACACCTTCATTGCTCCTCCACCATAATTCACCACTTATAATTGTATAGCTTATTGAATGTAGCTTAATAGTTCTTTTCTTATTGTCATCAAGTCCAGGGGGTAAAACCATTTTTTGCAAATATTTAACAATATCATTGTACCACTCACAACAATCCATATTACATACAAAAGGTCTTTGATTTTCCTCCAACATATTTATCTAGTTTGCATTTAGGTTGCTTTGGGCCATCAAATTTTCTAAGCCCAACCCTCTTACCAACTTTGTAATATGAATGTCAACATTAAACTCTTGAATCCTAGTAATCCACCTACATCTTCTTCCTGAAACTTCCTGCTAGACTAGGATATCTTTGACTGCAGCACTTGGAACATAGGCAACCACTTTGGCTCCAACCAAATAAAATATGAATTTTTTAATATCCTTCACCAAGGCATAAGCTTGCTTCTCAATGATATCATAATTCAATTCAGCTGCCTGCAGGGTCTTGCTAAAAAAATAAATAGGCTGCTCAAACCATCAACATTTTTCTGTAATAGTACTGTTGCAATAGTATGGGTAGATGCAAAGGAAAAGATCTGCATTGGTTTGCTATAATTTGGTGTTTTCAAGACTTGGGCATGCTTGATAGCCCTTTTAATATCATTAAAATCCTGTATTGCTTCCATATTTCATTCAACCTTTGCTCCTTTCTTCAACATTCTTGATATGGGAATACTAATTTCTGCAAAATTTGTAATAAACCTCCTTAAGAAATTAACCTATCCTAGAAAGGACTGAATCCCCTTGATGTTCTTTGGTAAAGATATCTTATCAATAGCTTCCACTCTTTCAAGGTCTATCCTCACCCCCTCCTTTGAAACAATGTGCCCTAGGAGTTTTCCTTCTACCACACCAAAAGAACACTTCTTTAGGTTCAAAGAAACTCCATATTCTAATGCTCTGATGAAGATTTTTTCTAGATGTTAGCAATGTTGTTCTTCTTTAGCTGAGAAGGTTGTCAGATCATCTTGATATACCACCATAAACCTATCAATAAAATTTGCAAAAGCTACATCCATAGCCCTTTGAAAAGTTGCACCAACATTAGTCAACCGAAAAGGCATCCTTACATAGACATATGTTCCCCATGGGGTTATAAATGCAGTTTTAAATTCCTTCATGTCTTTAACCATTACTTGATTGTAACCAGAAAAGCCATCCATCATGGACATCAATTTTGACCCAGTGACTTTCTGCAAAATGTTCTCCAAATTTGGTAATCCATAGTTATCCTTTAGAGAATTTATGTTAAGATTTCTAAAATCAACACAAAGCCTAATGTCACCATTCTTCTTTCTGACAGGCACCAAATTTGAAACCCAAGTGGAGTGCCTAATAGGCTTGATTATTTTAGTATCCATCATTTTCTTGAGTTCACCTTGCATTTTAGGTGCCAAGGTTGGGTTAACATGTCTCAATTTCTGTCTAAAAGGTTTTGTACCTTCTTTGAGTGGAATCTCATGTTGAAAAAGGTCCTCTCTATAGGCTTTGAGATCTTCATAGGACCAAGGAAAAACATGCCTAAATTTTATGAGAAGATTAATCAAATTTTTTCTAGTCCTAGGGGACAGACATTTGCTTATAGAAACCTTCTTGGGAACAAGATTTGTGCCCAAGTTTACTTCCTCAAGCTCATTGGTTTTATCAGTACTGGCAGAGAAAGCCTTGTCTTTATTATCAAATTCTCTTTCCAAAGAAACCAATCCCTTAGGAACCCTATTTGATTTCAACTGTAATACTTCCTTTCCAAAGACAACCTCTTTGCCATTCACTGTATCAACATAAGTACTAAAATCCATTTCTTTGTCACCAAAGTGAGATTCACACTAGAGAAATCTTAATATGTCTTGGTCATTAGAGAAAACTTTCCAATTCTCTATATTATCAGGGATGGAAGGCCTGGCTTGTACTTCTATATTAGATATATCTGTAAATGTAATATCTTCTAGTCTAAGAGCCACATTAGCCAACAAATCTGCCATCTTGTTTTGACTTCTTTCTATCCAACAAATATTAAAGCACTGAAACTTTCAATCTCATCCCACACTGCATTCCTATATTGCTTTAATTTTTGATTTTTTGAAGCATACTTTGATCTAATTTGGGACACAACTAACTCAGAGTCACCTACTACTTTCAAACATTTTATGCCATGCCTTGATGCCAACCTTAGACCTATTAATAGAGTTTCATATTCTGCAACATTATTTGTGTATGAGAATAGAAAAGAAAAGGAGAATTTGAAAGTTTTACCATTTGGAGATATGAGTAAGATTCCAGCTCCAGATCCTTCCTTGCTATTTGCACCATCAAAATACATGGTCCACAAACTGTTAAGATCAATCCATCCCTCTTGGATTTTTGACTTGTGGGAAAGCTCAACATCCTCCTCTACTTCATTATCTTGGACTTTGAAAGCATTAATGTCGGTATCAAGGAAACAATTCATGGTGTCTTCTTCTTCTTCCTCAATCATATGTGGAGTTCTAGATTCCCTAGAAACCTTAATGTTCTATCCCTCCAAGTTGAAAGTGGAAAATGATAAGTCACATTGTATGATGCCTCCCATAGAAGCACTCCACTTTCTTGATAGTAACATCCCATACTGGGGAGGAATATCCACTACCAAGACACTCATGGTTAACTATTTGGTGGGGTATGCAGCTAATTTATAAGGTAGAGCCTTGATGGTACCCACAAATGGTACTTCTCTTAAATCCATTGCCTGACATCTGCCATGAGGTGTGTCCACCTTTAATCCTAGTGACTTCATAACCTTAGTAGGCATAATAGTGTTTGATGCTCTAGAATCAATCATACAATTTTTCAGCAATTTTCCATTTATCTATAGAGTTAGAAAGAAAGGATCAACTATTCCTGCTATAGTACTAACAAAATTTGTATCCAAATAAATTTGGGGGATTTCAGAAACAATCTCCTCATTACAATTTTCATTTTCATCATTCAAAGTTGCTATTTGTTTCTCAAATCTTTCTATTTTTTGGGACTCTATAGATACCGCACCATTTACCCAATTTAGGGCCTTTTCCTTGTGTTCTTCTATTCTCATCATCTCCAGAAATGGAACTTTGACAATAATCTGAGACAAAAATTTTCTCATATCAATTGGGACATACCTTGAATTAGAAACATCTAGCTTCAAAATTGCAACTTCTTTATTAGTGTCCTGGGTAGATATGACTATAGGTTTTACAATATGGGCTCTATCCTCTTTCTGCAAAGCTAGAACACCCTCAACAATGGGTTTATATTTTATCTTATAAGCAATGTTAGGCTTAAAATTTTTCTTTATTTTGACCTTATCAACAACATCAACACCTTTAGGCTTACCCTGGAATACCTTTTCATCCTTGTCTATTTTCTTGATGAAAATTCTAGCAGGCTTCTGATTTGGGTTGCCAACCACTCTATTTCTCAAATTATAACCTGTTTTAGCTTGAGTAACCATATCTACTATTATCAAGGAAATTTCCTCATCAGAAGGCCTTCTTAAAACAACTATTTCCTTAATTTTCAAAACATTGCACTAAATGTTATCAGGCTCACTATCTTCATTTGAAAAAACTTGTTGGTGGTATGATTCAGTTTTGGTCTAAGAATTAAAAACATCCTAATTTTCATCTTCTTTAGCAGAGTCAACCTCATTCCAAACATGGGAGGAAATCATCCCACACCCTTGATCATCATAAGGCTATTCCTCATTAGACTCCTGTTCCTCTTGCGTAGAGACACTTTGGGATATGACACAATAATTAGGATCATGTGGTGACTAACAAAAAATACACTATGGGACCTCTTCCACCACATTCATTGAGTTTCTTTGCAATGGATCAAGGGTCCTATCATTTGTTTTATCCTTTCTCTCAGGAAGGATAGGCTTCCCATCTTTCCATTGAGTATTGTATGGGTAATTCTACATTCTTGGTAATTTGTTTAAATTATTAAAGGGAGGCTTATCTCCTCCTACAACTTTAGCATTTATGTTCTCACCAGGCTTCAAGTCCTTTATTTCCTTTAAGATCTACTTTAGACTATCATCATCTTTAGGTTTTATATGCATAGGCTTTCCTGGATCTTTTCTACTTAACAATGGTGATTTATTATCTTCCCTTCTTCCCAAGTTTCCTAAAATTCTTCAGTTACTCTCTATGTTCACAGCTAGCTTGTAAGCTTCAACAAGACTCCTTGGATTTTTATCTCTCAAAAGGTAGCCCATCTTGGAATCAAAGGAATTTAAATATGTGACAAGACACACTCTATCATCCAATCTGATGACTTACAAGAGTTTATGCATAGCCTTTTGAAATATAACATTAAACTCAACAACATCCTCATTGAAATTCTTCTTTATGTTATTAAATTCATTTAGCATAAAACCCTCATGTGTTTTATCACCATACTATTCTTTGAAACAATGCCTAAGCTGATCCCATGAACTGATGCTACCATGTGGAAAATCCCTAAACCAATCCCTTGAATCTTCTGTTAGGGATTGTTTAAATAATTTCATGATAACATCATCAGGCACAATGTTATAATCATCAATCACATCAATAAACTTTTCCAGGTGCTCCTCACAAGTAACAACATTACTTCCAATAAACTTAGGAAGTTTCTTCTTGATTTCTTTGGGGATGGGATTAGGATATCCAGGGATGCTAGTGAAAACCAACTATTTACATCTTTCATGTATAACCCCTGTGTTAAAGATACCAACACCCTAAGATGTAGATGCATTAGTATTGGTCATGGTGGAAATTTTGAGTCCTCTTAGTAGGGGAACACCAGCTATCTAATTTTCTAAATTTACAACATTAGTTCCTTGTGTCATGGTAGAATTAGTAAAGTTATTGGGTCCTGGACCTTCTTAGGAAGTCAATCTTCTTTTTCATCTCTAATGCTAAGGCTTCTAATTCTGCCTTTTCAAGTTCTTTAGCTAACAATTCTTGTTCCTTTTTAGCCTTTTCAAGATCTGTTTCTAATCTTAAAGTGGAATCTATAGGACATTTGGGGCCTACTGGTTAATTAATTGAGACACCCACTACTTTTTGCTTTCCCTTATCCTTGGGTTTCCTTGCTTCAAACACTTGTTGGACAATGGGTTGTTCACTTGTCTACTCAGGAATGAGAACATGGTTTATAGCCTCTAAATTTAATAGCTGCATTCTTAGTTGGGCGGCCCTTATCATGGCATGCCTAACTTTTTATTCTTTTTCCTTTTCTCTCTTTTGCCTTATGGCTGCTTGGTCATGAATTCTCCTTTCCAATTCATACACTTCCTCAAATATTTCCTCAGAATTAGGCAAAGTTGTTTCAGATTCAACCTCTTATACTTGAGGCTCCTTTTGTTGATCCTAAGACTCATGGAGACCTTGGGGAAATGATGAGCCAAGGGTGAAAGGGGGGGCAAAGTCTTGTCCACTCCTACTCTTACTTCTAGATCTCCTTTCCCCTCCATACCATCTATTAGGGATTACTTTCCTATTGTGGGGTAACCTTTCACCCTCTCTTTCTGAAGGAGAATAATAATCCTCATACTAGTTTAAGCCTAAATCAATTTCCTCCTCATATTCTGAGGCATTTCCCTCCTGACTAGGAGGAGCAACACTTTTTTGTCTAGAACCTCCCTTTTGCTTCCAGGTAAGAGACATGTCATTCTTACTTTTTTATCTTCTAACTTGACCTTGTCTAGATGTGGCTGGAAGTTCACCCTACAAAATTTCCTCTGGGTGCTCCTTCCTCCAAGACCTTGTATTTTTTAAACTCATTGTGATATATCAATACTTGACTTAGCACTAGTCACAAAGATGTTACAGTCACCACTCACAACTTGGTGAGATAATTTTAAACTTATTAAAACTGACTCTTATATACTTCAATGGAAACCACTGGATAAAAATAAGCTAGCCAAGAGTCAAAGCTCTACTCATACCCACATTATTTATGACTAATTTACAACACTTAGAGATATCAACTGATTGAAATACGTAGGTTAGGGGTCCGGCTCAACTTAGAACCTGCACTATTTAGTCTTGATTACAATCTCTATCCCCAGAAGAGTCACCATTTTGTTGGTACCTGGATAGGATTTTAAACTCCATGAGATACCAATATGCCTATGACTAATGTTAAGGAGTGGTTAATTCCAAATATGGGAAATCTAGAGGAAACTAGACCAACTATAGGGACAAGACTGCCCTCTTCACTTCTGGCTCTACAAAACCAAGGTGGGTACACCTGATCCAATAGATTTAACTCTGTTCCTTATTCAATATTAGATCTTACAATAGATAACAATGAGAAAGTACTAAAAAACAACCTATTATTCATTGACTCTCCATCACTGGGTAGAACAACATATAAAGTAAAATAAAATGTAAAAAACTGGTATTCAAATGTTTTGTTGATTATAATGATTTCAATCATTCCTTATAAAACAAAGATAGGTCCATATAGGTCAGTGCCTTATCTATTGGGCATAGAATCACTAGAAAACAAGATGAATACAAAAGTGTATGAAGAAGATATGGTCTCTAAACATAAATACAAGCACCTCAACTCTTTCCTACTTATAAGAATCCTTCATGTAAATCTAATGAACATATATCCCACTTTGAGCAATATGTAATCCAATCCTACATCAGAATTCAAGGCAAAGAAACATACACATAAATCCCTAAAAGACTTATAGATTCACAGAATGAACACAAAGGAGAGATAAAGATTTGAGATTTGCATTAAGTATAACCTTTCACCATTTGCATGCAACATTTCAAGAATAGCAAGCTTGCAAGACAATAACAACAACCTCTATTTCTTCTCTACTACTTTGATAAGAGAATGATGTAAAATATTACAATCTCTGATTGAGGGCTAGGGTCCCAAAATTTCTATCTTTTTGACTCCTAAACTCTCAATACCTAGAATGATCATGAAAAATCCCTTATATACAAGGAAATGCAACAAGCTACCGATCATTCTAGGGTTTACAAAATTCTTAACCTAAAACCTTTACAACAACCTTTAAAAGATTACAATAAATACATCAATGAAATAGATGAGATATTTCATAGAAGAGCCACCTTGCTTTATGGCTTCAATGCTGTCCTTGGCTTCTTTTAACAAATTTGATTGAAATATCTTGCTGTCTATCCTGCAATGAATGCTTTTCTACATCTCAACAACTCTGATTGTCATTACTCAACTGTAAACCTCCATATTTATTGCCTCAAAAGAAAGAAATTAGATTGAACATGTTCTGGCACATCATTTCTTTCATTTTTTGCAAAACTCTTGATTTAAAAAATTCAAAAATCAACCGACAACGGTTAATCAATCCAATTTAAAACATAGCCGTCGATCTTCATTTTTTCCCACACATCAGACGACACATAAAATTCAATCAGAATGGTCAACTAGGGCCTGAAAAGTCATCGACCACATCACCATCTCTCAACCAATCAAAATCAAGCACGTTAAACAGAAAATCACTAACTGCCAATCATCTCACGACCTAGCGACTAGTAGCTAATTGGGGTCACTGGGTGTTAACTTTAACTACCACGACTTGGTGAGAAACCACCCACCAAGTCTCTAAGAGCCATCCCTAACTACTAAGAACACATGACTAACTGCATCACAAAATCACCCGTCAAAAGGGAATATTCTATCATCATTGGGAGATCACCCAACTAAGGCAAAAACTTAATCGTTTAATGGCTTGGAATATTGAGTCCCCATTATGTGACTTCAAGACTGAGCTTGTAAAGCTTGGGCCCACCAAAGACACATGGCAAGACTTGATTGAGATGACTAGCCACCTCATCGCCAAGTTTTACCTTTGAACACCTCTCTGCCATGTGTCATACTCCAATTGATCCCTCAAATTGGCATTCCAAACTTACATTTGACCTCAGACAATTTGGAGATCTAGCGACTATATGAATTTCAAGTCTCTAGATGAACTGCCAAGATCTAGAGATCAGGTGACTAACCACTAGGCAAGTCACTAAATGTTATCTCTGACTGCTGCAATCTAGTGACTTATGGTCATCATGAGATCTGGCGACAAAGAGAAACCTCCAAGTCATAGAACATAGTTGACTATTCAAACTTCTTCTTGAGATCTCCTGACCTGACCATCTCGAGATCTAGTGACTGAGGAGAGGAGACTTTAATTCATCTTATCTAGAGATCTAGCAACTAAGGTTAATCTCACAACTACCAAATCATTTCCTTAACTTTAGTTTATCCTAGAGATTGAGCGACAAAACAATTCTCATGGTTACAAGATAAAATACCTAACCTCAGTCAAGTAATGTGAATAATTATCAACCATTGATAAGAACTCAATCCAACAACCCATGCCAAGTCACTGTAGTCCTTATGTCCTAACCGTTTCATCAAAAGATTTGGAGATAACTGCATCACTGGATTGCTAACTACTTGAAAGATAACCACTAGGAACTGGAGAAGATGTGACCATAAAAAATCCAATTCGCTGAATGAAGGAATAAACCACATGAAAGCCTGGAGACTTGGTGATTAACATAGAATAAGACCACACATTTATTTAGAGATTCAGTGACCAAAGAGAAATTCAAAATCACTGAAAAATACTTCACTTTAAAAAATCATTTAGAGACAACTCAACCAAAGGTAATTTTAACTTAGAGATGGTGTGACTATAGTTGTTCTCACAAAATTTATCAAAGCACTCACTAGATCTCATAAAAACATATAGAGACTTGGAGACTAAAATCAATCACTAGGCCATTTAAAGACATAAAATTCCAAAGTCATTTAGAGATTAGGCGACAAAGGGTTTTTAGGAGATCGCCAAAATGAAAGGAAGATGTTGATATTATTAGGAGACCTAGCGACTAAGCAGAGTTTGTTAAGTGCACATGCTCAAAGGATTACTTAAGTGACTTCAAAAAGTAATAGAGAAACATAGCCCGATTAGGTTTTACGAGGGTTTTTAGGATTTTTGAAAGGCTTGAAGGGATTTTCTGCCCTAACACTTAGGGTTTTGCAAGGAAGAGGGCATTTTCATATGATTTTGGCTTTGACAAGAAAATGGCCTAACATACCTTTTGACTTGGCGTATGGAATTCATGTCAGACTACCACAGTATAATTTTCTGCAAATGTATAATTTCATCCAAATATATGATGATGATTTAGATAATGAGATGAAGATCATAATGGATGACTTGATACAAATGGATGAATCAAGAAGGAAGGCTCATGACATAAATGTCAACTTGCAGCTTCAATGTAAGGATCTTTATGATAAAAGGACTACTATCAAAAAAATTTATAGTGATGATCTGGTTCTTATGTGGAATGCTCGGATTGAGGACAAAGGAAAACATGGTAAGTTTGACCCTATCTGGTTGGGACCATACCTTATTGACAATAAATGGGGTTTAGATTCTTATATTATTAAGAACCTAATAGGAAATATTCTTTGATTGCCAGTTCGTGCACAATTCTTGAAATTTTACTTCTCATGAAGTCTCTTTATCCATGAATAGTAGTTTTAGGTGTGTACAATTTGTCCATATTTTGTTTGTTTAGTTGTGTGTTTCTTTTAGTTATGTGTGTAGGGGTAGTTGTTTTTCTGTAGGTGGTCTTCTCTTCTAGTGATTCTAAAATCTTTCCTTGCCTGCAAGAGGCATGCATCCATAGACAGAGCCACTATTAGCCCATTTTTCCGTCATAGAAACAATCTGATAAAAATGGTCTTCATTCTTGCAAAATCCTTTGAAAATTTCCATTTCCTACTTCAGCTATGAATAAATAGGGTTTATCATGTTCCAAGGGTTTCAAAATAATTTTTTAAGTCCTTAAACCCTACCATAGTCTATTTCTTCATTAAACCTTTTTCCTCCCACTTAGTTCTCCCTTTCCACACATGTCCTAAATTATGTTAGGCAAGTCCATGTTCTTCTTTAAGTTATTTACCTAGTGGGCTCATTATTTTTTCCTAATCCTAAGTCTTGATCGGTTCAATGTTTTCCTAAGTCCTAGGGTGATTTAACATTTTCTCATTGCCAAAACTTTCCCAATCACTTCATCGGCATTCAAAAGTCTTGATTTCATGCTCATGTGATATCCTTTCCTTTATTTCCATATCTATCACTGATCTATTGTAAATAGGGTTTAATCGACATAAGGTCTACTGATATTTCTATTGGGTATAAAAGAGGCTTCAAAAAAGATAGATATCAAGTGCTCTAATCCCCAACTAAAGCTTTGGTATATCTTATGGTGATAAATCATTCAAAAAGAAAGGGTGATTGGTAAGGAACTTTTTTCTACATCTTGATTGTCGATGGGGTTATCAGGGAGGCTTATGGTGATAGTTTCATCACAGTTAGTGGGGCTGATGTCAAAGCTAAAGAAGAAGATAAAGATCAGTTAGATTTGGATGATCAAATGGTCAATGCATTACCACTATGGGAAAGTGTTTGAATGATATTCATTGTGACATCACGACTAGGTGATACTTGTCCTATATGATGTCAGTGGTCAGAGGATAAAAAAGAGATAAAGAACAAATAGATCAACGTTGATCCAATGGCAGTTGCAATCCCTCAATAAAAAGATGCATGATAGTTACTCTTTGTGGGATCACGCTTTTCGTTCGATCTTCCATTAGTGAAAATCACCAGATCACAGACATGTTTGGAGGTTAGACTTAACCATGGACATTCAATGAGGTTCATGTTTAATGATTATCACCATCTCACCAGGTGAAGTGGTGGTTAAGTGAAACAGTATGTGAGTGATCAATCATCCAAGTTGCCTTTTTTGTTGGCTCACTGGAAGTTTAAAGGTGTAAGCATTAATTGTGGTGATCCAGAAAGGGTCAAGTTAAAGGGTTAGTCTCTAGCTCATGGATGAATAAGTAGTTAGAATAAAATACTAGCGAACTAGCGATGAAGAAAAAAGGTGAATAAAAATTGCTTGTCGCCAGGTTGTGGGTAAGAAGGTGGTTAAATGAAAAATGTTAGCAACTTGGTGAGAATAAAAAAAAGTTCTAGTCATGGACTCACTACAATGAAGAAGAAAGGTAAAGTTCTATCAGATCAAAGTTGATCATGCGGTTGATGTGATACCATAAAGGAAAGGTGCTTGATGGTTAGTGATTGTGGGATCATGCCCTTTTGCCATGTGTCCAGCCTGATGAGTCAATAAAGATGGTGGGTCCTCGGTGCTAGGTAATGTTGAGTTTTTTATTTCAAATTTGTCACCGAGGCTAGTGTTGTGGAAAGACATTTTTTAGGGCTTTGTTGACTTTTTTGTCAACTAATGAGAACTACACAATGTGCTGGGAAAGATGAGGATTGATGACCATGTTTTAAACTTGATCGATTAACTGTTGTCAATTAATTTTTTGAATTGTTGAGAAGGGTTTTTTATGCAAGATTTGAAGTTGGTGAACTAAAATGATGAACCAAATCAGTTTTTTTTTGTTCCAAGGACGGTTATAGATGAGAATTGATGAAAAAGGTGTTAGGTGGCTATCATCATCAGATTTGTGTTCCCAAGCCATCATTTCATTTTGATGTAGAGGACTATTTTTTTGAAGAGGGAGGCTAGGGTATGATGGTTGTTAGTAATTTTTCATGCTTTAGTACACAATTTTGCTAAGATGGTTATGGCATTAAATTTCTATCTACAACAAGAAGCCTTTTTTATTTGTAACTATAGTTGGTCTATGATCGTAAAGCCAATATTGTAAATTAGATTTGATCTAATCTAGATTTTGAGGCTTTCCTACTTGTATTTACTTCTTGTTGTTGCAAGTTGTTGGCAACCCTAATTTTCCCTAAATGATCCTAAGATGTTTGTAATCCTTGATAAGGATTTACAATATCATTTAGAAGGGCTAAAAAAATGAGAGAGCAAGTTATTGTATATTATTTTCAGTCAAAATTGTAGCAAACTATAACAAAGCATTAGTTATTATAGAAACAAAAAGATTCAAAGTCTTTAGCTAAATTTGAATGGTAGATATTTGAGGAAAAGTGTATACAAAACATGATTCTTCATACTTAATATAAGTATCCATATTCTTGTCTCTCCATTGTGTTAATTTTTTGAGTTTTGAATTTTCTAATTCATTGCATAGAGTATCTATGTATGTGATGTTATTCCTTAGCTTTGATCTAGGATCAAATTACTAGACTTTGGATAGAGCATAAATTCTTAAGATTTACACTGGGATATTTGTAAGTAGTCAGGGTTTGGTTGGTTGTATTTATGGCTTTGAATCTTTGACAAAAGTTGGTTCCTATTTTCTACTTATGCCTTAGAATATTTCCCAGAGGATAAGGCACTGATCAGAAGCAAGTATTTTCTATATTGATATATGTCTAGTGAAGTAGGGATACATTCTTTAATTTTAAACAAATACTATATTGAACTTTTACCATATTATGGTTGTTGTTTTATATCTTACATGATAATGGAGGATCAATGAATGCTTGGTTATCATTTAGTATTCTCTTATCATCATCTACTTTTTTTTAATCCAAAAAAACAATTTTAGTATATTGTGTAAAGATGGTTTAGGTACACCTACCTTGGTTTTGCAAAACCAAAAGTGTAGAGGGAAGTCTTGTCCCTATATTTGGTCCAATAACCTTAAGATTTACCTTACATTTGGAACTAACCATTCTTTAAAATTAGTCTAAGGTATTGGTGTCTCTCAAAGCATAAACTCCTAACATTTTCAGGAACCAACACATCCATTATCTATTAGGGTCAATAATGTTTAATGCACATGATTGTACTATCACAAGTAAGAGAGTATAGCATAATTACCATAAGCCTACTACAACCATAAATTACACCATACTAAAAATATAATATCTAGGTATCCCAAAATTATCCATGACCACACAAGGAATAAATTAATATTCACCAAGGAAAATAATTTAAATTTCATTATTTATTCTAACTAATTCACATTATGAATTTCTCCTATGATTAGTCATACATATTTTAACAATTTACATAGATCAAGAATCTTTAATCACATCTCATCATGGGAAAGTTTTTATAATCATTTTCATAATGAAAACACTTTCACTTGCTCAAAGTAGAAAATTTATGATTCAATGCAAGCATACATTATTGAAAATGCATTTCTCTTATCCAAATACATATCAAGGATTTTTCCATTATTAATATAGGAAGGTACTCTAATCTAATCAGTAGTTTAGTTACTACTGCACACATATATAGTAAACTCTTTGTGATGTCCTACAGTGTACATACTATTAGAGGTCCATAATGGTCATGATAGAAACAAAATTTAACATAAAATATGTTTAAAAATATCAAAAATTTGGAATAGGCACCAAAAATTTTGAAAAGAGAAAACCCAAGTGGTGGAACATCAAGTTTAACATTAAATCACAAAGTGTCAACGATTTCAACAATAAACCAAGTGTGGAAAGGGTCACAAAATAGATAGAGAAGAGTTTGGTGACTAATCCAAGAATAATAAATTTCAAAAAATTTGATACTACACCATACAAAACATGAAACATTTCACCAACAATCAAAATTAATTTTCAACATAAAGTATATTCATATAACAGAATGGCTAGTATCAATCACTTTTGATTGATTAACCACTACATGACACCCAAGGATACAACGTCTTGGGTATGTTAAAGAATATACCTATATATAATAAATAATTGTCTCATTTATACTTCATTACTAAAAAAATTTATACACGATGATACATGCAATTATGGTTCCTACTTATAACAATTTAATAATCTAGTGCAATGCAATGATTTATTTATGCAAGAAGACATATACATGGAAAGAATAATATCATATCAAAATAACAATAAAATTAATTCATGGCTCCAATTTTGTTAACATATCACTTTCATGATGTAATTATAGTCACATGAGTCTAATACACAAGGTCCACCTTAATCACACAATCACAATAAAAGGATACTTGCAAAGTAAATTATACATCTAACACACGGGTTCTTATAAATTGTCACATATAATGATGACTAACAATTTTTAACATAAAGATTTCTCGCATAAGGGAATTCATAGGCTCACAAAACAATTACTATCATAACAAGGATCTACTGAGGTTCACATAATTACATGAATAACTCAACATGAGAACTTTACCACATTGACACTAGGGTATCATAATGAAAATTTTACATTAGCAGCACAAGGTTCTCATTGTAATGAAGGAAAATAGAGTTATCTAACTTGTATGAGAAAAATAGGAAGATATATATATTTACCACTTACATTGGAAGGAAAATAATCTAATTGTATCAAGATCCTTGGGCGCTTGGAGAATTCAATGGTCCTTTGTGATAAGTGGAAGATGAATATGCAATTTGTAGACACTAAAAATTGGTTGACACCTAGAGTGCCACTTTTTAACACTTTTGCATTGCAATTGAAATATCACTTTCCTCATTCCTAATTTTTATCCTATGTATTTCATATGGCTTTTATCATGTGTTGATATTATTTTATTCCTCATTAATTGAATTGTCATGCCCAAAAAAATACTACGTAAAATACACATTTTTAAAAAAAAACACCTAAAGTTATATGAATAAGGAGAACATATTGGGATAGGAAAATAGTGTTGACATGTGAGGGGCATCATGGCCAACAAGATCATGTGGTGATCCCACCCCCATAACCAGGTTGGCTAAACTCCCTCAACAACATGGTTAGGGTTGGTTGACCCCAACCGATTCGACTGAACAAGTTTATCTGATGGTACTAAAGGAATAACTTTAGGATAGGGTTTCCAAGTTGGTCCTATACCATATGTAAGCCGGTCCAGGGAACATTGAGAATGTCAAAGGTTAAAGAGGGTTGGTTTACAAACTCCTAATCGATCACTGTTAAATTTGTTATGATTATAATCACATTACGCAACTGTAATAGTAGGTACAAAATAAAAGGGTTCCTTGTCTAGATGTTTTGTTAGAACTTAATTCAACCTAAGGGATATGTAATACTGAAAGGAAGAATTAGATGTATCCCTAGGAAGTTCATTAATTTAAAAGTTCGCAATATAATAATTAGCATTAAGTTATTTGATTTCCTAAAATCAAATAAGGTTTTAGACAACTTCCATTGAGTTAATTAAACCCATGGAAGTATTATGTGTACTCAAACACCTATGTGGAATTATGTTAATTTATTAAATAAAAAGTACATTCAAGCAACTCATGTTATAAATATTTATATACATTTAGTACGTATATATATACATAGAAGATAAGTATATTTCAATCAAATAATAAGTTGATTATTATATATGTGAAACATTAGAACATTATACAAAATTTAATTTAAGCATATCAAGTAATAATTTTATTGTTAACCAATTAATAAATCTATCACTAATAATATATATATTAAATACATTAAATAAAATTTAATTAAAAAATGCCATTAACTAAATAATAAATTTACTATTGATCAAATAAGAAATTTATTATTAACCACTTAATAAATTTAATATTAATAACTTATATTAAAAAACCATTAGATGGAATTTATTTAAAAATTATTAATAACAAATAATAATTTCGTATTAGTTAATTCTATTTAATAAAATTTAAATAAATTAAAATTTAAAAAAACTAAAAAAAAATTTAAAAAAATTGAAAAGGAAAACCTTTTTTTAAGTCCACTAAGGGACTGACACGTGCGAGGTCAACACTGCCTTGGCAGTGCAGTACCCTACCATGGCAAGGCCTGCACTACCTTGGCAGGCAGGTACCCTACCAAGATAGGGCCCATGTTGCCTAGGCAGGTGGTTACCCTGCCTTGGCAAGGTCGTAAGCCTTCCAAGCGCAACATTGTGGGGGTGTGGGGTCCACCACCTCCCCCTTTACATATAAAAATATTTATTTATTAACTTTTATTATAAAAAAGGGCTATTCAACTCACCTTTTTGGTGATTACAAATTTATATATTTTTTATATTATTTATATTTTATTTTAAGTTTTGATTAATTTATAATATTTTTTTTTTACAAGACCTTTTTATGGTCGTCTTGGGTGGCAACCCAGGAAGGTCCCACCCACTATTTTTTCCTTGCAACTAGGTTTGCAATATAATCTTTTTTTTGACATGTAGATAGGATATACTATTTTTTTTATTGACTGTGGTATTTTGGAAAGTGTATGAGGATTTTATTTTTTTCCCATATATTTTCCAGAGACCTATAGGTCTCTATTTAGTTTTTCTTTTTACTCTTTCTTGTCTTTTTTTTTGTTTGAGGTTTGTTTGGATGACAAAAAGGATTTAATTTATTGATTAATCTACACGTCTAGCATATTCTAGATCTCTCTTTTTGACTAAATGGCAATATTTTCATCCTTTAAATCAACATTTTTTAACAACAATAAATCAAGACTAAGTTATCTAATCCTTTTAACTTCCTATTACTTGCAACATGAAATGCATGTACACATTTTCAACAAATAATTCCTTTGATAACAAATGCTATTTACATCCATTTCTATTGAAATACTAAGAAATGAAACAATATTGACATGAACAATCTTTCCTTTTCATTTCTTAAAACAAGAACTCTTTACATTCATCAATGATAAAATTCATAATTTCCTTTCAAAAATAATGCTAATTTGCAATGTACAAAAGTATTTCCTTCCTCAAATTGACATACATCAAACATTGCAACAATACAATAACATAATGGAGTGTATTCCCATTTCAAAGTTTCCACAATGTAACTCTACTTTTGCTCCCACAATGACACCAAGATGGAGACTTTCCAAAAGCTTTTTGTTCCACATGAACATGGCCACCGATAACCTGCAATAACAAGAGCATAACCATGGAGTGCTCACCTCCCATACAAGGTCTCAAAGAGACCATCCCCGAGCTTGGAGAACTAAGGCTAAATGGATACACTCATTCAAAAGCCTCACAAATACATTTACATAAACAAAACAACAATGAACTCCCTCAAAATACTTGGCTTCACATTTGTGTCACCTATAAACCCATTGAAATAGGGTGAAGGTGGGATTTTCAAAGAGGAGATTTCCATTCCAATATAAATTAACAACCAAGAGATTTTTCCATACCTTCCAAAGGCTACAATACACATTTTTCATACTCAAGACTCACCCTTATCACCCCCAATGCAAGAATCACAAGAATGGCTTCCTGGAACCCATACTCCATAAAAATTTTCTCTCTTCTCCATGAGAAGAGAGTCTCAACTACAATGGAAATCCCAACTAACCCCTTCACCCAAGGCCACTACTTCCCTCCTAAGGGTGAGTGATTTCTTGTACACCCATGAACAACATGCCAATCAAAACAATAATAAAATGATGCAAAAATCCATATCCACACATACCCCACAACAAAAACAATAATTTACATAACAATGAAGGAATACATTTCTACTTATTCATTCTACACAATAACATCTAAACTAAAATTACAAAGAAATATCTCCTTCATGGCAAGAACACCAACCTTGGTCCAATTCAAATGGAAAATGGGGTTTGAGAAGAGCCCTTTCCCTTTTCTTTGTCTTCTTTATCCAATCCAAAAACCCTAAGTGTCTCTAAAATTAGAGAGTGGGTGAGCAACCAGTAAGTCTTCTGAAGCCCTCTAAAAAGGCATCCAAATCCTACTAATCCACTAGAAATAAATGTGAGTTG
Organism: Chamaecyparis obtusa; assembly: GCA_027943335.1. Lineage (NCBI taxonomy): Eukaryota > Viridiplantae > Streptophyta > Pinopsida > Cupressales > Cupressaceae > Chamaecyparis > Chamaecyparis obtusa. The sequence continues at coordinate 546,012 of BSBK01000050.1, forward strand.
ACTACTAGTCATTGGCCTTACTTCTTGTCCCCCCCCATAATATTGAGTTAAGCTAGTAGTGTAGAACAAGTCAAGGCAAGTGGCCTTCTCCATTTTCGCCACTTTTGAAGAGTAGCCTTTTTGGAGTGCCATAATTGTAATCTAGACCTTCCTATAGACAAAATCTAGCCCCTAACTCAAGGTACCCCCACATGGTTAGCTAATTTTGACCAAAATTGCACCCTAGAGTCACGTTTAAGCCCTATAAAGTTCAATTTGAGTTTGAATTCAAATTTCTCCATGATTGGAACCCTACATGGCATCTATGAGAAATTTTTTCAGCTTAGGTAACTTTCTAGGTTGGGTAGCTCTTGCCAAACCCTAATTGACATGACACTATCCACATAGACATCACAAGTGTCAAGTGACACCATAAAATACACTTCACATTAACAAGTGACATACCTAAAATAACAAAATGAATTTAATCTAATAATACACATATGAATTACATTTAAAAATAAAACACATTACAACTTGTTTTCAATCTCTTCAATAGATTGAACCTTTTCTTTCACAATTGTACATATATAGGTTTAGCCCTAATTCTCTGAATAGTTTTTTTAGGAATGGAAACACTGACAGGGGGGTGAATGATTAGTGTTCTATATAATTACTTTCTAATCTTGAAATTTAACTAGTGCAAGAGCACCTAGGCTAGCCTCCTAATTCTATGTCATTTTGGCTTGTATCTAACATTAGCCAAGTCAGAGTTGTGAGTTTTCTTTGAGGCCTTAGTAGGTCATGTGGACTAGGTGAGTTAGTGTTAGAACTAAGGTCACCAATTAGTCATTGTTAGTTGTTTTGGTTAGTTTAGGCTTAGTAGTCTCAAGTTGGGATTTGGGTTATTAATGTGTCTTAAACACATGAGGGATGTAAAGAAGATTATTTAAGGTCATTAATGGTGTTATTTCATCGAACTACATAGCATAGGGGCCCTATATTCTAGTTGGCCTAATGAATCTAAAAGATGCCCAAAAGTTGTCATGACAACTTTTGCAATAATGGCAAATGTTGCATGTAGCTTGGCAACATTGGATTCCCAAAAAGATAGGAGTGGGAAATGAACTAACATGGCCTAAAAATATGGATAATGGCATCTAAGACTCTCTAAGGCTCTAATTTTGAGGTAGAGACTATTGTAAGCAAGTTTGTGAATAGTGAAATAGCTCTGCAATTTTAGTTTTATGAGGACACCGAGCTTTCTTGTGTGATAGTACATACTTTTGGATTGAAGACTTTGTTTTAGTGTTATATTTTTGTTGCTGGGATATTTTTTAGACTTTTTCCTTCTTTAAGAAAGTAGTTTAGAGTTAGTTTAGTGTCTTGAAAAAATTGATTAGAGTTTAGAGGGTTTCTTGGTCCTGTCTAAACTAGTTTGTGTTTTTATGGCTCCCCCATGAAATCTAGCAACATGATCTTCCCAAGGGTAGATGAATGCTTTAGAGGATCCATTTTTCTATACATATTTATAGGTAGGAGGTTGGGAGAGTCAAGCTACTATTTTTAATGTCAAGCCCTAGGTGAGCTTAGTGTGCCCGGTTAGAGGTTTGACAGTGGAGAATTTGAAGTTTGCATGTAGGGGAATGAAGAATAGTATAGAAAAATCATAGTTCTAGATGGAATATGAAGGTATCATATCATGTTAAAGGGATTCAAAACTTATCAATCCATTTGGTTGTGATTTGAACAAGAAATCAGTATAGTCCTACAAATTAGGCCTATTTTCCCTATTTACCCTATATAATAGGAAGCCTATGTATGAATGCCCTAGAAATCCAAAACCTTATGAATATTTCATAAAATCCAAAAGGGTACTCAAATTTGGAACTAGTTTTGTAAGTCTTTTGAGAAGTTTTGGCAGGAAATTGAGAAAAGACCCTATCAAGGGCTACAAGGAAATTAGGCCTGATTAGGCCTCCTCAAGGCTAGATCTTGAACCCGATAAGAAAGGGCTTGGAGATCCACCAAGATGGATCCAAATGGGAATATTATGAATGTCTTTAAGGTATTTGGTACCCCTATAATGAATTTGAAATTTTGTGTGAATATGGCACTTGGAGTCTTCTAAGTGTAGGAGAGAGGATTGGAGTAACTTTAAGGTGATTGTCCTTCAGGGTTAAGCACAGTTTAAATCTTAGAGAAGAGTTTGTTAAGGTTTTATTTAATCATCTAAGCCTATTAAGATCCTAGAGGAGAGTAGGATCCTTGAAGAAGACAAGGAAGGTCTTCTTAGAACTTGTGCAAGCACACCTAGAAGCACATGCACCATATTGGTATCAGAGCTTGTTTTGATCAGGCTTGTGGTTAATGTTTCAACCTATTGAATCAGTAGGAGATAATACATCATTTGAATCAGATATTACAATGGTGACTAATGAAGAGTTATCCAAGAAGGTGGAAGACCAAGAGGAGGAGAATAGACTACTCCAAGAAAGATTGGCTTAATTAGAGCTAAACGTGGATGAAGTAGATGTAAAGGTTGAAGAAGATAATGATAAGATAGATGGAAAAAAAAAGGAGATCCTTTTGGAGGATGAAATCCCTAAACTAGACCCAATATTGGTTGAAGAACCATTCTTAAAGGAATTGAAATCCTTGATTGGAAAATCATTGGAAGGCATTCCTATCTTCAATGGGAAGATGAAACCAGAGATAGTCCTAGATTAGATAGAAGGAATAGAGAACCACTTTGAGTGTGATGGAGTCATAGAGGCTCAAATGGTTAAAGTGTCCAAGGCTAGACTAAGAGGTCGTGAACTCACTTGGTGGAAGTTTGTACAAGATGAGAGGGAGAAAGAAGGTAAGAATCCCATTTCTACATGGAAGGAAATGGTGACCAAAATTAGGGATGCATATGTGCCAGAGGATTATGAAATCCAACTCCATAAGAAGAGGCAAAGTATTAGGAAAAAAGACTTGGATGTGAACTCATATACAGAGGAGTTCCAAAAGCTTTGTATGAGATCTTGAGTTGTAGAGGATCAGAAGTTAAAGGTGGAAAGATACATCAATGGGCTCAAATGGAATATCCAAGATGAGATGAGTCTTATGACTCCTAACACTATCCAAAAATGTCATCAACTTGCTATCAAGATAGAGGAGAAGTTGAGAAAGAAGTGGGACTCTAGTACCTCTAGAGGCAGAGGTAGAGGAAGAGATAGTAGAGGGAAAAGAAGTGGATATGGTGGAAGGAGTTCAGATTCAAGGACTCAGGGAGAAGTCAAATAAACTAAGCAGCAAGAGAGAAGCTCTAGTAGAGGTAGTAGATGAAGGAGCTCTAACTTTAGAGGAAGAAGTGGTGGACAAGGAAGAGGAAATTATTTTTCCAACATGAAATGCTATCATTGTAACAAAATCGGACACCCTACCTATAGGTGTCCAAAGAATGGTAATACTTCTCAAGGAGGTGATAAAAGAGTCAATATTGTTCATGATGAGAAAAATGTCGTAGTGAATCACCCTAAGGTACCATTAACATCAGAGGAAGGTGAGAACCTCATAATGAGGAGAGCTGGTGAAAGAGGAGCCAAGCCAAAGAAGGTCCCTATTTAGAATAAAATGTAAGATGATAGGCAAGGTGTGTAGAGTCATTATTGACTCAGGGTCTAATGAAAAAATTATGTCAGAGGAAGGAGTCAACAAGTTAAACATGACAAGGATACCCCACACTAGTCCTTACAAGGTCACATGGTTGAATAAAGGACAACATGTCCTAGTGAATGAGTAGGCTTGGGTGGAGTTCTCAATTGGAAGGTATAAGGATAAGGTATTGTGTGATGTGTTACCTATGGATGCATGTCACTTTCTCTGAGGTAGACCATGGAAATTTGACCACCAAGCTATGCATGATGGAGTGAAGAACTCATACACTTTCAAGAAGGATAATGTGACTTTCAAAATCCAGTCACTGTTAGAGGATGCAGAGGTGAAGACAATAGGTCCTAATGTACTCATGGTTGGTGAAAAAGAGTTCTTAGATGCCTTGGAAGAAGCTGAAGGAGTTGGCTTTTCATTAGTGTTAAGGCCAAGAGAGATTGATGATAAGGTAGCCAAGAAGCCAGAGCTACCTAAGTAGATACAAAGCATGCTGCAGACTTATGAAGGCATAGTAAGTGATGGACAACCATCAACATTACCCCCTAAAAGAGCTATAAGTCATAGGATAGACTTCATACTAGGAGATACCCTTTCCAATAAGGCAGCCTACAAGATGAGCCCTCAACAAAATGAGGAAATCGCTAGAAAAATCCAAGAACTCCTAAATCAAGGACTTATTAGAAAGAGAATTAGCCCATGTGTCATACCCACAATCCTAGCACCTAAAAAAGGAGGAACATGGAGGCTTTGTACTAATTCTAGAGCCATAAATAGGATAACCATTAGGTATAGGTTCCCTATGCGTAAGATTGAAGACCTAATGTATTATCTAGGTGAAGGCAAGTACTTTACCAAGATAGACTTAAAGAGTGGTTATCACAAAATTAGGATACATGAGGGAGATGAGTGGAAAATAGCCTTCAAAACCAATGAAGGTTTATATGAATGGCTTGTCATGCCATTTGGACTATCTAATGCCCCCTCCACATTCATGAGGCTCATGAATGAAATCCTCAAAGACCACATTGGAAAAATTTTAGTGGTATATCTTGATGATATACTGATTTATAGCAAGACAAAGGAGGTGCATCTCCAACACCTAGAGACTGTTATCAAGAGGTTGCATGATGAGAAGTTGATGATCAACTTAGAGAAGTGTGAGTTCATCAAGACAAAGCTAGTATACCTTGGGTTTGTACTATCTCATGGAAATATAAAAATGGATATTAGCAAAGTGGAAGCCATCCTCAATTTGCCTACTCCAAGGATAGCAATAGAGGTAAGAATTTTTCATGGCCTTGCTCAATACTATAGGAAGTTTATCAAGCAATTCAGTGCTATTTGTGCTCCTATGTTAGACACCATTAAAGGAGGCATGAAGACTAATTTTGTGTGGAATGAACAAGATAAAAATAGTTTTGAGTTTTTGAAGAAAAGGATTGCTACTCAACCTATCTTAGTTTTGCCAAGATTTGAGAAGTTATTTACCATAGAGTGTGATGCAAGCAATGTGGCTATTGGAGTTGTTTTAAGCTAAGAGGGTAGACCAATGGCTTTTCATTTAGATAAGTTGAGTGAATCCAAGAAGAAGTATTCTTCTTATGACCTTGAGATGTATGTACTAGTTCAAGCCTTAAGGATAAGAAGGCATTATTTGCTTCCCAAGGAGTTCATAGTCTATTCAGACAACCAAGCTCTAAGTTTCTTGAACTCTCAAGAGAAACTCAGTCATAAGCACATGAAGTGGTTTGAATACCTACAAGCATACACATTTAACATCAAGCATAAGAAGGGAGTGTTAAACAAGGTGGCAGATGCCTTGAGTAGAAGAGCTCTCACTATCCAAGAGATACAATTGAAGAGCATGGGAATAGATCACTTCAAAGATCTATATGCTGATGATGAAGACATTGCAGACATTTATAAGGTATGTGTTGAACATAAGAATCATTTCCATAGAAAATATGTTGAATATACTTTTAAAAGTAACCTTTTGTTTAAGGGAAGTTAGCTATGTGTTCCTAGAGGGTCTATAAGAGAGAATTTGATTTAGGAAAATCAAAATGGTGCATTGAGTTGTCATTTTGGGATCACTAAGACACAAGAACTTATTCAAAGATTCTATTATTGGCCAAGAATGAATCTTGATATTGGGAAGTATGTTGAGAGTTACATTGTGTGTCAAAAGGCCAAAGGAACATCTTCAAATGTAGGCCTATATCAAACACTACCTATTCCCACTAGGCCATGGGAATGCTTGAGCATGGACTTTGTAGTTGGGTTACCCAAGACAAGACAAGGCATGGATAGTGTCTATGTGATAGTGGATAGGTTCAGCAAGCTGGATCACTTTGTACCATGTAAGATAACCAATGATGCCAACCAAGTGGCCTCTCTCTCTTCTTCAAAGAGATAGTAAGAATACATGGGTTACCTTTAAGAATAGTGTGAGATAGAGACACCAAGTTTATGGGTCACTTTTGGAAGACTCTTTGGCAAAGATTAGGTGCCAATTTTTCCTTTGGATCTTCATACCATCCTTAAATAGATGTTCAAACCGAGGTGGTAAATAGGAGCCTTGGAAATATTTTAAGATGCTTGACAAAAGAATATGGTCAATAATGGGATCAATTTTTTGGACAGGCTGAGTATGCATATAATGATACTATGAATAGGTCCATAGGGAAGAGCACCTTTGAAATTGTGTATGGCCTACATCCTAGAGGAGTTTATGATCTAAGAGACTTAAAGGATGGAGTTAAAGGAAGTGCATATGCTGAAGATTTTGCTTATGCAATGCAGGAGATTCATGAAACAATCAGGAAGACATTGATTGATAACACCATGAATCATAAAACTAAGGTTGATGAAAGTAGAAGGGAAATCCAATTCAATATTGGAGAGTGATGGTGCATCTAAACAAATTCAGACTACGAAAGTGAGTCCCTCACAAGTTGCAAATGAGAAGGATAGGTCCCTTTCCTATCTTAGCAAGGTATGGAGACAATTCTTATAAGGTGGAGCTATCGAAGGATAGTGGACTATCCCCTATTTTTAATGTTTCAGACCTGGTTCCTTACAAAGGACCAACAACTAATTTGGATCAAAGTCTCATTGAAGTTATCCAAGATGTGGATGAGCTCAAACTACCTTCTACCACAGTCAAGAGGGTTGAAAGCATACTCGATTCAAGAGTCTACAAGAAGAATAGGACCAAGGAGTACAAGGAACATTTAGTCAAGTGGAAAGGGAAAACTGATGTAGATGCAACATGGATCAAAGAATCAAAGTTCAAAAAGTTGGGCATTGACCTCAACTTACTCAATCCAAGGGTGGATTGAAAGCTTTCACTTGGGGAGGGTGGTGTGGGAGCACCTAGGCTAGCCTCCTAATTCTATGTCATTTTGGCTTATATCTGACATTAGCCAAGATAGAGTTTTCATTTTTCTTTGAAGCTTTAGTAGGTCATGTGGACTAGGTGAGTTAGTGTTAGAAATAAGGTCACCAATTAGTCATTGTTAGTTGTTTTGGTTAGTTTAGGCTTAGTAGTCTAAAGTTGGGATTTGCGTTATTAATGTGTCCTAAACCCATGAGGGATGTAAAGAAGATACTTTAAGGTCATTAATGGTGTTAGTTCATTGAACTACATAGCATATGGGCCCTATATTCTAGTTGGCCTAATGAATGTAAAAGATGCCCAAAAGTTGTCATGAAAACATTTGCAATAATGGCAAATGTTGCATGCAACTCGGCAACATTGGATTCCAAAAAATATAGGAGTGGGAAATGAACTAAAATGGCCTAAAAATATGGAGAATGGAATATAAGACTCTTCAAAGCTCGAATTCTAAGGTAGAGACTATTGTAAGCAAGTTTGTGAGTAGTGAAATAGCTTTACAAATCTGGTTTTGTGAGGACATCGAGATTTCTTGTGTGATAGTACATACTTTTGGATTGAAAACTTTGTTTGTGTTATATTTGTGTTTTTGGGATAGTTTTTATACATTTTCCTTCTTTAAGCAAGTATTTTAGAGTTAGTTTAGTGTCTTGAATAAATTGATTAGAGTTTAGAGGGTTTCCTAGTCCTGTCCAGACCAATTTATGTTTTTATTGCTCCCCCATGAAATCTAGCCACGAGATCTTCCTAAGGGTAGATGAATGATTTAGGGGAGCCATTTTTTTGTACATACTTAGAGGTAGGAGGTTGGGAGAGTTGAGATACTATTTTTAATTTCAAGCCCTAGGTGAGCTTAGTGTGCCCGGTTAGAGGTTTGACAATGGAGAATTTGAAGTTTGCATGCAAGGGAATGAAGAACAGTACAAAAAAATCATATTTCCAAATGGTATATGAAGGTATCATATCATGTTAAAAGGATTGAGAACTTATCAATCTATTTGGTTGTGATTTGAACAAGAAATCAGTATAGTTCTACAAATTAGGCCTATTAGCCCTATTTGCCCTATATAATAGGAATATTGTGTACGAATTCCCCAACAACCCAAAACCTTATGAATCTTTCATAAAATCCAAAAGGGTACTCAGATGTGCAATTGGTTTTGTAAGTCTTTTGAGAAGTTTTGGCAAGAAATTGAGAAAAGACCTTGTCAAGGGCTACAAGGAAATTAGGCCTGATTAGGCCTCCTCAAGGCTAGATCCTGAACCTGATAGGAAAGGGCTTGGAGATCCATCGAGATGGATCCAAATGGGAATATTATGAATTTATTTAAGGTATTTGGAACCCCTGTAATGAATTTGAAATTTTTTGTGAACATGGCACGTGGAGTCTTCTAAGTGTAGGAGAGAGCATTGGAGTAACTTTAAGGTGATTGTCCTTCAAGGTTAAGCACAAAGAGTTTAACTCTTAGAGAAGAGTTTTTTAAGGTTTTAGTTAATAATATAAGCCTATTAAGATCCTAGAGGAGAGTAAGATCCTTGAAGAAGACAAGAAAGGTCTTCTTAGCACTTGTGCAAGCACACCTTGTAGCACATACACCATTAACTCAATAACTTAATTGTTGAGCTGAATATTAAAGCATGTAAAGTAATCAACGCATAACACATAACACTAGATATGATTAAAGGGAAACCAAAATAGGTAAAACTCTAGTGGGAATTAACACCCACTAAGAACCGTACTAGAGTATTATGATCTTTGTTAGAAGATCTTACAACCTTGTTAAGAGTTGATCTTTACAATGCATTAAGTATAGTGACTTGGTCAAGGGTTAGACCCTATTAGGAGTCTTTTACAATTAACCCTGTTAGGGGTCATTGGCTCACTGCCAGAGCTCATTTCTCAATGAGAAGGATACAACCTCTTGGATATCAGATACACACTACATCTACAAATGGTGAACTTGATGGTTCTTCAAAAGATTGTACACTCCATGAGACACCAATATACCTATGACTCATATTAAGGAGGGGTTAGTTCCAAATGTGGGAAATCTATAGGTAACTGGACCAACTATAGGGACAAGACTACCCTCTTCACTTCTAGCTCTACAAAACCAAGGTGGGTACACCTGATCCAATAGATACAACTCTATTCCTTACTCAATACTAGATCTTACAACAGATATCAGTGAGAAAGTACTAAATAACAACCTATTATTCATTGACTCTCCATCACTGGGTAGAACTACTATATATAAGTAAAATAAAGTAAAATGACTGGTATTTAAATATTTTTTATTACAATGATTTCAACCATCCCTTATAAAACAAAGATAGGTCCATACAAGCCAGTGCCTTATCCATTGGGCATACAACACCATAAAATAAAATGAATACAAAGTTGTTTCAAGGAGAAATGATCTCTAAACATAAACACAAATACCCCAACTCTTTCCTACTTATGATAATCCTTCATACAAATCTAGTGAACACATATTCCACTTTGAGTAGTATTTAATCCAACCCTAGATCAGAACTCAAAGAAAAAATACATATATGCAAGTCTTTGAAAGCTTGAGAAATTCACAGATTAAATGCAAAGGAGAGACAAAGACTTTGATATTTGTATTAAGTATAACCTATTTTCTTTGTATACAATATGTCCTAAATGGAAATCTTGCAAGACAACAACAACAACTTATACTTCTTCTCTATTGCTTTCATAAGAAAATGATGTAAAATATTACAATCCTTGACTGAGGGCTAGGGTTTCAAAGTTTCTATATTTTCAACACCTAAAACTCTCAATGCCTAGAATTATCATGAAAATCCTTTATATGCAAGGAGATGCAACAAGCTACCGATCATTCTAGGGTTTACAAAATCTTTAACCTAAAAAATTTACAACAACCCTACTGGGTTTACAATAAATGTATCAATCAAAATTGGAGAGATATTCTGTAGATAGCTGCCTTGCTTTATATCTTCAATTCTCTTCTTGGTTTACTCAAGAAAATCTGACTGCCATTTCTTCATTCTTATTCCTGCAATAAATACCTCTTTATATCTCAACAACCCTTTTGGGACTCAAAAAGTTAAAATCTTCATTTGTCTCATTTAGTAGGTGGAGTGTCTACTTTCTCTGCATATAGAATATACTGATACCTCCACCTGTTATACACCTCTTCACTTGGGAAATCAAAATTTGCAAACTCTGCATTTTTGTCGGATAACTATTCCCACTTGTCCTCTAGCTGACTGATTTCTCACTAAATGAAATCAAATTTGGATTTGGGAGAAATCAATGTCTCAATAGTTTGTATAAAAAATAAAGTATTCTCTAAAGTCAAAATGCTAGTCATTCTAGGAGAAAAGTCATCATCTATTTGTGCTCTCCACTTGATCAACTCCTTAAGTTCACCATTCTTCTTGAAAACTCTTGGGATTAAATCACAACAAGGAAGTGTCAATTATTTCTTCAAAAAATTTGATTTTCTTTCAAAATCACCCAAAAGTATATCATGCTCTACAAGCCTTTTCACATTCTGATGCAGTGGTTTGATCAATGGGTGAGGATCATTTTGAGACTTGGACAACCATCTAAATAATCTCACATTCGGAGATCTCTCAATCCATTTATTGAAGAGTGGTCCTAACTCATTCTTATGTTTATCAAATGATATAAGCAATATCCTTAATATCCTAGGATGGTCAAATAGAATTGTGGGATTCAGATTTGTAGCAAATTGCATCACAGCCTCTGTTAATTTTTCCTCATACTTATTCTCTAACAAGATTTTATCTTTCAAATGTTCTTCCCTCAATTTGTCCAACTCTGCCCTTTTTCTTTTGAAATGATTTGTTTCTTCAAGAAAATGTTGCTTCTCCTAGCTGAGCCTTCCATCTATGTTTGTCTCTCAGTATGGTGATGGTGGAAATTCAATGATAGGGCTTGATGAAAAAGCCACTACAGGCCTACCAACTATCATCAATTGGGGTGACCTATGGTCTTGTGGTCCTGATAGTTCTGCAATCAACTTGTCCTTCTAGATCAACTCTATTTTGAGCTCATTATAGGACTTAAGGATAGTTTCAAATTTAAGCCTCAACTCTTCCTTCTCCTGTGCATCCTTTTCTACCACATTAACATTAAACTTGGTAGTCTCTAAAATGAGGTTTGAGGCTTCAAAACCTGAAGTCTCACCTACTCGTTGCACTAACAAATTTCTATCATATCCTAAAGAGAGAGCCTCTCTCTTTCCTTTATTTTCTTCCCTCTTTAGAGACCACATTACCAGGGCTGCATGATCATTAGAGAAAGAAATACCCTTAGTAGCTTGTTTTTCTTGTTCTGCAGTAGCAAGGGTCTTTACCTTGCTTTTCCTAACTGGATAAAAAATTATTGCATCTACAATATCCCATTCTAGAAGAATAAAAAATCCTCCAGTGTGGACCATAGCCCTTCCCTTCTCAAGGGTGACCTTTTCAAACTACTTCATCATCTCCCCCTTGGTTTCATTTTCAATCTTTGTTATATCCCTATCAGGGAACTCCTCTTTCTTCCATTCACAAATCTCTTTGAATTGGCTTATTTTCATTCTCCATAAGAATTGAATGAATGCCCTAGTCTTTACAAATTCATCATCAACAATAAAAGAATCACTAGCTTGCTTCAGAATAGGATCAGTTTTCTTACCCTCAAATTCTACAATAGTGAGATCCATCTCTATTTCTTTGGGTGCCTCTAGCATTCCCTCTTGCAACTCATCATTGGAAATGAAAATGTTTCCCTCATTCCTCATTTGTACTAACTGTTTAGCTACCCCATATTCATCTAAGTGTAAGGGGGATTGAGAAGGAGAAAAACCATCCTATTCTGGCCTAGATTCCTCTAGTCTCTCACTCTTAGGATAGGGTCCTTACATTGTTTGATCATCCATAGGTCTCTTTCCTCTTGAGGTAGAAGGAAGACCCTCACCTCTCTGCTATGTTGGTAGAAGAATAGTATAACCACTTCTCTTTTGTACAGTGTAAACTCCCCTTGGGGTCAGCTTTGTATATCCTAGTTGGCTTAAAATCTACCTAGCTCTCTCAGGGTCTATCTTTCTTACCACAACTCTTTTCTCATTCACTGTATGCAAGATCCCTCTAAAATGCTCCATAAGAGCATCTACCTTTCTAGTCCATGGCTCAAAAATCTTCAATGGGTCATAGCTTCTATCAAAATTTTTAATAAAATCTACAGTCTTCTTGTACATTATCCATTTCACCTTAATTTCTTGAGTTTGGAGGTCAAACTCATTTCTTACTATGTGTTCAGGAAATTGGAATTGATGCTCTATGAGGGCACATCTTATCTTGTCCCTAAACATTCTTGACAAGAAACCTTCCTTATCTGCACATCTAATTACATCTATAGCCATCCTGTAAGGCTACAAGACCTGATCTAAGTGCACCCATCCTTTCTTGATAATTACATACTGGTGTGCAATGGTGACATCTGGGAACAAAGTTCCCCTTCCTTTACCAGTAAGTGTTGATTCTTGCAGATCACCAATCTACCTCAAAATTTCTACATATCCTATCTTCAGTGGAACCTGGTAAGGCAAAATGTATGGTGCCTTCTTGCAACCATATACTTGAAAAACTATAGAAACTAGATACAAGATAATATCACCAAAATTGTGAGCAATAGTGATATCCTAGCAATACTCCTTAGGCCTAATCAATCTCAACAATTCTTTTGGGATTCTGGGATTCTCAAAGATATAATAATGTCCTAAGTCTTGAAGCAAACTTTCTATCAAAGACAAGGAAGCTGGCCTCTATTCTATCCCAAGACAAATCTATTGTCCACAACTAAATTGGAAGGGTTTCTCCATTTTTCTCCTTGATAATATTAACTATGGAACTAAAAAATTGCTCACCCTTGTACAAGAACTTATGCATTAGCATAGAGTACCACCCAAAGGGCCTACTTATCTTCATGTTCTTTATCCCCATTAATCCATCATGGATTAAATCAGTAAGGTGAGAGGCAAAATAAAAAATCAGGGCCAATTGTGGATGAAAAGACTGTACCATCATAAACATATATGGAATTGGCATGTGGGTTGCCTCATCATGTCCAAGGATCAAAGTCAGAGACTTGTAGATAGCTTGTGCCCATAAACTAAATAAATCCAACCTGAAAGGCTTGGGTGTACTAGAGCTAATTACACACATTGATCCAATTTGATCAAGGAAGTCCCTTAAAGGTCATACCCTTAAATAATATTTCTGTGCTTCATATATTTCGGTGAACTCTTTAAAATCAATCTTTGCTAGTCCAATGGAAGGATCATTTAATGAAAAGACCTCTCTAATCTCATCTTTTGTAATGCTTATTAGGTTAGTTCCATTTATATCTTTGACACATCTAGTCTCAGGATCATAACACCTAGCAATTTGAATGAGAAGATCTACATCCATGAACACTCTAGGGACAACTAACTTCCCTATATCAAACTACCATATATTGTTGAGGGGGGCACAAGAATTCCTTTGTGAGTACGCTGCCCTAAACAAAATCAAGCCATTGTGGTCTTTCCCTACTCTAGCATCTCTCATCCAAAGACCTCTATCATAGAGCCCCTCACTTACCAAATCCCTAGGGTTTCTTGGGCTTAGTTCCTTTACCTTTCCTGATCCATTTTCTGAGTGTGGAAGTAGTTGCATCGAATCTTAAAAAATGCTCCTATATTTATACTTTGTCTTTCTTGACAGTCCCCTCTTAGGTGGCATTTTAACTAGAGTTATGAAATAGTGCACAAATACCAGAGAGAACCTCAAATATCACCGAACAACTATAACCAAGAAAAAAATCACTTCACACTTCCTTCCTCTTCAAATTTTATGCAATGCTTAAGTTAGGATTTTGGCCTACCAAACACTCTAAAAATCTTCGCTTGAAAATGCTCCAGAAAGAAGAAAAGTTTTGCTCGCCAAAATATTCTAAAAGAGGTAAAATGATGTAGGAGCATCCTAGGTGTAAGAGAAATCTTGCATCACCCAAAAAATATTTTTGGTTTTGTTTTCAATAAGGGCTATCTTGTGTAGAGCTGCTATTTATGGAAAGTTTCTATTTTCAGTAAGTTGGTCATCCGATCTCAAAATGTTCTAATTTCTTTCTTGGAGGTTCATTTTGGTCATATCAGCCTACCAGTAAAGTTTCATTGATAGATCAAGTCTAGCTTTGTAGATATTGAAGATTTTCGGTATTGGCAAAAAGGGTACAAAAACTTTGAACTCAGTTTTGAAGGCTTTAGAGGCCCCGAATGAGGTTGAAAATTTGGGGGAAAGGTGCTTGCACAAGTTAAGCCTATAGAGCACTTCATGGCCTTTCTGAAATGGGGTTATAATAGCCAATTGGGTCAACTGGCGATGACTTATGGTCTTCGAAAGTTGGGTCACCTGAAATGGTGGAAAATGATTTTCTTTCAAAAATTTTGTTTGAGTTTCAAAAGTTATTTTGAGCCAACTTTGATGTAATAAATTGTAAAATAAAATAATTCTAAGTTTGGTCGGCCTTGTTGGCTAAAAATTCTGGAACCTTCCTAGGTGGTGGAAAATTGCCTATATAAGGAAGACTATAGTGTTGTCTTAGGCAGTTTGGGATAGTCTAGGTAGTAGATCTAGGTATTGATTCAAGACTTTGTCCTACAGAATATTGTAAGGGAATGCCCATGTGGCTTTGCATATTGTAATTTTGAAAGTTTGTAATTCTACATTTGTGGAGATAATAAGAAGCCCATTTTCTATTCTTGCATATTGTGTTGTTTCTCTATTTCTATTATGTGTTTGTGGTATTAAGGGGAGCACCCTTCACCAAGTGGTATCAAAGTAGGAGTTCCTGAGTGTGTAAATAGATCACGGACTATGAGGCAATTTGCACTAGGACCATGGTTAGGGTTTCAGTGTGCATCATGAAAATGCCTCCATGAAGGGAACGTGGTGGAAGAGCTAGTGTTGTAACACCTGAGGTTAGAGTGCTCTAGAGACAAGTGTGAGCATTGCAAAAAGAGATTTGCAAAGGAATCAATCTTAATTTTAGAGATGAAAGCAAGGATGAAGCTGAAGAAGATCAAGAAGGAGAAGTTGAAGTTGTGAACCATGAGGAAGAAATACTTTTCTTAGCCATATCAAAGATCAGAAAAAGACCTAAGATTGAGGTTCCAACATTTTCCAGAAATCTTAACCTAGAGAAATTGATCAACTGGATCAATGAATGTGAAGAATATTTTGAGTATGAAGATATTGAGGATCCTGATAAGGTCAAATTTGCAAAGGCCAGACTGAAAGTTCATGTGAAGATCTAGTGGCAAGAGATTCAATTGGAGTGAAATAGAAATGAAAAGAAAAAATCACAAGATGGGATCAGATGGTGGATAAATTGAAGTGACATTTCATCCCTATTGATTATGAGCTTGACCTATTGAAGAAAATGCAAAGTTTGAAGCAAGCAGGATGATCTATTCAGGAGTATACAGAGGAGTTCTATCGAATCCTCATCAGAAAAGGTCATGCAGAAGTTGATAAGGAGAAAGTTTCTCATTACCTTAAGGGGTTGAGGCCAAGCATTCAGGAGGAGCTGAATCTAGTTCAAATGAATAGTATTGAAGAGGCATACCAGTTTTCCCTAAAAGTAGAGGAAAAGATGAACAAGAAGTTTGAGAGAAAACAAAATGGAAGAGGTCACGGTGGATGATCTATTTGATGGTCATATGGAGGCTGAAATGAAGATCCAAAAAAGAAGGATGAGGCTAGTAGCACTCAAAATTAGAGAGGAAACAATTCTAATCATTTCCAAGATCAGAACAATAGAGATCAGAGAGGAAGAGGAAGAGGACAAGGTTCAGGAAGAGGAGGCTTCCGTGGAACATGTTTACACTGTGGAGAAGAAGGTCATAGGGCATTTGAATGTCCTTAATGCTAAGGAAGGATAGATAGGAGGAATGAAGGCTAGGCTAGAGTAGCACATGTAGATGAAGATGCTAGATCCTTGAATTCTAAACATGCTGAAAGAGGAGAAACTTTGATTAACAGAAGAGTCCTACTAAGTGGTGAGAATGAACTTGAACAAAGGAGGAGCCTATTTCACACTAGATGCTAGCGTGAGGGTAAATGTTGTGATGTGATTATTGATAGTGGAAGCACTGACAATTTGGTGTTAGAAGAGATGGTGACAAATTTGAAGCTTAAGAGATAGAAACACCCACATCCATATCGGATTGCCTAGGTGTAGGATGACCATAAGGTCATGGTCAGTGAATAGTGCCTAGTAAAGTTCAAGATTGGTGAGTACCATGATGAGGTACTATGTGATATCATACCTATGGATGCATCTCACATGTTGTTGGGTAGGTCATGGTAGTTTGATAGATGTGTTGTACATGATGGTCGTGTGAATACCTATTCCCTGACAAAGGATGGAGTGTGACATAAGCTAAAGCCATTGAAGGAGACCGAAGAAAAGGTATGTGGTAATGCAAGAATAACTTTTTTTGATGGAAGAAAATTCCTAGATGGTATGAGGCATGAGCATGTGTGTTTTTCTTTAATTCCAAAAGTTGGTAAAGAGGAAGTAGAGGATGTACCTGTAGAGGTTGCAGATTTGTTGAATGAGTTTCAAGATATTGTATCTAATAATTTACCTGATGGATTACCACCGGTAAGGAAGATCAGTCATTAGATAGATTTGATTCTAGGAGCCATTTTTCCAAACAAGGCAGCACACAAAATGACACCAGCAGAAAGTGAAGAGTTGAATAGACAAGTACATGAGTTATTGCAGAAGGGGTTGATTTTAGAGAGTCTGAGTCCCTGTGCTATACCAGCAGTATTAGCACCAAAGAAGAATGGAGAATGGAGGATGTGTATAGATTCTAGAGAAATAAACAAGATCAGAATCAAGTACCAGTTTCCATTGCCATGAATGGATGATATTATGGACTATTTGAGTGGGGTTGTGTATTTCTCAAAGATAGATCTAAAGAGTGGATATCACCAGATTTAGATCAGAGAAGGAGATGAATGGAAGATTTCCTTCAAGACAAAGGAAGGACTATATGAGTGGTTAGTCATGCCTTTTGGGCTAACCAATGCCCTGAGCACTTTCATGTGGCACATGAACAAGGTTCTGAAAGAATTTCTAGGTAAGTTTGTCATTGTGTACCTAGATGATATTTTGATCTTTAGTAAGACATTGTAAGAGCATATGATGCATATTCGTATGGTGTTTGAGAAGTTGAGAGAAGAGAAATTGTTGATAAATTTGAAGAAGTGTAGTTTTGTGAAGAAGGAGTTAATGTATTTGGGATTTGTAGTTTCAACAAAAGGTCTGAAAATGGACCCAGAGAAAGTACAGGCTATCCTTGAATGGCCTACTCCAAGGAGTGCTACTGAGCTAAGATCTTTTCATGGTTTGGCTAGCTTTTATAGAAAGTTTATCAGAAATTTTAATAGTATTTGTGGACCCTTGACTAAAACAATGAGAGGGGATAGAAAAGATTTCAAGTGTACTAATGGGGTAGATAAGAGTTTTAAATTGTTGAAACAAAAAGTTACAGAACAACTTGTTTTAGCACTTCCAAATTTTAATAAGGTGTTTCAAGAAGACTATGATGCTAGTGGTATTGCCATAAGAGTTGTTATGAGCTAAGAAGGTAAACCTATTGCTTATTTTAGTGAGAATTTGAATGATTCCAAGAGAAAATATTTTGTTTATGATCATGAATTTTACGCTATAGTTCAAGCATTGAAGAAGTGGAGGCACTATCTGCTTCTTAAGGAGTTTGTTTTGTATACTGATCATCAAGCTTTGAAATATTTGAATAGTCAAGGAAAGTTGAATCAAAGGCATTTGAAATGGGTTGAGTTTTTGCAAAGTTATACATTTGTTTTGAAACACAGAAGTGGAAAGTCTAACAGGGTTGTAGATGTGCTTAGCAGAAGGCAACTATTGCTGACAGAGATGTAGATTGAGGTGGTTGGGTTCAAGGAACTCAAGAATTTGTATCCAGAGGATCCTAATTTTGGTGAAGCTTGGAAAGCTTGTAAAGAACCTGTTACTCTAGACAAAATGAAGTGGCTGGATTTCATCACTCAGGATGATATGCTATTCAAAGGGAGTCAGTTGTGCATTCCAAGAAGTTCTATGAGGGAGAATCTCATTAAGGAGAAGCATAGCGGCAGATTTGTTGGACATTTTGGTCATGATAAAACCCTTGCTTTGGTTAGTGAGAATTATTATTGGCCATAGTTGCAGCAAGATGATAAGAAGTTTGTATAGAGTTGTAGAGCATGTCAGATGGCGAAAGGAGTGAAGTAGAATATTGGGTTGTATCAGCCATTACCTATACCAGAGAAGCATGGGAGGATATCAATATGGACTTTGTTCTTGGCTTACCAAGGACACAGTGGGGACATGATTCAATTTTTGTGGTAGTTAACAGATTTTCAAAGATCGCACATTTTATTCCTTGCAAGAAGACTAATGATGTTGTTCATGTAGAAGAATTGTTTTTTAGAGAAGTAGTGAGACTACATGGTTTTCCAAAGAGTATAGTTTTAGATAGGGACACTAAGTTCATTGGATATTTCTAGCATACATTATGGAAGAAGTTGAAAATAGATTTGAAGTTTAGTTCATCACATCATCCACAAACTGATGGATAGACAAAGGTGGTGAATAGGAGTTTGGGAAATTTGCTGAGATGTTTGGTTGGAGATAAGCCAACAGGATGGGATTTGATTTTACAATAGGCAGAATTTTCATACAATAATTTTGTCAATAGGAGCACTGGTAAATCACCATCCCAGATTGTATATGGGAGTAGTCCGAGAAATGCATCTGAGTTGAGGAAGATAGATAAAGGAAAAATAAGTAGTGTTGAAGCTGAGGATTTTGCAGAACACTTCAAGAACATCCATGAGGAGGTGAGGAAGCACATTACCAAGATGAATGGATAGTATAAGGCTAAGGCAGATGAGAAAAGGAGGCATAAAGAATTTCAAGTTGGAGATGAAGTCATGGTTCATTTGCAGAAGGAGTGATTTTTGGTCAGTACATATAACAAGTTGAAAATGAAGAAGTTTGGGCCATGTAAGATACTAAAGAAGCATGATTCAGGAAATGCATATGAGGTCAAGTTGCCTAATGAGTTGAATATTTCACCAGTGTTTAACATTTTAGCTCTAATAGAGTATCATGAAGGAGGTGTTGAAGATGAGGTTACAAAAACACAGTGGAGTATTCTAACAACCAGTTTAGATATCAAGGAGATTGAAGACATACTAGATAGTTGTGTTGGAAGAAGCACAAGGAACGAGACATATGAAGAGTATTTGGTCAAATGGAAAGGATGACCTATTGAAGATTCATCATGGCTAAAAAAGGAGAAGGTTAACCGTATTGGTTTTCCTCTACACACCTAAGTCGTGATAGGGTCACTTCTTAAATTACCCTGGGTGTCTAATGTAGGAGCATCTTGGGTGTAAGAGAAATCTTGCATCACCCAAAAAATATTTCTAGTTTTGTTTTCAATAAGGGCTATCTTGTGTAGAGATGCTATTTATGGAAACTTTCTATTTTTAGTAAGTTGGTCATTTGATCTTGGAATATTCTGATTTCTTCCCTGGAGGTTCATTTTGGTCATATCAACCTGCTAGTAAAGTTTTATTAATAGATCAAGTCTAGCTTTGTAGATATTGAAGATTTTTGGTACTCACAAAAAGGGTACAAAAACTTTGAACTCAGTTTTGAAGGCTTTAGAGGCCCCGGATGAGGTCAAAAATTTGGGTGATAGGCTCTT
This sequence comes from Chamaecyparis obtusa, assembly GCA_027943335.1. Lineage (NCBI taxonomy): Eukaryota > Viridiplantae > Streptophyta > Pinopsida > Cupressales > Cupressaceae > Chamaecyparis > Chamaecyparis obtusa. The sequence goes on from BSBK01000050.1 coordinate 565,899, forward strand.
GCACAAGTCAAGCCTGTAGAGCACTTCGTGGCCTTTCCAGAATGGGGTTATAATATTCAATCAGGTCAACTGGTGATGATTTATGGTCTTCGGAAGTTGGGTCACCTAAAATGGTGGAAAATGATTTTCATTCAAAATTTCTTTTTGGGTTTCAAAAGTTATTTTGAGCTGACTTTGATGTAATAAATTGTAAAATAAAATAATTCTAAGTTTGGTCGGCCTTGTTGGCTAAAAATTCTGGAACCTTCCCAAGTGGTGGAAAATTGCCTATATAAGGAAGGTTGTAGTGTTGTCTTAGGTAGTTCCAGATAGTCTAGGTAGTAGATCTGGGTATTGATTTGAGGCTTTGTCCTATAGAATATTGTAAGAGAATGCCCATGTGGCTTTGGATATTGTAATTCTAAAATTTTTGTAATTCCACATTTGTGGAGATAATAAGAAGCCCATTTTCTATTCTTGCATATTGTGTTGTTTCTCTATTTCTATTATGTGTTTGTGGTATTAAGGGGAGCACCCTTCATCATAAAATCTTCAGTAATCAAATCAGGGTATATAATAATTTTCCAATCATTTACAATTCATCTACATGAAGTTCATTAAGTTTTCCATTACTAAGAACTGGTGGCTTCAATGTTCACAGGACGCGAGCAATGTCACAGAGAAAAAATTCAAATTTGAACTGTCGATTCCTTCTAATTTTTGATGCATCAAATGGTTAACAAGTTTAATAGCATAACCCTGTGTTACTTTTCCCTAGATCAGTTCTCAACCAATGAGAACACTCTACTTAAAACATGTGGAAAAAGTTATAACTTAACTCAAATTTGATCAGAGTGGATAGGTGTCATCCTGTCACTAAGGCACAAGCATAAGATCCGAATACTTTTCCTTAGCGGTGTAATGACCACCATAGATCTATTTCCAACCTATCATGATTTTACCATTTCCCAAAATAATGATCTCACCTTAGCCTTTCGGACCTCTCATTAATCAGAAAATTGCCATGTCGAATAGACTAGTAGGCAGACCCTACTCTACTCTTTCTTTACACTAGAGAAACTGACAACTGCCAGATCACCCTAACTTCAACCAATCAAAAATTAGCATGTTGAGATGACATGGCATTGGAGGACCCACTGCATAGTCCACACCCTAATTATAAGATCGAATGATCATCGCTATACCGCAAGCTTTAAACATCACACATATTACCTCAGCGGTGTAACGACAACCATAAGATCGACTCGAGTCTTATCTATTTTGAGAAAACTAGCCCCACTTTATACCTTACTAATTCTTCATCAAGTCAGAAACTGCCACGTTTACAAAAATAGGCGGGTGGGCCTATCTCCTTTTCTTTCTCGGTATCACATGTGTGTGTGAATTTTTGTACCTAGTTGTAGACACAACACTTCAGTAAAACATTAGAGGTTAGCTGAAATCCAAATCATGCAGTGAAAGGAAAACTAATCTAACCAGGTGATTTACTACCTTCTAGTAGATGCGAGTATGTATTCTTAGATCAGACCGAGATCAGTGACCTTAACGACACATAAATAAAGGATTTGAATGCAGAATCTAGATATGAATTAGATGCAAATTAATCTATTTTTATTTTATTTTAGATGCAATAAGATGAAATAAACTGATATGAATCTATTCTAGATGAAAAATTGATATGCAATGCAATTCATCTAACACTGATATACTAAATGATATGAAACTAAAACAAGATTGATCTCTCAAAAATTATTGTTCACAAAGAAGCTTCAAATACCAATTTGCCAGCATAAGTTTGCAAATTATGAGATGATTTGTGAAGAGCTGAGGCCTTGATTTTATAGAAATTCAGGGCTTCAGAGGTGCATGGAAAAAGTCATAAATCACTCTAGTTGATTTTTTGAGTCAACAAGGAATTAAAGATAGTTAACTCACAAAAAAATATGCAAAAATAGCTTTTTGATTTAAATCAGAAGTTGAGATCAACTTTTAACTCAAAAGAGAGTTGAGTTTATTTTTAAAACAACTTGAATTGATTTTTTGATTTATAGTTTAACTACTTTTTGGATGTGCACAATTAATCATAAATTAAATAAATAAAGTGATTTATCCTCAACTTAACTGATTTTTTAAAATAAAACAATTGATCTATGGGTTAATCAATTATTAAATCAAACTTTTTATTCAAAAACTATATTATTAAATTTGAAAATTGACATTAATTAATTAAATAAGAATTTAATCAATTAGTCATAGGATATTTGATTTATTGTCAAAACTTAAATAATACCATTTAGGAATAAATATAATTAAATTCAATTAAATAATTAAGTGGTAGTATTAAATCTAATTAATTAAATATTCAAAATATTCAATTAATCAAACTTTAGGATAAATAGGATTTATCACCAAATAATCATTAAATTAAAGATAATTAAGATGATTAGGAATATTACTAGGAATATTCCCCCGATGTAGAATTTGAGATAATCAATTAGGATTCGATGATCCTCAGATGTGCCTTAGGTTAGGACTATGATGTCGATTTTGTTTGATGTGTTGATAGAGGAGATTAATGAACCTATAGCCCATTTTTGGGGTATTACATTTTGCCCCTCTTTGAATTGTTGTGTGAAGTGCAGTGATTCAAAGACAGTCTGTGTATGATGTTGAAACTAATGTTTGAAATTGAAATTGATATGAGATAGAAACTGATTGAAGTTGATATGAAGATAATAGGTCCTGAATGACCAAAGATAATGTTAACTATAACAACAATGAACCGATGATTGCGAAAAAGTGTCAAAACACCTGATTCTAAACCTTATGATTACGAAGAAGTGAGTGACTGATTCAAACCCAATTGTCGATAAGAGTCACATTGGTATCACATCTGAACCCTTCAGTTTCCAAAGAACCAAGGAAATAACACAATTGAACTGATAGTTACAAAAGCTGATACAATTTACAAGATTAAGAGAATACCGGATTGATATGGAACTTGATGAATTTGATATGCCCCAAGCGATGATTGATTTAGCTTGAGCGATGAGGTCTTTTTGATGAATCAACAACTAGACGTGGTTGTTGTCTTGATTACTAAGGAAAGATATGATTTCAAATTACAAACTTGAATGATGTGCAATACCATGCCCCCTTTGGGATAAAAATTGAAATCTAACAAGAATAGTCAGCCTTGAATAGTTTAGAAGCATGTTAATTGATTTGAGAATTGGTTATACACGTTCAAGAACACGTTCTGCATCATTTGGAGGTCCTGGAGACCAAGTTTGACAAGGTTTGACCATGGTTGACTAGGTTGAAATTTTGATAGTTTGATGTAAGATAATCAGTTAAGTTGAATTCTAGATTTATGTGATGATTGAAGGTCAATTATGCAACTAGTTAATAATATGAATTATCTTAGATTTTGATTTTGATCCCGAAAAAGGATTCTACTTGTTGTTTCATTGGATGGACCTTCGTGTGAGATTCAGCTCTTATGATATGTTTTTAGCATTTTTGAAGAATCATTTAAGCATTTAAGCAATTTGTGAGATCATGCAAAGTGCAAAATGAAATGAAAACCTAAGACCTAGGACCTAGCCACTGATCATGTGTTGGTCATCCTCATCATTGAATTTTTAGGTAACTAGATAAATCAATACAATGCCTACTAGTTATGAAACCATAGACATATGACTATTGATTTGTATGCATAGAAATCAATACAACACCCACTGATTAGGAAACCATGGATATATAAATATTGATTTGGTTTTCAGAATGTCGGATTAGATATAAGGACCAAGGCACAAATGCCAGGATGACCTGAATATCATGTCCATTTTGATATAGCAATTTGTATAAGCATCAAAACATAAATGTCATGATGACCTGAATACACCTTGCATAACAAACATATCAAATAGTCAAGAGATCATTCTAAAACCAATGTGAATTACCCGTAGTGACCCTGTATCGTTCACATCCTTAGATAAGATCACATTTCACAATAGGAGAAAGAACTCACTCAAAAATACAATAGTTAGATCAAACTTCCTTGAATTTTTTGGGTATCAATGGTCGAGGTACACATGGCCATCTAATTTGAGATAGAGGCTCTTACAGTCAGACACTATTTCAATCTAGAATTTCCAAAGTTGTTACATTTTCACATACAAGTAGAAGACAAAGAAAAGATTATGCCCCCAGTCATCACTCTCTAAATCCTGTAAAGGACATCATCGAAGAGCTCGAAGGACACAATATGAAAAAATATCAATGCGAATTAGTAAGCATACAAGGAGATAAAAGCATGTAAAAGCATAGATTATGTTCAGTTTTATGTTTGATGTTTGACTGCATTGTTGTAGATGCAAAATCCTTTCTGAAGAAAAGATTGACTGATTGACTTGGATGAAGCTCTAAAGGACTCTGACTAGATATGATACGTCTAAGATACATTGGAGGCCATGGGATATGACTTTGATTGCCCCCAAGTTTTAACATTGATAGGACACAGACACTTGAGTTGATTGGTGTACAGACCGACTTATTGAAAACAAGAATGCAGAAACAAACCGAGAGATATGTACAAACTAAAGCAAGACTGAAAGCTGGGAAAGACCAAGATTGCACTGATAGATGGAGCATTATGAAACAATTGGCACCTATTTGCCATGTTTTCACCATCTTGGCAGAGATTCTATTTTTGCTACCAAGGTGCCTGTTGCTAGGTTTTCACCAAGGCACTTTTTTTTTCTCATTTTTTTGTATTTTTCATTTTTCCAATTTTATTTTTTTTGTACTTTTGATATTTTTTGATATTTTTTGTGAATCATCAAGGTGCCTATTGCTAGTTTTTCACCAAGATGTTCATTTTTTCAGGACTTTTTCCAATTTTAAAGATTTTTTTTAGGACATTTTACCATAGACTGAATGCCTTAGGCATAGAATTTCTTCAGATGGAGAACACTGATTGGTTCTCAGAGCTGTTCTCCTTCAGTTGTTGAGAGTTGATAGGCACCAGAGCCAAAAGTAGTAGTGATTAGAAAGGGACCCATCTAGTTGGGTTCAAACTTCCCCTTCCATTCTTGATGTGATTGATTTTTAAGATTCTCTCTCAAGACTAGATCACCAACCTGAAATTCTCTGTGTTTGACTTTCTTGTTGTAACCTCTAGACATTCTCTTCTGATATACTCTAAGATGATCATACGCTACTTGTCTGCACTCATCTAGTAGTTCAATTTCTTTCAACCTAGACAATTTGTAGTCATCATCAGTTACTAGACCATGCATTATGATTCTTAGTGATGGGATTTCAACCTCAATAGGTAGTCCCACTTCAGACCCATAAACTAAAGAAAATGGAGTAGCCCCAATGGGCATTCTGATGCTTGTTCTATAGGCCCAAAGAGCTAAATTGATCATGAGATGCTAGTCTCTTCCTATTTTATTAACTGTACGGTGCAAGATTTTCAATAGATTCTTATTAGAAGCCTCTGCTTGTCCATTCCCTTGAGGATAGTAGATAGATGACCAATGTTTTGTAATCTTGAACTTAGCACATAAATCATCTAGATCTTTGTTCTTAAATTGTCCACCATTATCTATGATTATGGAATGAGTTATCCCATATCTACATATGATATAGTTCAATATGAACATAGATATTTGTTTTCCAGTTGCTTGTGTCAAAGGGACTGCTTCTACCCATTTTGTAAAATAATATGTAGCTATGATTATATGGGTATGTCCATTAGAAGAATGAGGATGTATAGCTCCTATAAGATCAAATGCCCATTGGTGAAAAGGCCATTGTGTAGTAAAGGGAACTAGATCTCTCCCCGAAGCATGAATTAAGTTTCCATGCACTTGACACTTTTGATAGTTCTTAGCAAACTTGATAGACTCTTTCTCCATTTTAGGCCAATAGTACCCAACCCTAATAAATTTTTGAGCTAGTGTTAAACCATTCAAGTGTGACCCACAAATACCATCATGGACTTCCTCTAACACACATTGAGAATCTTCCCATTCTAAAAATCTAAGTAGCATACCATCTAGACCTTGTTTGTACAGATCGCGACCAATGATGACATATTGGGAGGCATTACGGATAAGGTATCTCTTTTCATGGTAGTTGAAGGTATCGGGAATGATTTGGTCTTGGAGATAGGAGAATAGGTTTTTGTATCTGGATGAATCATGACCAACAATAGTGCAGATCATGTGGGTTCTAGGGGAATCATATGCAGGATAAGATAGTTCTTCCACAAGGAACTCATAGTGCAGCTCATATTCAGGATGCTGTAATAAAGTAGATAATGTTGCCATTGCATCGAAAACCTTATTCTCTGTTCTAGGAATTTGTTCAAACATGATAGATATGAAATACTTCTTTAAATCATCTACCATTCTCTTGTATGGTATGAGCTTTTCATCTTTAGTTTGGTACACATCATTGACTTGATGGATAACAAGTTGAGAGTCTCCATGAATGTGTAGCTCTGTCACTCTCCATTCAATTGTTATTTTCATGCCATTAAGAAGGGCTTCATATTCTACAATATTGTTTGTGCAAGGTAACCTTAATCCAAATTCTTTAGGTATGGAGTATCCTTGAGGAGTTATAAATAATATGCCTGCTCCTAATCCATTCTATGTATAGGAGCCATCAAAGAATAACTGCCATTCTCTAGAAGAAAGCATCATGATAGAGGAATTTGGAAATTCCATTTGCATTGGTGTATCATCAATCATAGGTGCATCTGCTAATTGATTAGCAATAACCTATCCTTTGATAGCTTTTCTCTCAACATATTCAATGTCAAATTCACTTAAGAGCATGACCCATTTAGCTAATCTACCTGTGAGGGCAGCTTTTCTTAGTAGGTACTTGAGTGGATCAATCTTAGCTACCAAATGTGTGGTATGAGCTAACATATAATGTCTCAGTTTCTATGATGCAAAGATCATAGCTAGACAAGCTTTCTCAATCATTGAATAGTTCTTCTCATATGCAACCAATGTTCTACTGATATAGCATATAGCTCTTTCCTTTTTGTTCTCATCATGTTGTGCTAGCAATGCCCCTAGTGATGTATCAGTAGCGGAGACATATAAGATCAAAGGCTTCCCTAGAATGGGAGGCATCAAGATAGGAGGATTTGATAGATACTTCTTGATATGACTAAAGTTGTTCTCACATTCTTTATTCCATGCAAATGTCACACCTTTATGTAATGTTTTTGTAAAAGGTTGTGATATGTCTACTAGCTATGATATAAAGCATCTGATAGATTGAACTCTTCCTTGCAATGTCCTCATTTGACTAATATTCTTTGGAGGTTGGATTTCCATGATGGCCTTTACTTTAGCTAGATCAACTTCAATGCCCTTCTTTGAAACTATGTATCCTAAGAGTTTTCTAGAAGTGACACCAAAAGCACACTTCTTAGGATTTAGTCTGAGACTAAATTTTTCCATTCTGTCTAGTATTTTTCTCAAGTCATTTAGATGTTCAGCTCTAATCATAGATTTTTCTAAAGTATCATCAACATAATCTTCCATAGTCCTATGCATCATGTCATGAAAAATAGATGTCATGGCTCTTTGATATGTAGCACCAGCATTTTTAAGCCCAAATGGCATGACATTCCAACAAAAGGTGCCCCATGCACATGTGAAAGAATTTTTCTCTTGATCCTCTTGAGAAATTTTTATTTGATTATACCTAGAAAAACCATCCATTAAAGAATACATCTCAAAGCCTGCAGTCATGTCCACTATCATATCAATGTTAGGTAATGGAAAATCATCCTTAGGGCATGCTCTGTTTACATCTCTAAAGTCTGTGCACACTCTGATTAATTTATCTAGTTTTGAAATAGGTACAATAGTAGATATCCACTCTACATATTCAATAACTTGGATGAATCTAGCTTTTAGGAGTTTCTCTAATTCAGCTTTTACCAAGAGTGCAACATGAGGATGCATCTTTCTCAATTTTTTCTTGACAGGTTTGACATTTGGAGCTATAGATAAATGATGCATTATAAGATTAGGATCCAACCCTAGCATGTCTAAATATTTCCATGCAAAGTTGATCTTCTTTTCTATTAGGAATGTTGTAAATTTTTTCTTCTCTTCTTCTGATAAAGATTGTGCTACATGGATCAACTATGGTTCTTTTGTTGTTCCCAAATTGATGGATTGAGTGGGCTCAATTAGAACTGGAGATCTATCCTATAAATGACTTGGAAGGACATCAAATATCTCATCCTTAGGCACCTCAAAGAGGTTTTCACCTTTGGATATGTCTTTTATTTTTCCTTTTGTAGGTTCTGAGACTGCCACAAAGTGGTTTTCACCCTCAGAACTCCTTTTCTTTTTATTCTTATTCTTATTTTTCTGACTAAGATACTTGATTTCCAACTCCATCATGCTAACACTCAGTTCACTGATGGAAGTCCTCATAGGCTCAACTACATTGAGGTAGCAAGCAAGGGCATAGTCATTCAAGAAGGTATAAATACCCTGGCTTGGATTTGTGGAGGTTTGATCAAGAAGTTCAAGATGTTGGATAGTCAAAATGGGGAAAGATTGGGAGATAGAGTTTATGGATATGGATCTATCATCATTGGTCCTAACTCAATGCTCAAGTTCAAAGGTGATATTACAACTTAAGACATTCAATTCATGAATAGGCTCAATGTCATTGTGGGAATCCAATTCAGCCATAGGTGGATCAGACTCGATAAGTTCATCATTTTTCTCTAGACTTATGTTGGTTTTAGGTGCATATTGGTGAATAACATCAACATGTTTCTCTATAATAATCTCATCTTCTTTTGGAATGGCTCTCCACTCATAGTCATTAGATTCTTCATCTATGCCTCTAGGAAATCTAAGAACATGAGTAAAGTCAGGATGAATACCCCAAGAAGGGTTACCTTCTAATTCTGATTTGAATTCATACTCATGGGAGTCTATCTTAGAATAACTACCATCTTCCTCTTTTTCTGTTTGATTTTCTTCAAGATTAGCTAGTTCTTGTGTGGAAACTATCTCTTTTTCTAGAGTAGGTTCTTGTGTTTCTACTACATTAATTCTTTTGATTGGATCATCTTCAGCATCAAGAAGGTTTTTGATTTCCTTAAGCAAAAGCTCATAAGGGATAAGTTCTGAGCTGTATGAATCACTATCTGATGGTTTAGTTTCTTCCTTCTTAAGAAGAGGTTCCCCTGGTGTGATCTGCTCTATGACATGGGAACAATTACCTTTGAGGTGGAAGGGTTTCTTTTTAAAGTCTAAGCCAACAGTATCTTTGTTTGCCCTACCAGTATGTGAAATAGGTGTTATAAGACCTTTTCCTCTAACTCCTAGAGGTCCTTTACCTGAATATCCCATCTTAGCTATCAGTTTATCTCCTAGACCATATGCCTTAGAAGGGATTTTGGATACTGTAGAGTCACTAATTGGGACAGCTTGAGATTCAGGTTCATCTTTGTAAAGCCATGCAAGAACAACTTCATCCTCTTCAAACTCTTGCTTAGAGACTTGTTCTACTACAAAATTATTTTTATATGCCTCAAGAGGCTCTTTAGAGTCTGGTTTGGACTATTTTAAAGATTGTACATAAGACTTAGGTGAGATAGGGAGAGATGTCAAAGATAAGACTGGCTCTATAGTGTATTCTCACATACCATTTTCTTTGATATTGTATACACCTAAAAATGGCTTCATTAATTAATTAAATATTTATTATTTAATTATTATTGACTTGATAAATTAATTAAATATTTATTATTTAATTAATATTTGTTTCCTCTATTTATTAAGTAAATTATTCAATTTATTTAATAAATTCACTATAGTCTAATTCTATATCCTAAGTCTTCTAAATAGTCTATTAAAAGTGATTTAATTAAATACACAATCACCTAAATATGACTAAATCCCCTAGTCCACTTCATCCACCTAGTCACCTGACACATCACCTTGGCTAAGATAAATAATTATTATTAATTATTTATTCATAATTATCCTTACCCACACATGTCCTATTCTTAAGGGCTATGTGGCCTCATAGGACTTGGTCTCATGACCACATGTCCTCTCAACAACCAAGTCAAGAGACCTTCCCTATTCCTAAGGGGCTTCTCAAGCCACCTCTAAGGGTCAAAGGTGACTCATGGGACACTTGTACAAAGAGTCCTCATGAGGAAAAAGTCTCTCCCCCTTTCTCTCTTTGGTCTTTGTGAGACACTTGACATGTGTCTTTCCCTTCCACCTTCTTCTCCTCCATGTCAATGTGAGAGGAACATCATCCCTATTCTTCCTCTCACATTCCAACTACATCCCCCTTTCTCTCAACTCCTTCAACTAAGTCAATTCTAGCCCTAGGATCTTCCACCTTTCATTCTCAACCGTAGGATTGTGCCACCTAGGCCTAGATCCTCCAAAACTCTATAAAAGGAGCCTCATTTCCCCTTTGTGGGCTAATAGAAAATAGGGATTTTTGGAGAACAAGCATTCAAGCATTCAAGCATCCAAGCAATCAAGCAAAAAAGAATTTTCATTTATCATCCCCATCATTTGCATTCTATTTCATTAGATTTGCATAAGCTATTGTGCATCCATTTCACCCAATCTCCACACTTTGGAAACATCTTAGGAAAAGGGCTTCATTTGGAAATTTGAGAGCTCAACATCTTCAAGAAATCAAGGTTAGGAGGGCAATGGAGACAAGCTGCATTTGTAAGTGAAGGTAAAATTGTTATTTTGGCTTCATTGTTTATTGCATTCTTCATTGTAGTTTGCTTATTAGATAGATTTGTTAACTTCTTTTAGTTAATTCATCTTTTAGAATAGTATCCAACTAATTTGCATACATTTTTGGCACTAGAAGGAGGGCCCATTCGAGCTTTTCACTTTCAGTTTTTAGTTTTTTGTGTGCAGGTTTTTCTACAGGTTTTTTCTGCGCATTCATCCATGATTTCTGCGCATCTGTTCATTTTCGCTGCGCATCCATTCTCTGACATAAAATTTTCATTTGTTTTCCGCTCTATTAAAATTTGCTGTGAATTTGTTAGCTGTTCCTACGCATTTATTGATTTTAATTGCGCATCCATAGTAATTGCGCATACATTCCACCGGGCTGCGCATTCATTAAACTGTCTTGTGCATACATCATTCCTGCACATACATCCATACTTACTGCGCATATATCACACTGTTCTGCGCATTCATTAGTTTCTGCAGAAAATTTTAGTTTTTTTTTTTTGTTGCATTGGTTTTTAGCTAATCTTTTAACAAGTGTCTATTCATTCTGGTAGTTTTTAGGCTATTTTGCAGGACGTAAATTTTGAAGACCCCATTGCTAAAATATTTCTAATAGTTTGCTTGCAGATTGCCAAGGGGTTTGCAAAATAAACTCTAATCTTGTTTGGGTTTAAAATACAACATGCTTTTGTTTTGTGTGTCTTCCTTAGCATAGATTCTAGTGTCTGTTGTGTTTTTCTTAATATCATAATTGTAATCCCAAAATTATAACAACGTATCCTCTCCCCTCGCCATTCGTCGATCTTGGGTGTAAGAGAAATTGTTATAATTTTTAGAGGGTGGTCTTTGGTGGGAAAAGAGGTACTCACCCCAAGAAACGACCCAACTGGTAACAGGATAAAGCCAAGCCCTTCCAAACTGGTATATAAAAAATGCTAGTGTGATTAGTCTCACATTAGACAGGTGTGAATTCATTGTGGCAACCAAAATCTCCTCCAGTACCCCAGTGGTGCATTAAAGTCCTACTTAGTAGAGGTGAAAGCCTTGCTTTGAAAGGATTGGGAGAGTCCCCTTAATTGGGAAAATGACTTGATCACAACCACCTAAACGGATGTCCTTATTAACAACTTTTGTTTAGTGGCCAAAAACCTTCTATCTGCTGGCTCAAGGAGTCACCCAAGCTCGTGAAGACACCCCACATTACTCACGGTTCATAGTAGAGATAGCAGTTCTTTGGGAAGTAATGACCCATTGAATTCAGAACTTGGTGTGCCTGAGAAGTGAGTGCACTGTAAGGAGGAGCCCGTGCCTCCAAGTTCCTAGGCTGTCCGCTGTGGATTTGCATGGATGGATTTTATTATCCTAGTGGGGATTCAGCAGATATTGTCCTTGCCAACCTTAGGATTTGTAAGCATCTTTGTGCATTCATACTAGATTAAATTAGATCAAAATCATCTTTGTCTTGCGTGTGTGTGTTTATGAATTTTTACTTTGCCAAAAAAAACCAGAAAATATCAGAAAAACTAAAACAAACAAAATTCCCTATCATCAAAATAGCAAAATCATCAAAAATTTGACAACCTGCGCATACATTTCAAATTTCTGCGCATACGATTCAAGTTACTGCGCATCTGTCAAAATTTGCTGCGCATTTGTTTCAATTTACTGTGCATATATTACACTGTCCTGCGCATTTGTTGCTGCGCATTTACAACAAAGAGCATTTTCACAGCCTTTTGGATTTTCAAAATCACTTTTTCAAATACCCATTTTTGTCTTCAGCAAGATTCTGGAAAAATAGTTACGTTACATAGACCTCTGATTTCTAATTTGACCACTTTCATCACTTTTCCTCATCTTTCCTTCCTCAAGCGTCAACAAATCACTTTCTTCCAATTTTAAAATTTTTAGTGTAGTGTTGAAGATTTACCTTATCTATCAGACTTTGATCTTGGTGAGCTTATCATTATCAGGATATATCATCCTTAACCATCAAGCTTACTTAGATTATTGTTTCTTGACCCCAATTTTCAATACTTATCATATCTTTTCCACCAATCATTCTCCATATCTTTTTATCAAGAATCTTTCTTTTCCGCAATCATTTTCATCCATTTTATGGTTCAAACTCGATCTCAGAAACTCAAACAACCTATTAATCCAGAATCCCTAGACAAAATGGAAGGCAATAACAGCAATGATGAGAATCCTTGGCCCAAACAGCCTCCTAAGAAAGCTAATCCTCTCACATTTGATGATGAACCTACTGATGAGGAACTTAGGGATGCTGCGCAAGATCCTAAATTTTTACAAGTCATGGAACGACTTATAGGCTTGGATAAAGAGATGTATTTCCTCATGCTTGCCCAACAAGGCGCTAAGTTACCAAGTGATTTTGATGTTACCAATCTTAGAGAACCAAATCCTACACAAAATCAAGATATCCTTAAAGGTTCTCAAGATCCTCATGGAGCAAAGGAAATCAATCAACAATCCAATGCATCCCATAGTGATCAACAACAAAATGTTTTTCAAAATAATCAGCAACCCAATGATCCTCACCATACTCAACAGTGTAATGTTTCCCAAAACTCACAAGGAAACACATTATCTTTGGATCCCATCCTACAACAAATCCAGATGCTTCAACAACAAATTCATGATATTCAAACTAGATCATCAACTAAGAAGTATTCTTTGGATGATATATGTCCTTATCCTTTTGATAAGAATTTAGCAATGATTTCATTCCCTCCTCATTTTGAGGTACCAAAATTTGACAAATACAAAGGGAATTCGGATCCACAAGACCATATTCGTGAGTTTTGTGCTGCTTGTATTGAAGTTTCTCACAATGACACTTATCTTATGCGACTATTTCCGCGATGTTTAGGAGGACAAGCCATGGAATGGTTCTCCAAACTTCCCCCTGGCATCAAATCTTTCAATGAGCTTCTTGACAAATTTGTGACTCATTATTCATATAACATCAAACATGAGGTCACTATGCTTGATCTTTGCAATGCGCATCAAAAGAATGGAGAACCTTTCCTTACTTTTTTGCAAAGATGGCGTCAATTGTTTTCTAAATATCCATGAATGATTCCTGAACAAGAAAAGATGGATATTTTTGTGCATAACCTTACACCAGAAATGAGTTATAGGTTACAATTGTAATGTCCACCAAATTTCAATAAGCTCATAGAAAATGGTATCAAAATTGAGGAAGCCATGGTCCGAAAAGGTGAGATAAAACTTTATTCCAAAGACAATGTTGGATCCTCAAATTCCACTTCCAACACTTATAACTCCAATTCCAACAATGACAAATTGAAATATTGGAATAAAAACAAAAACATTGTCAATGACAGAATTGTTGATAATCATAATGTCCAATCAACAAAACCTCTTCTAAATCTCACAAGTACGACCAACGCTACTCAAGATACATACAACAATTAGTCAGCAAGTCAAAATACCACCAAGGATTCACCCAAACCAAGATTTCCTTTTATCTCACCTCAAAGAAACTTTACTCCTTTAGGGGAATCTCTCGAATCAGCATTACGGAAGTTAATCACCAAGAAACTCATCACGCTTTCTGAACCGAAGGATTATGAACCTAGAGTGAAGCCTTCTTGGTGGAATGGAAATGATTATTGTGAATTCCACAGAGGAAAAGGACATATAACTAATGAATGTCAAAGACTTAAAAATGTGATCCAAGACTTAATCGAAAGCGGTGAAATTAGTGTTGACGGACATGTCTCGAATGAATCACATACGGCCTTCAAAGATCCACTTCCTAAGCATGAAAAAGGAGGTTCTTCCAACAATAAGGGTGACAACCAAGCCAATTATAATAACACACCCTATTGATATGTTGGTAACATTTCTGACCGTCATCCTTCTGCATATTATGCCAATGTTATTACCATCAAGGAAAAATCAGAGAGTCATCCAATCCATGCTACTACTCGTGCTCAAGCCAAGGTTACTCTCCAAGGAGTCCAGTCTAAACCAAGCACTACTCACAACAAGTCCGTTTATGTTCCAAAGTCCATACCCAATACTTCCAACCAGTACAATCTTTTGGAACTGCTCAAAAAGACACCAGCCCAGATATCCATCTTAGAGCTTTTGCGTCTTTCTCCATCTCACAAAGATATCCTTGAAAAAGCTCTCTTAGAGACCCAGGTTCCAACAACTCTAGATCCTGATCAATTTCAAGCTATGGTAGGCCATTTAACGACCCCACATTATTTATCCTTTACTGAAAATGATGATTTAGCCATTACCCAACCTCATAATGCTCCTTTACATATCGAAGTCCTTGTCCAGAATCACAAGATTAAAAGAGTATTAATAGATGGGGGAGCTAGCTTGAATATTTGCATGTTAAAATTGGTCCTTGCATTGGGATTTTTTGAAAATGTCGTTGATCCAAAAAAGAAAATCACAATAAAATCCTATGATGAGGAAGAGTGATCATCCAAGGGGTCCGTTGTTCTTCCAATTAGAATCGGTCCTATTGTCAAAGATGTATCTTGTCAAGTCCTAGACATGGATCTTGCTTATAATATTTTTTTTAGGAAGACCATGGATTCATTCCATGCAAGCTGTGCCATCAACTTATCATCAATGTATAAAATTTCCTCACAATGGTCAGGAGATCACTGTCAAAGGAGATTCCAATCCTTTTCAATATTGTAGCAATGTGCAGATTTCTGATTCTTTGGTTCCCAATAATCATACTGGATCTTCTACAACTACACCTGGTGACCCTAGTAATATAGCATCAACTTCTAAATCAGATGGGATCAAGATAGATATCAAAGAAAGAAGTATGGGAGAATATACTTTAGGTCAAGCTCTTTGCATCACTAAGTTACCTTTATCTCCTAAATCATATGGTCGGTCTTTGATCACTAAACAACAATCAAAACCCCCTTCCACACTTGTTTATAACACATTTATAAGTGGGGGCACAATATCCAAAGAGGCAGCTAAGCGTAATGCAAATTATTGGCTTAGGACATAGAAGATTGAAGATGATATTAAACATGATTATATATCCCCTGATGTCTATGGAAAAGGGTATACTTTGCTACAAAAGATGGGATATCAAGGTGCTAGACCTCTAGGGTTACAAAGAGAAGGTGTTATAAAACCAATTTTGCAAAATCCAAATTATCAATAAGATACTACAGGATTAGGATATCAGGGAGAGGGATCACAAGAAACAAAAGGGAAAGCAAAAATGCCACCTTTTCATGAGACATCTAAAGCTCCTGCCTTACAATTCAGAAAGCATGGCATGTATGTAGATCCAGAAAAATAAAGGATAGCTCAAAGAATCATTGATAGTCTTGAGGATAATGATGATTCTAATTCTAATGATTATGAATGGGATTCCTTATCTGATGGTACTAAAGACATAGGAGTCGATGTTGTCCATCAATATAGTAACAATTACCATGAGGGTGAGAGTTCAATGAGTGACTCACTAGGATTGGTCCCACGTAATACTAATCATGTTGATCATGAGTGAAATGAGCGTTATCTTGTGACAGATAATTCAGAGGAGAGTATGGAAATAGACCTCACTGATACTATCATAAACCTTAGCAACTTTTCCATCAATACCATCTCTGCTTTTGAAATCAACCCAAATGATCCAATGCCCCTTGTCCATCCTGACCTTATTGATTGGGATTCTCCCGATCACCTAGAACTTGATGTCTTCATAATGATGATGTAATCATTGAATATCTTGGTACCAGGGATCATTTACCACCAGGGGATCACAAGTCAGGATTTCCAATAGAACTCAATGACATGGCCTATTTTGGAGAGAGTGCCAATCCTTTCAGTCATAAAAATATAAAAATAATCAGCAGATCTAATGGTGAAAACCACTCAGTGGCAGTATTAGATCCAAAAATAGTAAAAAGAAAAGATGCATCTGATGGTGAAAACCTCTCTGAGGCACCTGATGATGGAAGGATTGACACTCTTCCAAACTATCTAGATCGAGAGCAATCTGCCATTCTTATAAAACTGACAGTACCACTTAATATTGGAATAGAGGAGTCTCCACAATTCCTCAAGGTAGCAGCATCCTTGATAGAATTAGAGAAAGAAGCTTTTGCAAAATTCTTCTGAGAACAACAAATCAACTTTGCTTGGTCCTACGCTGATATGCCTGGTTTGGATCCCAATCTCATTATGCATCATTTATCTATCAAACCAGGTGTAAAACTAGTTAAGCAGAAGCTCTGCAAAATGCATCCTCACATTGCTCTAATGGTGAAAGTAGAATTGAAAAAGCTCCTAGATGTTGGATTCATTCAGGCTATTGATTATGCTGAGTGGATTTCAAATATTGTCCCGGTTTCAAAACCAGACAAGTCTATCAGGATTTGTATTGATTTTCGAGATCTAAATAAAGCTTGTCCTAAAGATGACTTCCCTTTACCAAATATTGATATGATTGTTGACCTAACAGCTGGACATGAGATGTTATCATTAATGGATGGATTTTCTGGCTATAACCAAATCAAGATTGCGCCAGAAGATCAAGAAAAAACTACTTTTACTTGTCCATGGGGTACATACTGCTGGAATGTAATGCCTTTTGGCCTCAAAAATGCTGGAGCAACTTACCAAAGAGCCATGACCACGATCTTCCATGACATGATGCATACCATCATGGAAGATTATGTTAACAACATTTTAGCAAAATCCAAAGATAGAGTTGGTCATTTGAGAGTGTTAGACAAAATATTCACCCGGATGGAAAAATATCAGATTCGACTCAATCCAAAGAAATGTGCATTCGGGGTCACATCTGGCAAACTGTTAGGGTACATTGTCTTAGCTAAAGGAATCGAAGTAGATCCAGAAAAGGTTAAAGCAATATTGGAGATGGCTTCCCCCACTAACATCAGTCAGCTAAGATCTTTACAGGGGTGTCTTCAATCAATCTGATGATTTGTTTCTCAATTAGCAGATCACAGTCATCCTTTTCAACATTTGCTGCATAAAAATATCTTATTCCAATGGGATGATAAGTGTGAGGAAGCTTTCAATAAAATCAAGCAGTATCTAGCAAATCCTCCAACTTTGATGTCACCAATTCTAGGCAAGCCACTCTTGCTCTACATTTCAGCCACAACAGCCTCACTAGGTGCTCTTCTCGCTCAGCAAGATCATGAAAGAAAAGAAAAAGCCATTTACTACATCAGTCGCACTCTAGTGGGATATGAATTAAACTATTCCCCTATTGAAAGAGCATGTCTAGCTATTGTCTTTGCTTCACAAAAGTGGCGACATTACATGTTGTCACATTCTACTCAGCTTATTGCAAAAATTGATCCTTTAAAGTATTTGTTAAGCAAGACTACATTGACAGGCAGGTTGGCTAAGTGGGTCATGCTACTTAGTGAGTTTGATATTGAATATGTAGATAGGAAGGCTATCAAAGGTCAAGTGATCGCAGATCAACTAGCAGATGCTCCATTAACATATGACCAACCTATACACATAGAGTTTCCTGATGCTCATATCTTAGCTTTGACCACGCAAACATGGAAATTATACTTTGATGGCTCATACACTCAACAGGGTTCAGGAGCTGGTATACTTTTTATCACGCCACAAGGATACACTATTCCAAAATCTTTCAAGTTGTTATTTCCTTGCACTAATAATGTGGCAGAATATGAGGCTTTGTTGATTGGGTTAAAAATGGGTTTACAATGGAATGTATCTGAAATAAATGTCTACGGAGATTCTCAGTTGATTGTTAATCAGGTTAATGATGATTATCAGACCAAAGATGATAAGTCATTTCCATATAAAAGTATGGTGGATGAATTCAAAAAGTATTTCTCTGTCATCACTTTTGAGCAGATTCCTCGGCATGAAAACAAGGTTGTTGATGCCATGGCAATGATTGCTTCTTTATTTGATATTGAAGATACCAAGGCCCATTTTGAGTTCTTGGTGGAATCCCTGACTTGTCCTTCATATGATGATCCTGATATGAGTATTATATGTCATCTGATTGGACATGACTCCCCAACCTATGGAAAGATCTATTCTTACCTCAAAGAGAACACTTTACCTCCCGACCTATCCCACAATCAAAAATGAACTTTTCTCCACCAAACCTCCCGCTATATTTTACTATCCGACACCCTTTATCGGCGAGGTTTTGATGGTACTCTCCTATGATGTCTCGAACATGATGAAGCTCAACTTTCCTTACGGGATGTACATGAAGGTATTTGTGGGACACATTCGAGTGGTCCCTCTTTGGCTAAGAAACTCATGCGTATGGGTTATTATTGGCCTACCATGGAAGCAGATTCCTTTCATTTTGTTAGGGCATGCAAGAAATGTCAGATACATGGAAATGTTATCCATGCTCCAGCACAAGAGTTACATCCTTTCACAACTACTTTTCCATTCAGTCAGTGGGGACTCGACCTCGTGGGTGCTATCAATCCTCCATCTTCCAATGGTCACAAATGGATCCTCACTGCCATAGAATACTTCACTAAATGGATTGAGGCTATTCCATTGATTACCGCCACAGGGAAACAAATATCCATGTTTATCTTAAATTATATCATCTGCAGATATGGTATACCTATGTATCTCATTACTGATCATGGGAAATAGTTCCAAAATCAGGACATGGATGAACTGTACACCAAATTCCACATTACCCACAACTATTCCACCATCTACTATCCTCAAGGAAATGGCCAAGCTGAGGCATCCAACAAAAAAATTGTTAAAATCCTACAAAAGACTGTCAATGACGCTGGCCATGATTGGCATCTTCAACTTAATCCTGCCTTATGGGCTTACCGCACCTCCATCCGAACTCCCACTGGAGCCACTCCATACTCCCTTGTTTATGGATCTGAAGCAGTCCTGCCCCTTGAGGTTGAGTTGCCTTCACTTCATGTTACTCTTAAAGATTTAATTCCTGATGAAGAGTATAGAGTTTCACGCTTGACTAAATTGGAACTCCTAGATGAACGCTGTCAGTGCGCCTATGATCATTTGAAAGTTTATCAGTAGCGTCTGTCCCATCAGTATAACAGCAAGGTAAAGATCAGAGACTCTCAATTAGGTGACTTAGTCCTTCAAGAAAATCCAAAGAATCAACAACACCATGAAAAGAAGGGTAAGTTCGAACCTAATTGGTTAGGACCTTTTGTGATCACAGCAGTCTATGGTTCTGGAGCTTATCAGTTATCTACACCTGAAGGAGATCCCTTGGATGAGCCTCTTAACAGTATCCATCTCAAGAAGTTTTATCCTTGAAATCCCAATGCAAGGGGCATGTATATAGGCTGTATATATCTTCTGTAAATACAAAAAAATAAAATACAAAAAAAATCATAAAATCAAAATAAAAACTGCAATAAAAGCATATGGTGAAAACCTGGAAATAGATGCTATATGTGACAAATTAGCTCCTCTATCTATTAGACTTCTTTTTAGTGTGTCTGTTCATTGTATATATCCACAATAAAATGGTTAGTCAGTCCTCATCCTCACCATGTATATATCATAATAAAATGGCCCGTTCATGCACCATTCCTTGTATTTATCCATAATAAAATCCAATCATAGCTTGATCTTTTGTCAAGGTCTTCACCCTACTCTTGTTGTGTCTTTTCTTCATCCATAATAAGTCGGTCCATCACCTAGCTGGGGGCATGTCCTTGACCTAGTTTGGGAAGTGGATCTATGATAGTTGTGACTCTTCGAGGACATAATGGAGTTATTTTCACAGGCAAGCAGACACAATCAAATGTCCTTTTACAATGATCTCTTCGTGCTGAATCCAAATCTATGATCTATTCTTCGACACATGACTACTTATCTCTATATCTTGACTATACATCATCACTTGAATTGATCAACATGTCCCACATCAATCTTTTTGGCATAAGAAATGTATATTCATGACAGGCATGTTAGACTGGTTTGTTGTAGATTATGCATTCATATCTGGATTTCATTGTTATCATGTTTCCTATGCTATTCTAGGATATCTTTTGACATGAGTTTGAAACTCCCATATGTCATTGATTAGAATAGCTGGGATCGAGCATGGTATTTTCTTTTATTGCTATTTGTGGGGTATTTTCCGATGAAATCAAAGGATCCAATCATTTGGGGTGTCTGTGTATAAGTGCCTTCATCCATTTCATAGTATGAACAACATAAACATCATGTTGTTCTGCAAATACTATTTAGGGTGATACGCCATCGCATACCTCGACTCCAAATATTTGTTCCTTGATTGAGGGGGAAATATTCCTTGTCTGTTATGCAAACGAAACTCAGCTCATCTCGGTTCAATTATACCTAGATGCTTGTCAAGTTTGCAATATTAAACTCCATGCAAAAAGTGCTCAGGTCATCCTGGTTTAATTATACCATGATGCTTGCATTTTCTTGCAACATAACGAGCTCAATGATGAAAATCAAATTCCAGTTATTATGAAGTTCTAAGATGTTACATGAAGTTGTGGAGATACTCATTTCATATTTCATTTTGCATTGCATATTAGTGGTCCTTTTATAGGGATTTATAGGTTACCTTTCTTATTAGGTTATCTATTTTCTTAGTCTATTCTTCTTGTGTCAGATACATTGTTATTTAAGTTGAGGACATTTGGATAATCACACATATTATGACTTCTTTTACATTTAAACACTTAACTCATTTAGAGACATAATTTATCTTCATTAGGAGTGTTCATTTATATATAATTTGGTCATTTATTATAGCTATAGTTTCATCTCATTTTCTATTATCGTGTTATCCGTTATTACATTTAGATCATCATCATTTATTAAATTAGATATCATTTGCATTATATCATTCATTTCATATTCATTATCCACATTGTTCATCATGAATATTGCATTGTTAATCACATGGCATTCATAAATTCATTTAAGATGTCCATTTATGTCACCATCATATGATTATTAACCATTAAGCATCAACAAAATCAAAACATGCATATAAATCATTTTGCATTCTAAGACATGCATTTTAGTAATCTAAAAGTACATCATCACATCTTGCATATGTCAGTACGCACATGTATATAAATCATTAAAGTAAATCATGATAGAACTGCATCACATACAATCCATAACACAACAAAAATATCTGAATGTCCAATGATATAAATCAATAACAATGTGTCTATCGTCAATGTGTCTGTCAAAGTCAAAAATATAATAATACAATGAATCATAATGATACAATCGTGTATACAATGATCTCTCACAAATCTATGAACCACTGCCTCCAGACTCTGTATTTCACTGTCTACGAGATGCAATGTGGCCCTGTGCTGCTACACTCCCTGATGCTGAGGATCCACCCTAACCTCCTAAACTTGTCGATGCTCTGAGAGGATGTGATGATACCCCTCCACTACCAGCTGGTGCCTGTCGCTCATGTGTAGCTGCTCTGATGCCCACTGAGCTCTCTCTATAGCTCCCGATCCACTGATCCCTCAGGACTGCCTGTCTATATGCCTCTCGCCAGTAGGATATCTCCTTCCCAGCATGTATCATGGCTCTCATGATATCCCCATGAGGACCTAGGTCCTCAGTCCTTTGTAGCTCATCCAGAAGCATCTCTGACTCCCCGAGTCTCTCCACCGCTGAATCTCTCTCTCCCCATAGCACATCCATCTATCTGCCCATCCTCTCAATCTATCTCTCCAGACCTGGAACCCAGTCTACCTCTACCTGGATAACTACTAGTCGAACTAGTAGTGCATCAATATCAGGCTCCTCCTTTGTTGCATCTCTATGTAAATAGGGATCCTATCCCCTGATGTCCATGTCTGCCTGCTCAGCCTATGCCTGTATGTCTGGCATCTCCACATCTGGCTCATCCTGTATGCCACCCTGAGCCACGTCCACCTAAGCCACATCCACCTGTGCCTACCCCTGTGCCTGTACTGCAACAACTGGTATCTATACTATAGCCACTGGTCTCTGTACCTATGTGACTGGTACCTGTAATGGTGCTCCTGCAGCTGGCTGTGCTAGCAGCTATCTCCATCCCTATCCCCTCTGCCTCACTCCACCTCCTCTCATCCGTGGGCCAACTCTCCCTCCATCTCCACCACCATCTCCACCACCTCCATCTCCACCACCTCCATCTCCTCCTCTCCCTCATCCCCTCCTATCTTGACCTCGCTGCCTACCCTGATGTCTGTCTGCTGGATCTCTCTCTGGAGGTCTCAGTGCTGGATCTGTAATCTGTGGCACAAGATGATCTCTCAAAAATTGCTCTAAATCAGCAGTCATCCCAGGGTCAACCACTGTCTGTCTCATGGACCATGCCTGGTATGGTGCATCCAAAAACTCCTACCGCGCAACATCAAATGATGCCATGGGTCCCCAATCCCATCTCTCCTGGTGTGTCTGTGCAAACTTGATCACTCCCTGGGGCATACCCTGTATCCTACCAAACTGTCATAGAACCCAGCTAACCAACTATCTCTCAATAATAAAGGGCATCCACCCTATCAGCCATCATGCCTCAAAAAAAAAACCAAGCTACCGCTCATCGTCCCATGGCTCGCACCCAAGATAGGGTCTCCATGTCACTGTGTCTAGTGTGTCAAAACTGTAGCGCCAAAACTCTAAATGTCCTAGTTTTTCCTGAGACAAAACTAAGTATAAATGAATATAGGGCTGCCCTGCACCCTAAAACTGAATCGCTACTGGTCTGGTCACTATAATGTGCTCCCATGCCCAAACATGGAGCAGTGTCACCCCTACTGATAGTGATGCACTCTCGTGGTACACCACCTAATGTAAATCATGGTATAAGTGTGCTAATAGACACACACCCCAAGCAAATCGGGTCCCCTCCATCACCCTCTGTAATGTCTGGCCCCACCCAACTGCAAATTTGTGTGACCTCTGATCTGGGCATACAAATCCCCCAATAGCGCCTGCTAGAACCACTGGAAGAGGGTCATACATGTCGACCATCTCCTCCCAGCTAATCTCCCCATCCTCTATGTCATCATCTCCAAAGACGGCTCTGCACTCTGTGACTCTGCCGTATCGATCATACTGCACTAACTCTCCTGTGATGGGAAGCCAGAGGATGTGATATACATCCTCTAGTGTCACTGTCATCTCCCCTGTCGGAAGATGGAACGTACTTGTCTCTGAGTGCCATCTCTCAACTAAGGCAGTCATCATGCTTAGATTTGCCCGAATCTCAGGCGTGTAAATCACATGGTACAGTCCTGATGCTCCTATCACTAGTCTCTCTATCTCTGATAATCCTGGTCTCAGGTTCTGTGTGACATGATATCTCTCCCATGACATCAAAACATCTATGATATCCTCCTATTCAAGTCAACAACAATCAACCTATCAGATTTTGATAAACTGATCTATCAATCTATCTATCTTATCATATCAATTTCAAACATGTTTATCACGTGTTTCAACAGATGATTCTATCAATTGTCTATTTCAGACTGGCTAACTAGCGAACATGCTACAATGTTGTCAATCTTGATCAAATCGATCATAATCAACTGCCGACAGATCAAATCAGCTTATCGACATCACGTTTGACCTAATTGACTATCCATCATGACTAAATTCTAACACCCAAAAACATATGCGCAGCATTGAAACATGCATGCGCAACTTTATTTCACATTTGCATAGGTTTTTACCGATGCGCAGTCTTCATCCACATTTGTGCAATTTTATACATATGCACACTTTTAATGACCATTTGCATAGCTTTTCTTAACAAACGCGCAACAAGTATCCATGCGCACTTTTATTATATGCTTGCGCAACACTGTTACTCTCCTAAAATGAATGCATAAATCTCCCTAATGCATGCGCAAAAACTTTGATTTTCTGCGCAAATGTCCAAATTTGCTGCGCATTGATGCACCGAAACTGCGCATTCATCCTACACCTAGAAAAAAATAAAATTTCTACTCTAATCTATCATTTGATCTACCCTAAACATGTTCTAAATCTAATCTAACATGCATCAAATCATGGAAATACAGAGTAGGATCGAGTCACCTACCGGTTCACCCGAATCGAGTGGTCGCTGGAAGCGTCTGACTCTCTCGAAGCAGTGATCTGACAAGGGGAAAGGCATTCTGGTGGCTCTGCTCTTCTCTCTCTCGCGCTCTAATCTCCAAATGACAAGTGTGCACAATGAGCCTATTGTGGACCCCTTGGCCATATTTATAGGTTGTGGACCTGATGTGCTTGGTGTGTGGATCCTACCTACCATTTTTTCTTCTATTCTACCCCATTTTCATCCATCTTTCTTCCCGTTCTTTCGTGAGATTGATTGGACAACCCCATAAAATAAAAAATAAAAAAACAAAAAATCTTTTTACAAAATTCAAATAATCTTTTTTTTCAATCAATCTCTCGAGGGGGCATCCATAGGTCGTCTGAGACATTGTCTGGGGCAGGGGCAAAAATGCTTGATTTTTCTTTGAAACAATGTGACCAGCACATTATTTCAAAGAGGGGCAAAATGTATACACCTAAAAATGGCTTCATTAATTAATTAAATATTTATTATTTAATTATTATTGACTTGATAAATTAATTAAATATTTATTATTTAATTAATATTTGTTTCCTCTATTTATTAAGTAAATTATTCAATTTATTTAATAAATTCACTATAGTCTAATTCTATATCCTAAGTCTTCTAAATAGTCTATTAAAAGTGATTTAATTAAATACACAATCACCTAAATATGACTAAATCCCCTAGTCCACTTGATCCACCTAGTCACCTGACACATCACCTTGGCTAAGATAAATAATTATTATTAATTATTTATTCATAATTATCCTCACCCACACATGTCCTATTCTTAAGGGCTATGTGGCCTCATAGGACTTGGTCTCATGACCACATGTCCTCTCAACAACCAAGTCAAGAGACCTTCCCTATTCCTAAGGGGCTTCTCAAGCCACCTCTAAGGGTCAAAGGTGACTCATGGGACACTTGTACAAAGAGTCCTCATGAGGAAAAAGTCTCTCCCCCTTTCTCTCTTTGGTCTTTGTGAGACACTTGACATGTGTCTTTCCCTTCCACCTTCTTCTCCTCCATGTCAATGTGAGAGGAACATCATCCTTATTCTTCCTCTCACATTCCAACTACATCCCCCTTTCTCTCAACTCCTTCAACTAAGTCAATTCTAGCCCTAGGATCTTCCACCTTTCATTCTCAACCGTAGGATTGTGCCACCTAGGCCTAGATCCTCCAAAACTCTATAAAAGGAGCCTCATTTCCCCTTTGTGGGCTAATAGAAAATAGGGATTTTTGGAGAACAAGCATTCAAGCATTCAAGCATCCAAGCAATCAAGCAAAAAAGCATTTTCATTTATCATCCCCATCATTTGCATTCTATTTCATTAGATTTGCATAAGCTATTGTGCATCCATTTCACCCAATCTCCACACTTTGGAAACATCTTAGGAAAAGGGCTTCATTTGGAAATCTGAGAGCTCAACATCTTCAAGAAATCAAGGTTAGGAGGGCAATGGAGACAAGCTGCATTTGTAAGTGAAGGTAAAATTGTTATTTTGGCTTCATTGTTTATTGCATTCTTCATTGTAGTTTGCTTATTAGATAGATTTGTTAACTTCTTTTAGTTAATTCATCTTTTAGAATAGTATCCAACTAATTTGCATATAGATATTAACCTCTTTTGCAATGTATTCCATTTTAGATGTGGATGCTTCTTTAGTTGGCTCAATGGAAGATTCTTTGTTATTAGGCACAAGTTTATCCGCACTCTCCTTCAATGTATTACAAGTGGTGGATATGTCTGCTGGAATAGTGACCTCTACTCCTTCATAAGGAAATTTCAAGCATTGGTGGAATGTAGAAGGAATAGCCTTCATCTCATGTATCCATGGTCTCCCTAGAAGAATTTTGTAAGCCAAAGGTAGATCAAGAACTTGACATATAGTATCTCTGATAATTGGACCTACTCTGATAGGCAAGAAAATGGTGCCTTTAGAAGATCTTTCTTGTTCATCATAGGCTTTTATAGTTATTTTCTTTCTAGGATCATTAGAAAATTTTGAAAAATCCCAATTGTGTAACCAAGCTGTAAGAACAAATGTTTAGGCCAGTGCCCCCATCTATCAACACACGTTTGACTCTAAGGTTCTAGATCAAGACTTCTATGTGCAAGGGCTGGTTATGTGGGTGACTCAAGGAGTTGTCATCTTCCTCTGAAAAGGATATATACTATGGAGATGTAAGATGTCTAACCATAGTCTAGAACCTATCTAAATCAAGGTCATCAGGAACATTGGATCCGAGCAAAGCTTTGTCTAGAATAGCTCTATGAGCTGGAGATATCTGAAGCAACTCAAACATGGAGATTTTTGCATTAGTGTTGGAGTTGTTGAACAATTCTATAAGATGTTGGCCTCGTATCTTTAGGAGTGGAAGATTTAGAAGTAGCCTTCTGTTTGGAAGTGGAAGAAAGATTGAAGGGCATCTTAGGGACATTTGATGAATCTGGGATTTGTCCATTCAGATGTGCCTGAGCTTTTGATCGAGTTATTGCGTTAGCTAAAGTATGATCTCTATCTCTTCACATAATTGTGATGACATCACAATGCCCAGAGGAACAAGGTTTAACTATATTGATAACAACATTATTTTTAGGGTATGCATAATTGACCTTTGCCCCCATATTAGGCTGAGAAGATGAAACTTCTTGACCATGTTTCAGAAATAGTTCAGTGAATGCTATATGATCATTATTGCTCTTATAATTGTCAATTGTGATGTCTCCCTTATCAATCAGATCTTGAATAGTATGTTTTAAGCGTAAGCAGTTATTGGTTTTGTGACCTTTACCCCGATGGAAATCACAAAATTCATTCTCTCTCCACCATTTTGGTTTAGGATCAGGATCAGATTGTCAGATCTCAGGAAAAGAGATGATGTTATTAGCTAGAAAAGTTCTCATAGCTAATTCTAAAGATTCTCCCAGAGGAGTGAACTTTCATTTATTATCAGCAGACCAAGATTTGTATTCTGGCTTCTTTTGAGATGGTTCAAACACCTTTTTCTTTGAGGCTTTGATGGCTTGGGTGCCAATAGTTAGATTGACAGTTGGTGCCTTTGATGGGGCATAGATAGTATCAAAAACACCATCTATGACAATGCCTTTATTCTTGTTCTAGTTTTTGTTCTTGTCTTTAGAACAAGACCCTAATTCGTACTTGTCCTTTTGAAGTGTGATGTCTCCTTTTTTTACAAGTACCTTTTCAATTTTGATCGCATTGTCTACCATCTTATCAAAAGATGTATGATCTAACATTTTAAAGGGAAGTTGATCTCTAGGATAAGATTATTGATGAAGATTTCCAGCTTCTTAGTTTCTGGAATAGGCCTAGCATATAGAGAGAATTTCTTCCTCCATCTCTTGAGAAATGTCAGGAATGGTTCTCCTGGATATTGCTTGAGATTATAGATATCAATCATGGTGACTAGATGTTGAATGTTGTAGGAGTATTTCTCATAGAACAATTTGATCAACTTCTCAAAAGTTTTGATAGTAGAAGGCAATCTAGAGAACCAATGAATGGCTGCTCCTCCCAGAGATCAAGGAAAGAGATGCATCAGATAGGTTGGTTCGTGCATGAACTCCATAGATTGTGTATAGAATCCTCTGACATGATCTTGAGGATCAAAGTGTCCATCATACTTATCATATTTAGGCATCTCCACTCTTTTCGGGAATGGTGACATGTACAAGTCTTTGTCAAATGGAAAAGGACATAGGGCCTCCATGGAGAACTCCATGGGTTCCTTTTCTTTCTCAAGTTTATTAAGTTTGACTTGCATGGCATGCATCTATTTCATCATAGCTATGAGTGGAGTTTCTTCCTCATGCATAATGATATCTTCAACATTAAATTTGGGAGGAAGTTTATCTCCTTGATGAGCTAATTGTAAAAAGTATGCTTCTCTATCTTCTTTCAAGAAATGCTTCATCATTCTTTTGAAGTTATCATCATTTTGATATTGAGAAATTTCTTCAGGTGTGGGTTCCTAATCTACACCATGTTGAGATTGAGCTCTTTGAGAGCCAAATTTTATCCCTGCTTGAGACATGGTAGGAGTTCTCCCTGGGATAGATTGAGGAGTTTGTTGATTACCTTCGTGAGTTGATGAAGGAGGAATGTAACCAGATTTTAATCAAAAATTGCCAAGACCATCATCTTTGTAAAGACCAGAATTGTAGAGTTGCTCAAGAGTTGGAGCCTGGAGAGTATTCAAAGGTAAGGTATGGGATATTTCTCTAGATTTCTTGTGAGAGGAAGCTCTAGTTTCCACCATTAACCTTGGGTGAAGAAAAAGAATATGATGATGACAACTGAAGAAAGATTTGATTCAAGAAGATCAAATGAAGCAATCTTGTCAAGGTTTGGTTGATTGAAGCTTGGATTAGATGTAGATAAAGGAGACTATGCCCTAGATGTATGGGTAGATTCCCAAAAGATAGCGGACATGAGTTCACAACACTTAGCCATTTTAAAGATGGATTGAAGATTGATAGTTATGACAAGATTCTAACACAAGATGAAAAAGACTCAAATCGATTAAACAGAAGGCTAAATCGGATTCCAAAGGCCACTTTAGGAAAATGATTGGATTCTCAATAGTTGCTGCTCTATTCCTAACATAGTGATTTTCTTGACAGACTCTGGAAATAGGCTGGAAAAGCTGGGTCTCTGATAGTTTTGACAACTTTCTGGAAAGTTTTCAAAAAATTTCAAATGACTTTCTATAGGCTTGTATGATAGTGGGTATATCATGAAACAACAATTGAAAAACTCGTACAATGGTTGTCAAACTCGCACGACAATTGATTGCAGGAATTTTGACTTTTGGAATTGATTGGCAGAAAAACTCATACGATAATGTACCATATACCATATGACAATCTAGGGGTTCGTATGACTTTCTAACTTTACCAAATGACTGTTGACTCCAGAAAGGTGTTTGACATCAAAATTTGCAATTTTTTAGATTTTTAGTTTCAAATTATTCACAAAATTGTCTGTCTAGATTTGAAGATTGTAACGGATTGATTTGTTCTCAGTAACCACATAGATAAACAAGCACAAAAAATAGCAAGCAAGTGATTTCAAGCATGTCTAAAAACAATGAACAGGGGATAAAGCAACCCTATGCATGAACAATCAAGTGACTAAATTGTACTAATCCCTAGGAGTGCTAATAGTGTATGTTCCAAAAAAATTTTGCAATAACCCACATATTCCTAGAAAATGAAAATTTGACCTCACTAGGGTTTTTAGTAATGGTCTGACTCTACAAATTTTGTGATCTCAAGAGGGCGAACTCCAATCCAACTGCATCAAGGTTTTGACACAGTCTGAGAAATTAATCAATCAGGAGCTGCTAGGGAGATCTAATAGCCCAACAAGCAACCACACCTGTGAAGATTTCCTCGACAAGGACATTTATATAGCGACTCCTACTACCACAAAAAAAATGGCTATTACCACTTGAGGTTTTGTCAATGTGGTTGACCCAATTAAGGGAATTTCTACTATGGTTAACCCTCTCTAAAGGTGACTCATAAAATATACCACATGGAGACTAGTTCCAGATTCAAGGATCTGAGTTTCTAGTACTACCCAAAAAGGGAGTAGAGTATAATCCTCTAGCCTTTTCACTTTTAACCCAAACAAAGAAAATAGATTAATCCGACATGCTAAGACCAAGATTATCTCATAAAGATCTATGATGTCAACCACTCATGATCTATCAACCTTTTCAGAGAGAGAATGTATCAATTAGAAGCTAAAGATGCACAAATCTAGTAGAACGTGAGACTCTCTCAGTAACCTCGCTACCTACAAGGGTTCCTTCATTGAGAAGAGTTTCACTGGGAACCCACTCTCTCAAGAACCATGAATAGTGCTCATAGGGCCTATTTACTATGTGTAACAAAGATGTTGAAAAGAAAATCTATGTTCATTTTTATAGCCCAAAATGAAATATGTGATATGAAAGCAATAAAGGTCACACAAGCTTGACACACAAGAGTTCTTTTTAATCCAAATTGAAATGTTATTAGCTGAAAAGATTACTTGAATTCCTCACAATGCTCTTAGTAGATTCTTACCTATTTTTAGTAGTTCTTACACTTTTTCCAATAAAAACCAATAGAAATCAATTAGAAATAGCAAATTTCAATCGTTAATGTTAGCTGTTAGTCCAAATTAGGAAAGAAAATCTAGAAAACTACCTAGAAAAGTGAAATGACAATTGAAACCTAGCACTAAAACTTGTATGATAGTGGGTCACCTCCCAAACAACAGTCTAGAAACTCGTACGACAGTGGGTATCAAATCATATGACAACAGAGCTTCCAAATGACACTTTGATTCTAACAGTACGATCCTCCATCAAATAAACTATCATACGATAGTGGGTATCCTTTGATACGAGTTTCTAACAAAACTCATACGAAAATTGTATGGACAAAAATTAAAAATCACAGCTTAGAACAAAAAATGACAAGAAATGATAGAAATTGAATGGAAACCCGGTTCAGGGTCCCACGGTGGGTGCCAGAAATGTGTGTGTGAATTTTTTTACCTAGCTATAGACACAACACTTCAGTAAAATATTAGAGGTTAGCTAAAATCCAAATCATGCAGTGAAAGGAAAACTAATCTAACTGAGATCAATGACCTTGACGACACCTAAATGAAGGATTTGAATGCAGAATCTAGATATGAATTAGATGTAAATTAATCTATTTTTTTGGATTTTAGATGAAATAAACTGATATGAATCTATTCTAGATGAAAAACTGATATGCAATGCAATTCATCTAACAATGTTATACTAAATGATATGAAACTAAAACAAGATTGATCTCACAAAAATTGTTGATTCAAAAAGAAGCTTTAGATACCAATTCGCCAGCATAAGTTTGCAAATTATGAGATGATTTGTGAAGAGCCAAGGCCTTGATTTTATAGAAATCTAGGGCTTCAGAGGTGCATGGAAAAAGCCATAAATCACTCTAGTTGATTTTTTGAGTCAACAAGGAATTAAAGATAGTTAACTCACAAAAAATCATGCAAAAATAGCTTTTTGATTTAAATCATAAGTTGAGATCAGCTTTTAACTCAAAAGAGAGTTGAGTTTATTTTTAAAACAACTTGAATTGATTTTTTGATTTATAGTTTAACTGCTTTTTGGATGTGCACAATTAATCATGAATTAAATAAATAAATAAAGTGATTTATCCTCAACTTAACTGATTTTTTAAAATAAAATAATTGATTTATGGCTTAATCAATTATTAAATCAAACTTTTATTCAAAAACTATATTATTAAATTTGACAATTGACATTAATTAATTAAATAAGAATTTAATCAATTAGTCATAGGATATTTGATTTATTGTCAAAACTTAAATAATACCATTTAGGAATAAATATAATTAAATTCAATTAAATAATTAAGTGGTAGTATTAAATCTAATTAATTAAATATTTGGAATATTCAATTAATCAAACTTTAGGATAAATAGGATTTATCTCTAAATAATCATTAAATTAAAGATAATTAAGATGATTAGGAATATTACTAGGAATATTCCTCGATGCAGAATTTGAGATAATCAATTAGGATTCGATGATGTTCAGATGTGCCTTAGGTTAGAACTTCGATGTCAATTTCATTCAATGTGTTGATATAGGAGATTAATGAACCTATAGCCCATTTTTAGGGTATTACATCACACACCCTATCGATTGCCACATCAAAACTCATTTCAACCAATAGAAAATAACCATATTAGTGTGACATGGCAATTTAGGGCCCACTTCATATCACGCCCTTCATACAGAATTAGACAATTGTCATTATACCGCAAAGCTTAAACACTTCACATCTTTCTTCAATGGTATAACAACAATCGTAAGATCAATCTGAGCTTTACCCTTTGAAAAATCTGACCCCGTAGCTACTACGTCACTTAAGACAAGTGTCAATACAAAAAACCTCCATGGAAGAAGAACTGTCAGATCGCTACAATTTCAAGAAAGGTCTTGATTGGATGCATATCACTAAAGCATGATGATTAAAGGACAATCATCTTGGCCCAATGGTATAATGACAACCATTGATTCATCTTGATGTTTAATCGACATCAGAGGCTTGAAGATGGGCCCACTTGGACAGATGTCATACTGTCGCCAAAGCACATGTTAGAAAATCTGACAACAGGGAGCTCAAGGTTTAACAATAGCCACAAGTTTCAAAAGGTTAGTCATATGCAGACTTTAATAGAAAAACTTAGGCTTTAAAAGAAATATTAAAAAGGGGGACCCCGTTCGACAACCTAGTGGCATAACAAATGAAGCGATTATTTCAAAGGGGTCAATAGGGCACATGTGTTATTAGGAAATGTTAGTAAGAAAAAAGTAACGCTCAAACATAATAGAGCTTAGATCAAGCTAGGGTTTTAGCCATAATACATCATAATTAGGTCTGAGGACCTCACTTTAGAAACCCTTTAAACATGAGGATGAAAAATTTTAGAATAGTGCTAACAGTGGCTCATACTTGGGGACGTGTATCTCCTGTAGATACAACAAGAATACTAGAATCTCCTGGAAGAGAAGACCAAAAAAAAAATTTGACTAGTAACACAGAATGACACACAAAACCCTAAACCTAAAACTCTATAGATACTCAGAAAATCATTTAAGAGAAGAAAAATTTCAAGAATTGCCCATGAACTGGCAATTCCATGAGTTCTCTTGTTAGATTCTTCAAAAGATATGAACCTGTTCCCCATTTCTCTTCAATGATATATGGGCCTAACCAGATGGGATCAAACTTCCCATGCTTTCCTTTATCTTCCAATCTTGCATTCCACATTAGGACCAAGTCGTCACTTACAAAACTTCTCTGAGTAGTCCTTTTGTCATACAAAACTTTGCACTAGGCCTGTATCTTCTCATTTCTAGTATGTGCATCATTTCTCACCTCATTCAACTGGATCAGATCATTAATTATGATAGTCATTTCATCATCCATATCATCATCGTAGGTTTGTATGAACTGATACATCTATAACAAATTGTTTTGGGGCAATCTTGCATTAATCCCATAGACTAAGTCAAAAGGGACACACCCTATTGCTTTCTT